>JAQJVL010000867.1:0-332768 GCA_035578905.1 Stictocephala bisonia
TGTATCATTATATATGAAATATTTTATTTTTTTTTTAACTGTTAATATTTCATCTAGGCGGATAAAAATAGATTTCAAAAAAAAGTCTGTATTTTTCAAGTTTCTGAACATGAAATTTCTGCATATACTTTTGACACTATAAAAATATTCATTATTTTTTAAGGTATGATTAATTGTAACACGATTCTTTATTTTTTTTTTTACTTTATTTAAAGGGGAATTTAAAAAAAAAAAAAATAAATAATTTTATTCTCAAAGTACAAATTGTGGTATAAAGTTTCAAAAAAATACATATTTACACACTTTTTTACTAACGACAAACCAAAACATTGCACAATTTCACAAGAAACCTGATTTATTTTATCATTTATTTATTTGAGAAACTAATATAATAATAATATTTTATTTATTCCTTCTTTCAAGGATAAAAACACATACAAAGATATACTAATAAATACTTACTTAGGAATTAGAGCTAATCAACAATTCCTGATGAGTAAGGTGATTTAAGCCTATTACAATACTAACATGTATAGTAATAAACACAATAATACAGTTCAGTATCTACACAAACTAAAAAACAGTCAACAGTGATTAGGCCACGTGGTGCTTTGTGCAAATAGTCTTACGCTTGTACATAAATGCAATGCCTATATATAAGGGTAAGAGGAAAAAAAAACAACTATTTTAAAAGTTATGCTTAAATATATTTCAGCAAATACGAAAAAATAATTCGATATTTGCACAAACTAGCATCCCGCTGATAGCACCTTAGTTTTCCCCAGGGAGATGTAATTACAAATGATTTTACTACTTCTAGTACGAACTTTGGCAGGCTCAATGAAGGCTCGTCTCTTCTTCAATTTTTATAATACTGTTGTCCCTTCCCCCTTGGCAAAGTACCAGTAAAGGATTACCTATAGGAGGTATTCATCTTTCGTTCATCATCTTAAAGGACCTTCGTCAGGATCAGTGCCTTCTACGTTTCTGGATCATGTTTCTTCTTCGTCATCCAAGTATGAAATTCTTCTACTAAAGAATCGCTTTTCCCCATCATCACATGTCATGTTCTATTTAGTCTAAATCATTGTCACTGTCAACTGTGTTCAACGCGTTCAATTATATGGCATCTTTTTGAAAGACAAACTCGCTTTGCCGTACCCATATATCAACTATAGAGTCGCAGCCGGGGCCCGGGCCTGGTGGCTTACTCGTTGTGTTTTTGTTATCTTGGTAGTCCAAACAACTTTGGACTGACACTACGCCAATATAGGACCTGTTTTTTCCCCCAAAGAATTCATGTTTGTCAAGTTTGTATTACCGATTAAATAAAAAAGGGGTTGTAAGTATTCATAATTGACAATCTATATGGCCAATTTCTATTATTCCTTGTAGTATCACTAAGGTATTGGAGATGTTATATAATAATCAAATTGTTAGACTATTGGTACATAGTAATCTTTTTAGCAGCTTCCAATTTGGTTATAGGTCTGGACTAGATACCGGGGAAAGCTGCAGTTTATTTTGTTATATTAAGAGTGTGTATTTTAAACTTGATAGTAGGGTACTGTAAATGTAAGCTATTTGACTTATCCTCCTAAAGCGTTTCGATATTGTTTCACATTCTCTTAGTTTTAATTAAAATTGAGATTTTATGGTTTTAATTGAAGATGCTTTGTCACTTTTGACATTTACCTTAGTGGAAGGTTTTCAAAAAAAGTAATCTTCTGTAAAGGTGATGAATCTACTAGTATGTTTATCAGTTGGACAGGGTAGAGCCTCAGAGGGTTTATATTCGGTCCAATACTTTTCATAATTTTTTTAAATGATCTTGCTATCAAATGTTCGATCTCCTATGGATTCATTGTTATTGTTTGTCTCGGTGATCTGTGTCTTCTGTGTTTTGTTGACCTTCTAACTCAAAAGATGTATTAGATTTAACCATTTAAAATCTTGTATAGACATTGTAAAAGACTGGTGTTTGGCTAACTTCTTTGCCTCTCTTTAAAACAATAACAAGTCCAATAATCTAACTTTTTTTTTACAATAAAAAAAATAACCTGGGGCCCAGAAGCAGAATTACAGTTAGTTTTTTGGGGTTTTTAATTGGATGAAAGTTTGAACTGGTGGATGAACATATTTGAAAGAATAGAAGCTAAGTATAGTATAAGAGGGGAAAATTGTGAGATATTTATTTGGTTTGTAAGTTAAGGATTTCTGGGAGGGTCTAAGAGTCTTAAATATTTTGTAAATTAATATAAACAGTTTTTACTTTGGCTCAAATACAGTCTCTTATGCTGAATGGTACATTGTTATGGGTCAAAGGTCTTCTTGTGAAAGGTTGGTTTTTTTCAAAAATTACTAATAACAAAAAATGGTGTATATTGTATTAGGTTAATGTGTTTGGACTTCCTTCGCTTGGATGCTCACTGTAAATCAATCTTCGATAGATGATGTTTTTGTTACAAATGGACTCTTCCATCTATATTTGTTTTTTTTTTTTAAGGTCTTCTTTATTTTAAAGAAAATTCTGGTCTCATATGATAATGTTAGGTTCCAATCAGTAAATATTCCACTAGGAACATGGGATTGTTTTAGGGCTTTGAATTATTTGGTTTGCAATTTCAGTAAAAGACGAAAAAATCATTTTACTAAGTATTTATTAAACATTACAAATGTTCTTCCTTTGTCTGTTATCGAGAGGTTGTCCTCTTCTTATATTTAAAGAAGTTTTCTAAAAACATTTGTCTAATTAATAATTGATTTTGTATGGTATAGGTGATTTATGAAAAGAATTTCTGATACAAAGTTAAACAAAAATTGTTCTTAAATTGAGTTTGTTTTTTAGATCTATGTAATATTATACTTTTTTTTTTTTTTTTTTTTTTTTTTATTGTTTGATGATAAATGTTTGTGTTGTCTGATATTAAGCGGTGATGTAATTTTACAGTATTTTTAAATGTAATAATTTTAACTCTATTATGTTTTTGTATTAGTGACTTATTGCAAATAATTGTCATTTCGTTCTGTTTACTGAATTTTAACGTATTGTACTTGGGATTGCTATAACTTACTTCAAAATTGTTTTGACTAAATTTCTCTTTTTTTGTTTACTATTATATTTATTTTACCTGTAAGTAACAAGTGTCTATATATGTTGTATATTATTGAGAACTTAAAACTAATTTATTGACTAAGATATTGCGGTTGTAATGCATTTTGATGTCCTGTCCTCAGATGCTTCTGCAATAAAATATTATTTATTTATTAGCTTGTTGGCTTGGTAAAGTCTTCTGGTTTTTTTCGATAGATTTCATCCCTATCTCCTGTTTTTCAGTGCGGCCAACAGTCTGTTTAGTTCTTTTTGTTACATACATTCCACCTATTCTGATTATTTTATTGTTTTTTTTTTTTAGGTTTACCTCTTCCATTATCAATAGGACAGTTATTATAACAACGACATACAACATATTATAATAAAATAAGGGATTTCGTGGAGGATGATCTTAATCTCATGATGGTTTTCGAATTCGGTCCTTTCATCACCAAAGAGGATACTGGTTCAAACTTTTGTTTTATAATACCTTGTAGTTTGTATGCTTTTTTATGTTCACACTAAGTTATAGTTCTATCGCTTGTAAACGTGCTACAAAACTGCGCCCATTTTTGTAACTCATGTAGAAGATAATGAATTAAACGGACTTTGATTGCAAATATTTTTTAAAAGAACTATTTACAAGGGCAAATTTTGGCCACTTAGGCCTTTCTTATTATTAACTGAATTGTAAAAGACAAAAATTAATAGAAATAATATAATACTGATAATGTAGGACTTTACGATTTATTACATTGTGTTTAGAACGGCTTTACAATAAGGTTAAAATTAATTAAGAAATAAGATTATTTGGCATGTACAGTTCTCTCTCTCAAGCCGTTTTTTTTGATAGGTTTGGATAGTATTCTTGTCAGGCGGGCACAAGATGCCTAATCGGCCTTAGTCTAGCTTTGAACAGATGGAGTTTTGTTGAGTAGGGCAATCTTCATATTGAGGGATTAATTTAAGTCATTAAAGATCTTATAGTTAGAAAGAAGTATACAATAGGTTATATTTTGTTATAATCTTGTGAGGGATCTTATCATTTTAAACAGAACCTTTTTTTTAGATGCACGTAGGCTGGACATTACCACGATGGTTGGTCGGTCTCTTGATTCTTTATCATAAGACTGAGGTATAAAAGTTTCAATATAGTCTCCTCACATGCTCATGTTTTGTCCATAAAATTTTTGTTTAAAAGTATGTAAGTTTAATTTTTTTCCTATGGGCCTTTTTGGCGCGCTGTACATTTTCAGCATGTGACCTGAGAGACATAACTGGGAAATTTTTTTAAAGACAATCAGGTTTGTTATTACTGCATGGATAACAGGAAAATAGGATCATGAAGCTACATTAATTCACATTTAATGGTATATGTAAAATTTAACAAATGTGCACTGAACCCACGTTTACTTTTTTTTTTTAAAGATTCATAAATTTATCAATAATAAAAGAAGAGTGAATAAAACTCGGCATCAACTTAGGCTTATTTACAACAGAGGGAAAAAGACTATCTTTTTCCAAGCTTCAATGTATGATATAGCCTACAAAAACTCCTTGTTGATCTTTTAGTGAAATTCAGAAATTTGTAATACTTTTTTAAAAATATCTAAAACAAGAGGAGAATTGTTTATTCGCTGTATCAAATAGATAACAGAATTTAAGTAACAAGAAACATGCTGCCAGGACTAATGTTTATCTTAAATTAATATAGCCAATGCGTGGGTCAAATATTCATATACATGAATTATTTGATGAAAATTATCAAACTATAAGGGGGGCTGCTTTGTTATTATAGGTCTATGCCTGACTTTGTAAAATATGGTCCATTAATATAAGGATTATTGTAGTGGTCGTGGCGTCATAAAATATACTTTTGTTACGTTAGTTTATTTAATGCCCTAATTTATTAATCCTTTCATTGTTTTGGTATAGAAATCTCATTGTTTATAATGTATTATCTAAATAAATTTTAAAAAGGGTCATGGCTCAAAAAGACTAGTTTCTGTCGTGGATGTCACTTAAAATAATTAAGTTATATTAGAAAATAAATAATAAATTTTTTTTCACTATTAATGGACTTTTATTTAAAACTGATATTTTTTTTTTACATGATCAATGTTGTAATTTTGGCAATTAGTTTACTTTTGGTCACTGACACTTTTGGCCTAGTTTGGTTTTTTCTTTAAAGGTCACTGATTTAAGTTATGTCATGAACTTGCAACTTGCAACTTGAATCTTATTTTTGCTGCAGAATGAACAACGTGCAAGTATTCACTTCGATCTGTTTATCCTGCCTGCAAACATGTGCCTCTCTTGTTATAAAGTTGTGTTAAAGCCAGTGGATGATCCAAACTTTTCTCTTAATCGCAACAGTAGTTTTACTGCATCATTGGATAGTGGCTTTTACTGGTCCAGTTGCTGTTTCGACTTAAAATTAGTCTACTAACCAGGTAATTGATTGACCATGTTTTCTATTTACCCTTGATGGGCCTAGATATAAATCATGTACCTCAAATGTATAGATGGATATCATTGGGCCCACGATGTACCCCAATTCCATTCCCGGTGATTCATTACCACTATATAGATTATGTCTGTACCCGATTTTGCAAGCCCTTCAAAAAAAAAACTCTAGTGAATTCACGTGTAATACCATTGATTTTACTATTTATAAAGAGATTACTCCATCCATCTGGGAGAGTTGTAGTGAGGCCCCACGTCTGCGGCTGCAATAGTGCCACGTTTCGTAAATGTTTAGTACGAGGGCGGTTGGCCAGTCTAACCCAAAATGCAGAATGGGGGGGATTTTCAATTCCGAAATGGTACTAAGTGGGGTGGGAGGGGTGCCACCTCATTAGCTTAAAGTCACTCGGTTCCAAATGAGAAGGGAAAAGACCCTTGACAACAATGGTATTACTTGAGAATACCACTGAAGCCGTTTCCAGGTTTCTCTTGGTTATTTTACAATAAATCGTAAATAATATGGAGCTTTAAGTAACAACTCCCCTAAGTGTAAACATCAATTGACCTTGATTATTTATAGAATAGATTTAAAAAAAATTAATATGCAATTCAATTCCCTTTGTAGGAGTTGTTAAAACCCCATCAATAAATATTTGCTTAGCCTCAATACTAATTGCTTTCAAAAATATTAAAAACGTTATAATTATTTTTTGTAAAAAGTAAAGATTTCATTTACTGTGCTACTAATCTTAGATAATTAGCATTAAAACAAATTGCAGAACAAAGTCATCAGTTGGTAATTCTTAAGAAAATTCCAAATGGACAAACATTACATCTCGTTTGATGAATTTAATTAAATAGTAGTTGTTAAAATAAACATGGTTATACTAAGTTATTCAAAAACATTCAATAAGTATTTTTGTTTTTGCTATTATTAACCCTTTTTTTCCACCGTGTAACATAAAACAGGTTTCGATACAATCATAAGATTGATTCCATTCAGCACTCACATGTACACTACTAAGCTTAGTGATGGCTATGGTATTGCAAAACATATGACCCTTCAATGTAAAAGTTCGGGGAAATAGATTAAAGGTAATTTAACCTTTTATAGTTTTCATAAAGTAATTTTTCAATTGTGTTTGATGATAGGCAGCTGGACTTGCCAATGTTAGTTATATATCTCGAAAGAGAGAAATAAAAATATAATAACTATACTCATAAATATACACATGATTCGTTATTACCCAATAACATTTACAACTAATATATACAATGTAATGGTTAGTCCCACTTTTCGGAATGTTGTCTCTGAACACAGATCACTCCAGTGCAAGTGGTGTCCAAGTTGCGCTGGATAGTCACAGTGCCAGTGATGTGAGGGTTCCGGTGTTGGAACCAATCGGCACACAGGGACACACAGGAGACGCAGTGTAGCTTACTACTTGGACTCCATGCAGGGGTCATTAAACCCTCTTCACTAAAATAGGGTGAAAAAAATTATCCTTCGAAGCAGTAGAGGGGTAGACTGAGTTGCCATGGTGTCTCTTCTACAACAAATCAAGGAACAGCTCGTTAAATCCGTGTCAAAGGTTCTAGCAAGCTCATCATCGTGGGTCACGACAGAGAATTATAGTACGTTTTGTGCTTGGGTGTGGGACGGTCTGACGTGGAACTGGGTGGAATCGCTAAGGCTCGATGAGACCACAGTAGCAAGTGTCAACTATGTTTTTGTTGAGGTTTTGTCCCGTACTATCGTCTGGACGGGGGGGTTGATTGGGCATAGATAGGTCTCATATTTTGTGTGGGGTACAGACTGAGGCGGCGGCGACGATTGGTGTTTTCTTGACTTGTTGAGGGGGGAATGTACTTTTCTGTGGATTGTAGTATAGTAGTATAGTGGGATTCGGGGTATAGTGGAAAGTGGGGAAGAGAGAGGGGATATATAGCAAGAAAGAGGAGAGGAGACGAAACAGCGAGAGAGTAAAAGAGCGAGAAGAGCGCGAGAGAGAGAGAGATAGCAGAGGAGAGAGCGTCGAGAGAGAGAGCGCGAGAGAGAGACGACGGTGTAGAGAAGAGATGTGAGAGAGACGACAGAGAGACGAGAAGAGCTTCATAGAGAGAGAGGAAAGAAGAGAGAGGAAAGGAAGCGAGAACGAAGAGGAAGAGACGAAGAGAGCGAAAGAGAGAGAAAGCAAGAGAGGAGATAGGACGAAGAGAAAGAAAGAGGAGACGAGAGAAGACGAGCACAGACAGAGAGAGAGAGCAGACAGAGAGAGAAAAGGAAGAGAAGAGAACAGAAGTAAGCTAGAATAGACAGAGGTAAGAGTAGAGACTGACGCGCCAGCGATGCAACGACAGGAAGAGAGTGAGAGACAGAAGCAGAAAGAAAGAGAGAGGAGAGCAGAGCCGCGAGTACAGAAGAAAGAGAGAGAGCAGAGAGCGAAGGGAAAAGAGCAGAGAGAGGCGAGAGCAGAAGAAGAGCGAGAGAGAGGACGAGAGAGAGAGAGGAGCGCGAGAGCCGAGAGATGAGAGCGAGCGCGAGAGAGAACGAGAGAGAGAGAGAGAGCGAGAGAGCACGCGAGACGGAGACGAGCGGAGAGCCGAGAGCGAGAGAAGAGAGAGAGAGAGAGAGGAGCGAGAGGAGAGAGAACGAGAGAGAAGCAGTCAGAGGAGCTGAGAGAGAGAGAGAGAGAGAGCGAGAGAAGAGAGAGAGCAGAGAGCAGGCGCAAGAGCGAGAGAGAGAGACGAGAGGAAGAGCGAGAGCGAGCGGAGCGACGAGAGAGAGAGAAGCGAGAGAGAGCGAAAGAGCTATAAAGAGAAAGAAGAAAGGAGAACTAGGAGAACGAGAACGAAGACAGAGACCGAGTCAAGAGAACCGCAGGAGAAAGCGCACGAGAAAGGAGACAGCAGAACACAGAGAAAGAGACACGACCGCGAAAGACGACACGTAGAACAGGGCGACAACGAGAATGGAGAAAGAGAAAGAGTAAAGAGGAACAAGAGAAAGCGACACGCGAATCGAGAAAGCCGAAAGAGAATCCGCGACAGATAAAGAGAACGCGAATAAGAGCAGCGAAATGAGAACAGCGAAAGAGAAAGAGCACAGAGAAAGAGACAGCAGACCGGGACAGACACAAAGAGAAACGAGAAACAGAGACAGAGAACCAGAGAAACGAGCCGCGCAGCGCACGGAGAAAGGCAGAACACGAGAACGAGAACAAAGGGCGAAAGACGAGGAACCAAGAGACACATGGAGCAACACGTAGAAACCAGAGAACAAGGAGCAACCAAAGCCGAAAAAATAGAGAAAAAGGGGACTCGAACACCGAGACCACGTAGACCACAGCGCAACCTCGATGCCCCACGCGGAGAACACCGACGCCTCACGACCCTCCCTTCCTCTCCCCCTCTCCCCCTCTCCCCCTCTCTCCCCTCTCTCCCTCTCCCTCTCCCTCTCCCTCTCCCTCTCCCTCTCCCTCTCCCTCTCCCTCTCCCTCTCCCTCTCCCTCCCTCCCTCCCTCCCTCCCTCCCTCCCTCCCTCCCTCCCTCCCTCCCTCCCTCCCTCCCTCTCTCCCTCTCTCTCTCTCTCTCTCTCTCTCTCTCTCTCTCTCTCTCTCTCTCTCTCTCTCTCTCTCTCTCTCTCTCTCCCTCCCTCCCTCCCTCCCTCCCTCCCTCCCTCCCTCCCTCCCTCCCTCCCTCCCTCCCTCCCTCCCCCTCCCTCTCTCCCTCTCTCCCTCACTCTCTCCCTCTCACTCACTCTCTCTCTCTCTCTCTCTCTCTCTCTCTCTCTCTCTCTCTCTCTCTCTCTCACTCTCTCTCTCTCTCTCTCTCTCTCTCTCTCTCTCTCTCTCTCTCTCTCTCTCTCTCTCTCTCTCTCTCTCTCTCTCTCTCTCTCTCTCTCTCTCTCTCTCACTCACTCACTCACTCACTCACTCACTCACTCACTCACTCACTCACTCACTCACTCACTCACTCACTCACTCACTTCCCTCCTCCCAACCCACTTCCCCATTCTACAGTCAGACCGTCCTTCCCCTCTACAAGTCTGACAAGCAACGCCACTCCGCCACGATAATTGTTTGTTTCCTTTACTTTATTAGGACGACTTTTATCTGGGTTCTTGTTTTATGTTTGTTAGCATCTCTTTAGAATAATATTAATACTGAGTTGATACTATCTCAATAAAAATCTCTGTGACACATACCGAACTAAGTAATATTTATAATTAAATAAAGTAAAACGTGTTTATTTGTAAATAGGCACACATAAATAAGACAACCAATGCTGGTGATAATTCTTGCTAATTTAGGTATACATTTTCAAGTTCTGTGGTCCATCTGGAACATTCTAAAGATAAATTTGTACATTTTAACTATTTATTTGGTGATTAAATCGACTGTTGTACATCAATTATTACATATTTCACATTTGGTAAGCCTAGTTGATTTTTTTTTTCATAAACTTGTTTTCATTTGTAATTAATGACTCCGTTTATATTATAAATGTAATCTGAAAATATTCTATCAATATATGAAATGATGGAATAATAAAATAACTTAAAAATTTAAATTATTTATTTGACATAGTAAAAATTTAAATAGGCCTATTATAATATTGTATTATAAAGAAAAAGATTGGACAAAACATAAATCATTAATCTATTTATATATAATATTGTATAAGATAAAAATAGCTTTTACCTTATGGCCTAATTGAGACAATCTGTGTACAGAATTGTTTTTCATTTTATTAAAAAGTCCTCTCTGGCGTCTACTTTCTCTGACGTAGAATTTAAATTTGTTAAAATATAATTTGGTTTCAAGTAACTGCTTTATTGTTTTTGAAATATTTCATTAACTCTATTTTCGGTAAACATACCTGGTCAAACGTATCTAATCAAAATATTAAAAATGATCAAGTATTTTGTGCGGACAGTTTGTATTTTATCTTAGAACTTAGGCTTAAGCGGCCGGTGTCATAACTAGAATTTACATTTTCCTGTGACAACCGTGTCAAGGTACTATCTACAATATTTACAAGATAACCAGACGTTTCACCCATACTGTGATGAGTCTTGACGTGGTTGTCACCGAAAAATTTAAATTCTAGTTCATATTTTACATTCAATGTCCGTGTCCGAACCGTACAAAGAAAAAATTGGGTAAATGTCCGTATTTTTCATTCTATTAATATTGAAAGTATATATTTTAAATATTCAATATTGTAACAAATACAAACATTTATTACTTCGGGCAGTCGTCAATCAACACTCGTGAGAGGTAGTGTAATGCATCACATACTATGCTCTATTATTATAATACCATACACCTCCCTCCCATTAAAAAAAGTTTTTAACTCATAAAATTGGCCGAAAATTACTGTGAAAATTTTGAAAGAGTGGTGAAGTTTGCTCTTTCTCTACTCAGACCTTTGGCATCAGTTGAACGAGTTTTATTCTAATGAAAAATGTCTGGACACCCGATCGAATTAGACTCAGTGGAGAATGGCAAAGCTGTTCTGAGCATCAAAGTTAACAATGATATGTCATGTAGTACTTTAAAAATAAATATATATTCAAAAAAAGTTGACTGGTTTCATTCTTCAGCCAGTATACTAGTACAACTAGCAAAAGAGATGCCTGCACAATTATGACAATTTATTGAATTCTGCCGAGTTAACTTAAACGTAATAAATTACTTTTTAAAAGAAAAATATTAACTGTCTAATAATATTGTATTATTTTGTAATCTTAAATTAAAATATAGTTGTAGTATTACGAGCATATGTAACTAAGTTGTTAATAATTTCCCCCAATTGACAACCTGAATCTCATATAATAAAATTCATAGAAGACACTTTACAAATAACCCCCCCACCAGACCCAAAGTATATCCGATGTCCGTATTTAACTGTGAAAATGTATGACAACACTAGTTTGTCTTGTCTGTCAACGTGAAAGGTGACTGACATTGTGGCTATTTAGTCACGCTGATGATTTATTATTTTATTTACTTTATTTTTTATATCTTACTAACCGACAGCCCTTGCTCCACTACGGGGTGGTTCTCTATGCTTGCTTACCCTCCTCTCTATAGTTCTCTTATTAAACCTCAGCATGCTGCCGTTCTTTTAGATTACAAAGTTTAATAGTTTAAAACCCTACTTTAGGGTTTATGGAGATGAAAAGTAGTGCAATCATGCCACAAGAGTTAATATAATTGACGTTAAACATTTGTCATTAAAAACCAAATTAGCCAAGCTTTTGTGCCATTTTTATATTTTTTGTATCAGTTTGGCTACTCATGTTGTTGATTGGTGGCTCCTCAGATTGATTACGATTGCTACCCAAGCTGATCATGGGTGTCTACCATTGTGGAATAGGCTTACCATTGTGGTCTTTAGGCGTAGTTTACCACGGACAGTCCGCCTTATTTACCTATGTCCGCGAAGTTTTTTGCGGCTACAAAATGTAGCCACTGTACGTGTATGGGTGGGTGGGCGGGTCAGTACCACTGTATGTGTATGGGTGGGTGGGCGGGTCAGTACCACTGTATGTGTATGGGTGGGTGGGTGGGTCAGTACCACTGTATGTGTATGGGTGGGTGGGTGGGCATCTCAGACTACTGTGTCATAAGAATACTCTAATGTATGGCGATTGTATTGATTTGCAAAAATTCACGGTTAATAGGCAACCGTACATATTTATAAAATGGTGACCTTAAAACAGGGTTTGCCTTAGAAACCCTAATTTTTTTCCTTTAATGTGCTTTGTTTTATATTATTTTTTTGGTGTTTGGATTTTTTATTTATTTTTTTTTTAATGGATTTGTATTATTGATAAACCTGGTGTAGTATAGATCGATGTTGTATAGTATAACATTATATTCATGTTAGATTAGATTAGATACACCGGGTTGTGGTCCTGTCGCCAAGCCCACTGCGCCTAGACTCTATGGCCCTTTGCGACCCGAGACTGGCGACAGTGTCACAAGAGACCAGTCCCCTTTATGAAGGTCATGATCTCCCCGAGTGTAGCCCTTCTGATATCCTCTGGTTCCAGAAAAGCGGCACCCAGAGTCCTATACCTTTAAATTCATGTTACACAGTGTTCACTAAGGTTAGTCCTGTTGTATGTTTTTGACTAGGCTTTTATTAACAAATATTAATAATATTATTGTATTTTTGTTATAAAAACATATAAACATAAATATTTGTTCATATTTATAAATTCCTACCTTGTAGGTGAAAGACCTTACACAAACTATTTTATAAGAAATACTGAGCGCATTTTAAAATTATTAAGCTTTAAGCTGATTGTTGAAGAACAAAAACACCATAGCTTTTTTAAGTCATTGGCACTTGTTCATTCTCATTATCATTGTTCACTGATAATGAGAATGAACATATATCAGCTTCACTGGTACGGTACAATTTGACGTTGTCTATGCGCATTAGACATTAGATAGCATCAAGTAGTTTTGGGAAAATAGTTGATTTTATTATTACGATTCTGCCAGTTCTGAGTTTACCTTCATTATGTAGTTCTCAGCGATGTAAATGTAAATCAAATGAATTAACTGCTAAACATGTTTTATTTTTACTGTCAGAATATAAAATATGTTTTTTTTTCAATTTTACAGAATGATTTATAACTATAAATGATTTGTAAATAATTATGCATTATATCTGGCATCTGATCTAGTTTCACATTTTATTACAGTACAGTCTCTGTAATCCGGTCCTGCGCCAGTCCGAAATGTCCAGTAATCCGTAACTCGATAAGGCTGTGGGGTGGGGAGTTTTTATGTTGCTGCAGACATGTGACCTAAAGACAAACGCAGTAAACACACATTGCGTGACTGTTGTCTGCTTACACGGCTGGTCAACTGTATCTTGTTTATTTGCATGGCGTCTTTGTACGTGATTGTAAGTTCCTTGTTATCTTTTCAATGGCAGGGAAACGTAAACACATAACACTAACCTTAAATAAAAAGTACAAAATATTGAAACGACTGGGAAAGGGTAAAAAGTTATTGCATTTGGCCACTGAGTATAATATCGGATGTGCAACTATTCACGACATAAAAAAGAAAAAGACCCAGATTGAATTTTTTTCAAGAATAATGATTCCAAAGTTTGTGGAAGAAAGACTTTAAAATGACAGATGATAAAATCGTTGAAGACGTACTGGACAGGGACAGCGGTGACGAGGACAATGTGGTGGGGGAACCAGATGTTCCGGCACAGCCTACAGTAAACAGCGATAAGGCTCTGACAGCATTTGCCACTGCAATCACTTGGGCTGAGGAGAACGGTGTGTCAACATCCGATATGCTAGTTTTAAAGAGACTGCAGGAAAATGTCTTAAAGTTTTCTCTATCTATCAAGAAACAAAAACCAATAACAAGTTTTTTCCAATGTCATAATTAAATTATGACAAAGCACATTACAAATTTCAGTTATTTTTTACATACAGTACCATAACTTTTATTATGTAAAATACAGTTCATATGTACGTAGTTGTCATTTGTATTTTTTTTACGTAAGTGCAATGTACTTTCCTATTTAGTATCATATATTCTTGTTAACCTTTATTGCCATCATATGTGTTTTATAGGCTATTAGAACTTGTTTTATGTAATAATAAAGTTCATAATTATACATACGTTCGCAAATTTTACTTCCTTTGATCAACCTCCACTAATCCGGCAAATTCGGTAATCCGACAATACCAATCCCGATATAGGGCCGGATTACTGAGACTCTACTGTATTAACCTACGATATCCATAAGACGTTAAATACTCTTGCTATAGCTGGATAATTGCAACATTTAATACCTTATAACTTTAATACAATACTTCTAACTTTGTATACTATTCACATTTTGTATATCACAACTGAATCTGGCCCTGTATATACACCCATATACATACATTATCAATAAAGAAACATAGTACATATCCAGTAAATCAAAGATGTTGTATAATACAACACTATTTAAATAATTAATTGGAAATAACAGACAAATGATTTTCTTGCCTGCACTTAATACATTATTGCAGTTTTTAAAAAGGCGGCAAAAAATAGTGTTAAGGGGTGCTAGCGCCCCGAGGGCTACGTAATAAGTATCCCTGCCCTCTCAACTAAAATTTTGCGAATTACGATGCCTTCGCACGCAAACAGATCACAAGGAACAAGGACAAGGAATATCAGCGTGGCCACAGTAGACAATTTGGGCAGCCAAAGTGGAGAACAGGAAATACTTCCGGACGAGCTGCTCAAGAGAAAGAAATGGGGGAATGAGAGGGCTAATTAGTGTCATTTACTGCTCACAGGTTGTGCTCTTAACAAACAAAACTTGAGGCGATTTCACCTTTTTTAACTCTATTGACAACAGATAGCAGCACTGTCACTCCCATATTCCGTGCCTCAAAATTTATCATTGGATGGAACCATCTTCTATGTACAGTAAAATAAATGGTAATACTTATTAGAAATACAAAACTACGTTTACCATTTGAAAGAACATCAAAACTAATTTCATATTTTTAGGTAGAGTGCGGAAAGCAGCTGAGAAAATGAAATACATAATTTTCACAAATTTATCAGTCACAAGATTTAGTTGCTACGGATTATAACACTGAAATTAGCTGAATCTTAATTACAACTTGACCTTCATGCGTTTTTAAACAATGGACATCTGCTATAGTTTGTCCATAGTGAATTTAATTTCAAGGATTATTTATGATTTTCACAGTGGGCCTCATGTACCTTGGAAAGGCACATTGTATTACCTTTCATTTTTTATTTGTTTTTTTTTTTTTTTTTTTTTTTTTTTTTCAGACTGTATGTTGATTATGAATATTTAACTATATGTTGATACTTGTTGTTTGGATTTTATGGTGGTTGAGAATGTTATTATAATTGGGTTTGTTATTGTAAATTTGTATAGTTAAATTATTAATATAATTTATTGTGCCCAAGCAGCATAAATCCATTCATTGTGTCAGCTGAAAAAGAAAACAAAATAACTTTTCAGCCTAAAATGCTCCTGAAAAACTGGTTTAGGAAAATCCCAACTGGGAGACTTGGCTTAGAAGCTGGGAACGATATGTAGTTTTTAAGTGTAAATGAAGCACCAGAGTGTTGCCAAGTAAACACTTGCTTTTATATTATTAGTCAGTAAAGTGTATGTTTAAAAATCTTACGTTTGAATTGGTGATGACTAAAACGATACAACAAATACATGACGAGGGAGACAAAGGTAGTTAGACATTTGCCATCATTATGTGATGGCACACTTGATAAAAAGTTTGCACATCCTTTACTTAAAAACACACTTGATAAAATGTTCAATACACTCATGCCATCATCTAACCAGAATCCTACACCACCTGCACCTACAACAATTAAACACCCCATGAGTCTACGTCCCCGTACCTGAGTCACCGCATTTTTGGCGATCTCAGAGCGTACGTCCCTGACCTCGTCAGTCTGTGTATGGTTGTTGTGAGGTGTAGTGTGTATGTTTGTCTTGTCCCCGTGTTTTATCACCTTGGAGGGAACTTCGTAGACACTGCATTTGGATTGTATCATCCTCACTTCGTGCCTGGGACGTCTAGACGCCATCGTCACTGCGGGTCGTAAGACTTCATCATTTTTGTAATATTTGATTATTGTATTGTTTTATTCCTAATAATTGTTGTCTTTTCAGGTTAAAATGTAATTGTAATAGTAGTCTTAGTCCTTCCGAGTCATATATATATTTTTTTGTGCATGTTGAATGTTATTTTAGATTAATAGTGTTTTTCAGGTACCATATATTTATGATTAGTTAATGTAATCTTATTTCAGTCTGATTTGAATATTAATTTTAATTGTGTTTTCACATTTTTCGTTGATATCGTGACCTTGACAGCACCTAATTGGTTATATTAATTTAACCCTGTTAATATTTTTTTATATTTAGTAGAAGTTCATTTTGTTGTACCCAATTCTAGGATCTAGTTTAAAATGTAGATGATTATTAAAGTAGATAAGTTTATTATTTTAAGAACGTAGTTTTATAACATGTTTGTGTAGATGTAATTTAGTTTTTAGCACTTGAAAAAGGTTTGGGTTTTACCAAATCGAAACGTTGTGATTGTTAATTTTCACGTAATGATGGCAAATGTCCAACTACCTTTGTCTCCCTCATCTGATACTCCATCATTAACAAATTTCAAAATACATGACACCATATTTATTGATCAGAATAATCTGTTGTTGGAGCGGTAACCCAGTCAGAACCAGTTTTTTCAATGATGGTTTTCAAACATGGTTTCATTTGCATCTGACTGTAGGGCTCTGCAAATGAAAATAAAGTTTAATAGTAATCTAATGAAGTTAATTTATTTAATCATCAGTTGTTAAATAAAATTAAAACTTTTGATATAGACTAAGTATTAAGACATTGAGAAATAGATAGCAACGCCAAGTGCAGTGAGTGAGCTACTGCAAACAAACTTACATACTATGATTTTAGGAAACCAGCCACGTTTCCTAACAAAGTGGCTGTCCCTGCACTAATACAAGTTGCAAACATGGGCGGAGTTATGGGGGGGCAATGCCCCCCCCCCCACCTTCGTATGAATTTTTAATTTTTATTTATAAGGAATATAATTTTATACAAAAGTTACTAAATGAACGATGAACTTAAATGCATGTTGACTCTATATATACTAATAATAATAAATTAGAATGCCATTAATCCAAAATGAAGATCAGTGCGAGTATTAGCATCCCACTTATACAATACAATTACGGGTTGACTTCGACTACCATCTACCATCTACAAATTGGCGTGGCTGACTGAATCGAGTCCTGTTTAGCGCGTCCGGCAGCGGTGTTTCAATTATTCGGCAAGTCACAACAGGAGGTCTATATCGTCTAGACACGTGTGCGCCAGTCTGCCCAGCCCAGTCAGTCAGCAGTTGTCAGCTAGTGTTCATGCTCTGTTCCCGCTTTCGTGCTTAATGTATTAAAATAAGTGTTTTTGTTTGTGTTATTTAAGATGAGATGAGTGGTGTTTCTATATTAATTAATTACAGTATTATCATTTTTCTGTTTTGTTTATCTATGGAATCTACAGTTTAATAAAATGAGTAAAAAAACAACAGACATTAGAGCTTTTTTTTAATTAAAAGAACCAGTGACCGTGTCTAAGACCGATGAAGAAGCGGAATCTGAGTGTTTAATAAAAGCTTCCCAAGGCTGTTCAAAGTCTTGCCATGACGTAAGTAAACAAACTGATTCAGTTACGTCTTCTTATGATGAAGGAGCCTACTCAAAAAAATTGGACCTTGGTAATATAGAGACGGGTCCATAGCGCCCAATTTTGACTACATATCCACTTTCAGACATTAAAAATTCAAAATGAGCATTTACACCATTTTATTTTAAGAAATTTGAATGGCTAGAATACAGTATAAAGAAAGATGCTGTATTCTGTTATACTTGCAGGATTTTTTCTTCTAACAAGAAGTATCTGTAACTGAAAAAGGCATAAATAACTGGAAGAAGATACGGGAAAAATTAGAAAAGCATGAGTCCAGTGAAAGTCACTTATTTTCCATGGCGAAGTGGCATAACTATAGAAAGCCAAAGGATACAATTGCTTCGGAAATATCATCATCTCATAAAGAGCTTATTTCTGAAAATCGTAAATATTTAAAGCAAATGTTGGACCTTTTCGTGGACACGATGAAAAAGAAAAGTCAAGCAACAAGGGAAATTATTTAGAGTTATGTGAATTATACTCAAAATATGATGATAAATTCAAAGGAAAATATGACAAGTTTAACAAGTCATGACTTTCAAAACGTAATTTTCGAAATTGTTACTGTAGAGGTTTTAAGTACAATAGTGAATGAAATAAACGAATCTGGATTTTATGCCTTAATGGTCGATGAAGCAAAGTCACACAGAGTTCAACAATTGTGTATTTGTATAAGATATTTGTTTGAATCAGAAATTAAAGAAAGATTGCTAACAATGAAGGATGTTTCTCTAGATCGTAGTGCTGAGTCCTTAGCAAACATTATTTTGAACTACCTTAAGGAAGTAGGTATAAATGCTACTTTAATAGGTCAATCACATGATGGCGCGAGTGTAATGTCCGGAGGAAAGAATGGGCTACAGAAAATCATCAGGGATACCCATTCTCTCGCCATGTATGTGCACTATTTATCACATAAGGTTAATTTGGTTCTTGTAAACTCTTGTGAAAGCAATAGCTACAGTTGTTTCTTCTTTAATGTGATGCAGTCACTATATGAGTTTTTTCTAACCCTGATATGCATGCGGAATACAAAATACTGCAAGAGGAGCTACAGATCAAAGTCCCAGGCCCACATGAGATCCACAAATTAAGTGACGCTAGGTAGGTGGTGTAAGGCTACTGCTGTTCAATCTGTTAACAGAAATTTTGATGCAATTCGTGCCGTCCTCAAAAAGATTGCTAATGATCTAAAGAATTCGAAGTCTCCTCAGGCCAAAGGATTACTGGCTTCAATTAAATCCATGGACTTTGTAGTATGTTTAATATTTTTATTGGAGTGTTTAACTGATATAAATATCCTCAGCAAAGCGCTTCAGAAGGAGGACTCTTGCATAGCAAGATGTGCGAAGCAGCAGGAGCAATTATTATGAAGCTCGAGTCAAAAAGAAGTGAAAATGCCTGGAAGAAAAAGTGGAATGAAGTAATGGAGTTTTCAAGGATTCACGGACTACATTTATTCCCTGAAAATATTTGCATCACAACACAATCCAATGAGACTACCACATCATCTCGTACCTTGGAAAAAGAAATTCATTCGACTTCAAGTACACATATTGCGCCCAAACGTCGACGAGTTATTTAAAAAACTCTTAATGAATATTTTGTCATGTCTACTGTTGGACAGTCAAGAGGAGTCGATACAGAGAGTTTGAGTGATAACAGTGAAGTGAACAGCAAGGTACAGTACCGTTGTGACCTTTATTACCCAATACTTGATATTTTGATCAGTGAAATCAAAAGAAGGTTTGCCGGTGAAGCAATGGAAGTAGCAAATGCGAGTGAAGAGTTCCTTTGCCTCAATGTAGAGAAATCTGAATCGTTTATACAGAAATATCCATTGCTCGTATTGAACCAAACTATGCTCATATCAGATATGAGCATCTTACGGTGCGTTCTCGAGTCAGATAGTATCAACCCCAAAGAAATACCGCTTAAAAAGTTGGTTAAAATATTAAAAGAACTGGTTTTAATTCAAGATGATATTTATCCCAATTTCAAACTGCTTTTTAAGATTTGTCTTACCCTTCCATCTAATAGTGCTACTTGTGAACGATCGTTCTCGACAATGAGAAGAATTAATCAATGGCTTAGGTCACCCATGGGCCAAGAACGTTTCTCCAACTTGGCTGTCATTTATTCAGAATCTGATTTAGTAAAAAACCTCAACTTGAATAAACTAACGGATAAATATTCAAAAAAAGGTAATAGAAAATTGCCTCTTATTTAATTATTAATAAAGGAGTGCTAATATTGTAGTGCTAATGTGTTAATATATGGGTTACATTGCTTGACAATATGAGACCGTTCTATTGTAGAAAGTAAATATGTATATACCTGGTTTATATTGCTATACAACCAATATTATGTTTATGTTTGATAAAAATAAACATCAATTTCATGTTCTGAGTTTAAGTATTTTTCATTCAAAAAGGTACCTAAATGTCATGTTTTTAAGCTGCTATTTTTTAAAATGTCTCCCAGACCTCCCGGAAAAAGTAGGATACAGGAAATTTAATGCATGGTAAACTTGTTACTTGTGCCCCCCCAACATACAAGGTCTAACTCCGCCCATGGTTGCAAAGTAGGTTAGGTTTAAGGGCACTAGGCCAGGAATATTGGAGATAGGACATCAGCAAACTTACCTTAGAAGACAAGTTCACTAACACCAGTGTAGTAGTAACATACACAAAAGAAAAACAAAATTGCACAAATTTTCTGTGACACTGGCACTTTCTTCAGGTGAGTAAAGATAGAGAGACTGACCAAGTCTCTCCCTCTCTTTACTCACCTGAAGAAAGTGCCAGTGGCACAGAAAATTTGTGTGATTATGTGTTTCTTTTGTGTATGTTACTACTACTCTGGTGTTAGTGAACTTTTCTAAGGTAAGTTTGCTGATGTCCTATCTCTCCAATATACTATGTTGCAAAGGAGGTAATTCCTGCATTTAAACACTTTATCACACTCGTTTTATTTTGTTGCACTCCTGCTACTTTACCGCACTCCAAGTTTTTTTTAACTTAATAACATAAATAATACATTTATTAGCAATAGCCAAGTTGTGTATGTTTGAAATAATTAAGTTGGCAGCGCTGGGTGTAAACAGAAAAGCGGATGTAGTGAAAATTGACGTTAAAATTTTGCTTAAACCATAAAATACAGTTTTATGTTTGTAAAATAGAAAGATGTTTGTGATAATTTTAAATAAAAGTTCTCATCTGTTTACCTACTAGTAATGTTTTATTACTTGTTAATTTTTATATAGTCTACTGTATTTCAACTGTAGGAAAAATGTTGTGTGCAACTCGTGCTCAAAGCATCCTTGCTGTACTTGAGAAACTATTCTCTTGTACTTGAGGAGAACTGCATTCCTCTTGCAGCAGTGTTACTTGGTGCACTAGTTGCACAAATAACTATTTTTTGCATAAAGCATTAAATCAGTTAAGTCTTTTCAGACTTAATTTATTGGGCTATTCATTAAAGTATTATGTTAAAAATGATACAAAAAAAGAAGCTATCTTGCTGAACTTTCTTGTTTGTATTAAGTTAGTTAAGAGTTTATTTACATACATATGTATTAATTTTAAGGTTTATCTTTTTTTTCTGGAACTAGATTCAGAGTGCAGTTAGGAGCACTTGCAGTGTACTGCAACGAGGAGCGAACTCGAACATTCCTTGGTTTGCAGGCTCATGTTGGCTCTCAGCACATGTTGGAGACAACATACGCTCTTGATCAATGCCTAGCAGAATACCGTTTAACACCTTTTTACAAGGTTTGTTTAGGATTAGTGTTAAGAAAATGAATTTTTATCATATACAAAATCATCTAAAAATTACCAAAATTATTCTGATACATAAAAAAGGCTCCAAAAAGGATATTTCATATGATATATTCTATTCAATTTTGTAAAAAAATTCTGATAACTAGCCAAGATAATTAAATAATACAGTTTTAAATAATTAACTCTTAATAATAATTTAAGTTTTTTTTATTATTATTATTATAAATTATTATTAAAAATAATAATTTTTTTAATAATTTAACTCTTAAAAGTAAACAGACAGTTGCTGAGACGTGTTTATGTTGTGTTGTCCCAGTAAACAGACAGTTGCTGAGTCGTGTTTATGTTGTGTTGTCCCAGTAAACAGACAGTTGCTGAGTCGTGTTTATGTTGTGTTGTCCCAGTAAACAGACAGTTGCTGAGTCGTGTTTATGTTGTGTTGTCCCAGTAAACAGACAGTTGCTGAGTCGTGTTTATGTTGTGTTGTCCCAGTAAACAGACAGTTGCTGAGTCGTGTTTATGTTGTGTTGTCCCAGTAAACAGACAGTTGCTGAGTCGTGTTTATGTTGTGTTGTCCCAGTAATTATTTTTCGCATTTGACAATGAGTGTTTGATTTTAAATGAATGTATTGCTTATGAACATTCCAAAATACTTTTCCTAACAAAGTGGCTGTTCCTGCACTCAGTACAAGGTGCAGAGTAGGTAATTCATGTATTTAAACACTTAACCGCACTCTCAGTGATTTGTGAACTAGATATATTTCTTAGAAAAAGTTGATGACAGTGAGGATTGAAAATTGCTTTTTTTAAAGATTTTGCTTGATTTGCAAATGTCATTTGTACCTGATAGTTTTTTTTTTTTTTTCAGAGTGAAACTTGTTGTTTTATTGTATTTAACAACTGTAATATTTATTGTTGTTGTTTATAAACATGCAGTTGTACTTCTCAATATTTTTGCAATGCGTAGGAAGTGGTATGAAAAATGTTTTAATGTACATTATAAATTATAAGTTTGGTGTAATATTTACCTGTGGATATTCTCAAGTAAAAGCCATATTTTCTCTTGCTCATTGTACAGTCTTATCAAATTAAACCAAGATTCTAGGAGATATGACTTATGGTTGTTAAAATATATCCATTTTTCTAATGCTCTGCAAAAACCTTTAAAACTCTGAGTTCTTTTTGTATTATATGTTAGCCATTGAGTGAAAATTGAGTTTAGTACTTCATTATAACCCCTAGAACACTTAAGTATCAATATAAATTTATTACTGTAGATCAGTTTTATAATACATGAACCATACAAATTATACAAAAGTACTATTAAATTAAATGTGAATCATTCAATAACATTAAAAATAAATTATCTGCATTTAGGATCCCTCATTTCACATGAGTGTACTGTGGTTGGTGGGAGATGTTCAGGAGACTCTACAAGGCTTGTTGCCTCTACTGAACTCAGAAATGGATGCTTATCTCTCCTCTCATCCTCAGAAGCTGTACATAGATGTCACACACTGTGTCTGCAAGACTGGGAATAAAACATTTGTTTTTCCTCTTGCCAGCAGATAGCAAAATGTGGGGATAAATACCGAATCCACCAAGTAGTCTTGGTATATATACCTTTATGTTATTATAAAGACACACACTTTCAGAAAAAAAAGTGATCATAGAAAATTAAAAAATATTGCCTTATTATTAATTATGTAATAATATTTCATTTTCATGTGTCCGGTTAATAAATTGATTGTTTAAATAACAAGGCTGATTTAACCCTTCGCATGCGGAAATTATTTTACCCTATTTTAAAGTAACGCTTAATCATATAAAAACATTTTTATGAAATGTGAAGTTGAATTGTTTTTGAGCTTTAGCATCATAAAGGAACATACAAATAAAAAAACAAAGATTTAAAATTATAATTAATTTTAAATGCAATTTTAGTGTGGATGTACAATTATTATGAAAAGCAAAATATACAACATTTTTAACAGTTAAGCTGAAACTAATAAACAGTAAATGTCATTTATGATACAATAATTAAAATAATTGAAAATTACAAAATAAAAAAAGAACTAAGTGATGGAAACAATGTGCTTGGGTGGAGCGACAGACTGAGGATCTATCCGTTTTACACGTCTACAGTGGCAGGAGACAGTCCCACGCCCATGCACACTCGGATTGGCTGCCCTGCTCCTTTTCATTCATAGATGATTTATGTTTTTGATAGCCTGAAGGAGTTAGCTAAAGACATATATATAGACATATAATGATTCTGTACCCTAGCAGAGATTTTTGGAACTATCCTTAACATTATTGACAGAAATATTTCATTTGGGATGTATCCGTCAACCGCGTTTGAGGCACAGTTGAGGCTGGATATATATCCATTTGCCGCGTACAAAGGGTTAAGTATTAGTGCTAATGACAAATATATATCATCATTATTTGATTATGTGCTAATATCTTAATATTAATAAATATCAGTCTAAATAACAGTAAATTTCTAAAAAAATCTTTATTGTAAATTATACGTACATGTTGAAATAATTCTCTCCCAATAACATAATGTAATGCATTTGGTCACCCTCTTTTAGTGTTTGTTACCCAACACAAACAATGTATTTTAGCTGTGGTGGGAAAGATCATTGCCATGGAAATATTAATGCACTAGTTAACAGTGTGTATAAAAAAAAACTGGTCCAAAATATCCATTAAAGAAAAAGTTCCAGTTAAGAAACTTTGAAGACAATTGCTCAAAAAAATACTCAAGTTACTTACCTCCTTCGTACGCTTACCCCTTCATATATAAGGGAGGTGCAGTCAGTCATCCGTTTTGCAATGGAGCAATGCATTAAAAAATGTGATGATAAACTAACTTTTATCATCACATCGTCCCAAACACTACCACGCTTTCCAGATATACAATTAATTATTGACATGGATAGGTTCACCGTAGGTGGTCGTTTTTTTTTTTTTGTAAAAGAACTGAGAGTATGAGACACCAAGCATCATACTGTGTCAGTGTACCATTTTCATACATCACTCATTTAAATAAGCAAGCTACCAGATCGGTGCACATTTATGTAATACAAATACTTACTTAAAAGAAATTATTTACAAAACGTTTTACGAACATTTTAACACAAAAAAAATATAATTTGCCATCTTAAAACTGCAAACTTATAGTATATAAAAAACAGTACTAAGTAACACAACTTGATGTATTAGATATGTAATTTTATTCTTTGTTATATAATAAGTCATAGTTCTAAGTAAAAACTCTTTAACAAAAATTTTTTTAACATTTATCTAGATAGCATTGTTATGGAGTTAAATTAATTTTAAAAGTTGCATGTTTTTTAATTTGTATTGTCGTTTTTATGTCCTTTTCCTATTTCACATTGTGCCTTAGTGCTACCCCCTAAATTGCAGTTTGTATTAAATGTATGACTCCAAGCTCAATACAACTAATTTTAAGTAAATTTGAGTTTTCTTTATTATTATTTTATGATTTGGGCAGTTGAATTTTTTAAAAATTATTTTAGAAAGTCAAATTAAAACTATCCAAATTATTGTTGTGATAATGTATTTGTAAATAAAATGTAAGTAAATAACTTGTTCTACTTTGAATCATCCTCTTTTAGACTTTACACTTTATTTTTCTGGTGTACAGTCCTTAAGGTGTTTCGGCCAGCATTAGGGACAACTGAATTCCGCTGCGTAGCGCTGGATGCGAGTTATTCATACACACACAATCTCTTTTCCCCCACGGTTTGGAATGGGAGGGGTTTAATTGCAGGAAGTCATTGAAGCATGATCCTGCGGATGAGGGTGCTATGTATCACTGTATGCGTGTTTAGCGATTGCATTGTAAAACTACATTCACCTGTTGAGTATATTAAGTTAATCAATTTTGTAAATTGTGTGATATTTAAAAGCATAAATGCCAAACACGACATAGTATTTATCGTTGTAATAAAATAAAAACAAACATATAACATTAATTATTTAAAATCAAATTTGTTAATTTGCTGTAAAATTACGTAATCTAAAATAACTGATGAGCAAAACCAGTCCTGTGATGGTCTTTTTTTATGATTGGGAATAATCGGAAAAATGGTTTCTTAATTGTGAATGTACCAAGAAAGCCCGAATTTGTATCTTTCAAGTGATGTATTTATAACTATAAACATAATTTTAATGAAAGAACTACTTGGGAGGCTTTAAACCCTTATAGGAGTGTGTTATATTAGATAAAATCAGTAAAGACGTCGGTGACGTCTTTTTATAAATTTACCTAAATTATTAAGGACGTCTTGTGTAATGGTCCAATTATTTAACTGTCCATTCATTAAGTGTAATAGAAACTGTCAATCCTGGCAGTGTTTATTTGAACTATATCTGTGTATTGCGAAAATAATAATAATAATTCTTTTGCTATGGGAGACAATTAATTAAAGAATTTAATTGTAAAAGTTACATATTGAAGATTATAATACTGTATATATTTTCTTTCTATCCATGTGGCATTTTTAACCTACGAGATTTTTGACGTTTTGGGACAATGGTCCAAACTCATCAAGGTAAATTTGGAGGGATATGAACCAGTGGCCTCCTGAAGTCTGGAGTGCTACCATTGATTTTATATAAGCACACAAATACTCGTAGATTTCTGAACCAATGTTAAATTTTGTGACCCAAATTATCTGCTGTTCTTATGTCGCAGTCCAGCTGGTGAAAGTGATAATGCATAAACATTACTAAAAGGTTTGGGGCTATTAAATGTCTTATCGTCAGCCTCTTGCTGCAAAACAAGTTTTTCATCGTAAGTTGGAGGGTCTCTATTCATGGGCAGAGCCGCTCTCCTCCTCTGGTCATTGATACTTGGCCATCATTATGTAGACCTCCTTCATGCTTTCTCAGGTGGTTGTAACCTTTTGGTAGAATATTCACCTTATCACACATCAAAAATCGTATTGCATATTCTATATCTAACTTTGAAGAGTTATGCCTCAGTCTCTTTATATTATGAACTTTTTAAAAATGTACTTGTAAATTTGTAGTTTTATTTATATGAAATGGGGGGACCACGTTTGTAAAATTTATACCTGTTGTGAAATAAAAAAATTTAAGACAGCCATTATATATACAATTTTATCTAGTTTCTGAAAATATAAATGTTATTGAAGTCTAAGAAACCTTTTAAAAGATAGAGACAAATAACTGTAGCAGCACACATATGAAAAATTCAGCTGGAATGGCAGCTAACAAATGAAAATAAAACAAACTACGTCACCTGACAACTATTAAATAAGAGATAAATCAATGTCTAAATATCAAGTATAATCTCCTAAATACATCGATACCTAAATCATACCAATTAGTTAGTGATTTAGTACATTTAAAAGCAAAATATGTATCGTATGTAATTTGTCTAGAAAATAGATGATTGTCTAGAAAAGTTATTTTTGAAGGCTGTCTTGTTCTTAAAATGAACATCCCCAAACTTCCCAGCGACACCTTAACAGACACATTGATCACCCACCCTCTATGGGAAAGTCAAGACATGGCATATATCAATTCATTAGTCTAAGTATACATCAATTTTCACTCAGAAAGAATGTTTACTAGCAGATACAAAAAAAACATAAATCACACTACTGGAGTTAAAATTTGGTTGTCTATGCTCTTAAAAATGTATTAACAAAAAAGTAAGGTAGTCCAAGGTCCATGCGGTAAATTAAAATAACAGTCACTGTACTGTTTGGTAATCAATCAATAAAATAAATAGTGGAACAAATATCATAAGATTATAATAAAGTTATATAGAACATGCATATAGTATATAGATCAGAGGTGCGGATAAATATTTTATACTATTGAAAACGTAAATATATATTCTGTATTGTGAATGATGACATTTTCCTATTACTGAATAAAAAAATTTAAATGTTTTGATAAAATATATTAAAAAGTAAACAATTATTGGACATATTTTAGGTTTTGCATAACGACCATAACCAGACTGCTGCCAGGTTCAGACTGACTGCATAGTCACTAATGTAATACAAGTGGCGCAACTGACACACCGACTGTCGTTGCATAACATAGCGCTGTCTGACCTTGACATCTTCAGTGTAACAATGAGTTTTTAAAAAAATCTCTAAAGTTTCTGTCCTAGAATTTTACAAAAAATACTTACTGAAAGAAATGAAATTTCTCAAAGATCATGCTTTAACAACGGCAATGTTATTTGTAATTACTTACTTGTGTGAGAAATCGTTTTTTTAAATGAAATAAATAAAGTCAAATTGTTGTTCCCATTTAAGTAATATACTATTGGAGGGAAACTTGCGCATTGCCATATCTAACATTGAACCTGATATTGATGGACTAGTGAAAAATAAAAAATGGCAAGCATTTCACTAGAGCAGCATTAGGCCTACTACTTGGTTTCATGGTTAGTTTGGCGATATACTGATTTTAATTTTTTATATACTTTGACTTGAATTTTTTTTTGTAAAAATAAAAACTACAACCGTCTGATGGTATTATTTTATTTTATATACCCCTCTAATCCTTTTCCAAGAAGTAAGTTGTTTGTAAATTAGTAATTTGATAACTTAATAACTCAATTTGACAAAAAAAAAATTAAATGTTAACCTTTTAAATTTAGATAGTACGAAAACGGTCTTGAAACACATTTTTTGTCTACTAGTAAAATAGGTTGCTCAGATAATTGTAAAATTAGTTTTTTAGCGGTAGGGTTCTACAAATGCCTATATGTACAGGTAAGTTGCGGCCCGCCACGTATTATGTAAAAATAAATTTGGTCCCCATTAATAAAAAGGTTATGCACCCCTGATACAGATTATAAACAAATCGTATTTATATTTAGCCAAAGTGGTATGGCAACACTTTAACTCCCAGCTTTATGAATCACATAGTCTATGATTGCCCATTATTTAATTTTCTTTTCAAAGGGTTAGGTGGTCTTCATACAGTTAGAGCAGTGAGTTATTGAATGGTTGAGAGCAATGGATTTAAAATGAGAAGTCAAGATTTTAATATTAAGGCCACGTATAGTTTCAGGTAGGCCATGTCAAAATTAGTTATATTTATCACTGACTGTGGTGATGTTTGGCCTCATGGTTAACCACAGTTTGGTAAATTTGGGTTCATTTTAATTAAACTCATTTGAGAGGAAAATAATAAATGCAAAATACAAATAAATATACCTATATTTTCAATTACAAAAACCAAGCATTATAATATATATTAAGAACTTATACCTACAAAAAATTCAAGGCCCCGGCATGCTGCTTTGGCTATTGCCTCTTCATTTGTGGAACCTATGCCACAAAATGACCATCTTGGAACACTGTGAATGTCATATGCGACTGCTTTATCACAGGACTTAAAAGTTTTAAAAGTTTCAATAGTATATTCTAGTTCAAGTTCTACCAAAATTTGGTTAAGTGTTTTCTTGAAATCTTGTCCATATCTAATGCCTCCATTCTTTACAAGATTATTTAAAGTGACAGATCGTTCTTTAATGTTAGCCTTGGTGCCCCAATGATGAAATTCACCAGGTCCAATTTCTTCCTCTGTAAATTTTTTTTGTCTGTCAGACTTACCCCAATATAATGAAAACACGAAATTTGCTTCATCTTTATCAATACCTTTTTGTTTCTTTTCAACAATACTCTTATCTTCTTCTGTCTCCATTTCCATAAATACAGTTATAAATGTTAATACAATAGTTAGTAATATTGTTTTGAAACTCAAATATTTTAATTAAGATTGCAGCTCACCAGTTTAAACTATGGTGGTAAAGAGATAATTCAATCACTTGCTCATTCTAATAACCAAACCTGCAACAACAAAGAACAGTTTAATGTATTTTTATATTCTTTGAAAGAATCATTGGTACAGTGGTAATTTCCCACCCGCCCTCCCATACATATACAGTGGTCATTGCCCAACCACCCTCCCATACTCATACAGTGGTAACTGGCCACCCACAATCCCATACACGTACAGTGGTCATTGCCCAACCACCCACCCATACTCATACAGTGGTCATTTCCCACCCGCCCTCCCATACACATACAGTGGTCATTTCCCACCCGCCCTCCCATACACATACAGTGGTCATTTCCCACCCGCCCTCCCATACACATACAGTGGTCATTTCCCACCCGCCCTCCCATACACATACAGTGGTCATTTCCCACCCGCCCTCCCATACACATACAGTGGACATTTCCCACCCGCCCTCCCATACACATACAGTGGTCATTTCCCACCCGCCCTCCCATACACATACAGTGGTCATTTCCCACCCGCCCTCCCATACACATACAGTGGTCATTTCCCACCCGCCCTCCCATACACATACAGTGGCCATTTCCCACCCGCCCTCCCATACACATACAGTGGTCATTTCCCACCCGCCCTCCTATACACATACAGTGGTCATTTCCCACCCGCCCTCCCATAGACGTACAGAGGTCATTATATGTCACATCCCCTATTCTATTCTTAAAGTAGTGGTATACAAATTAGTTACAAGGAAAGTAGTATAAGCCCAACAGACCAAACTACAGGAAGGAGGGGAAATGTGTACAGATAAGACGGTTACAAAAAAGAATTTTTATTAGCATTGTCTAGCTTATGTCATGAGGCCTGTATTATTCACAGCTTGACAGTGAATACCGGAAGTGATTGACTAACTGGTAAGACTAACCTCGAATTCAATTCTGCATTATTAAATTGGCAAGATGTCCTGGAGGCCCAACTCTCAATTTTAATGAAACCTTGGAACCGTAGTAAAAGTTAAAAACCACTTTCAATTCTGAATTATAAACTTTTCTCGAAACAGACGCCTTCGAGAAAAATTAATTTGGGCTTACAACTGCTTAGTTTACAATGTTACTATGAACAAGTTTGAAATTATAGGACTTTAACTATTTATGTATAGTTAAATGTCAATACCACTGTACATGTATGGGCGGGCGGGTGGATTAATGCCACTGTACGTGTATAGGTGGGCGGGTTGCCGGGTATAGGCGGGCGGTGGATAATGCCACTGTACGTGTATGGGCGGGCGGGTGGGTCAATACCAATGTACGAGTATGGAGGTGGGGGCCAATACCACTGTGTATATGTATGGGTGGGTGGGAGGGCCAATATCAATGTACGTGTATGAGTGGGCCAATACCAATGTATGGGTGGGTGGGTGGGTGGGCCGATACCAATATACGTGTAAGGATGGGTGGGTGGGCTAATAAATACCAATGTATGTGTATGGGTGGGTGGTTGGTCCAATACTACTGTACCTTTTTAACTAAAGAAATATTGAGATGTACATTAATTTGTCATCTACAAGAGATGGTCAAGCTATCTGTGTGCAAGGAAGGCATTTAGTATTTATACTTAACACTAATTAATGAAATATAATAAATATAGTATATGGATATTCATAGCGGGAATATTGCAGTCAGAGAGTCCAATGTTAATATATAATTTTAAAAAGCATTTTTATACAGCAATATTTCTTCTTGTTAATGTCTTCAATGGGATGGTAGAGAATTTTAAATGTTATAATCAACTAGAGGACACTCCTGCACTCTTCGTGTGCCAACCCGAACTCTCACTGCGCTCAATACACTTCGGCCTCGGCATGTGACTTTTTACTAAAAACAACTGTAGATTAACAGTATAGCGTAAAATCACAATATTACATTTATCTACAGTATATCACTTACTACTTGCATTTCTATCTATTTATTAGTATAAATACCCAATAGTATTACTAAGCCTATTTCAAACGTGTTCATTTGATTTGTTTTTGTTTAACAGCTGAAGATTAAACTTTTAATGCATCAATAGTATAATGTCAAACATTTAAAATAAACATGTTTACAATAGGCACGGGATATCTTGAGCTGTAGCTTACGTCACGGTCTGTGCCGGGGGATCTCTACCAATAATCAGCGTTTAGCGTACTACTAGCCAGTGGCGGCTACTCCATAAGAGCACATGAGCACGTGAACCCCCTGTGAGATTTGAAAAAGAAAATGAACCACATTTAAAGTTTAGGTTAAATTATTTACACATTGAAATTACGAAATATGTGATTTCAAACGTAAGAAAACTCAAAGAAGCGCTTTCAGCTAGCGTCCGCTAATCCCTCAGTACTGTCGCACAGTCCTGGTTGTGCTCCGTAGCGTACAGTACATGCAATGCCTAATCAGCTGTTCTGTCTGGAAGGCGGTGGTGGGGCCGTCTTGTAATAGAAGCCAGCGGTGCACACTTGCCGTGTGCTTCACTCCGACTTCTTTTAAAATCTGTTGTTTGGTTAAGTATAGTTTTTAACTATGTTAACCCTCCAGTGGACTCATGTACTTCATTACACCAGTGGACTCATGGGGTCTTTTTGACCGCATTTTTTTGTTTAGGGTTTTAATAAAGGAAATACTTCTATTTTATCCAAAAAAACACCTTTTATTATTTCAATAACATTGTATACATGATTTATACATCTTAAAATTACAATTATATAATAAAATAACTGAATTAATTAATTTATTTAATTTTTGAAGTTTTGAATGTTTGATATTTTTATAATAATTGTATATTGTTATTTAATAAAAAGTTAATAAAATTACATTTGAATAAGACTTAAATATTGTACAATGCGTATATATACTGTAAAATATACACGCCTTGTTCAGTCAGATGAATTGCTTTCATCTTTTTCCCCAAGACTCTTGGGGTAAAAAAGACCGCACGGTAAAACAAACACACACGCCGAAGCTCGTAAGGTGACTATCTAGTCTCCCTACCCCTCCAGACCTTAAGGATGTTGTCCTCGACAAGTAGCAGGAGGGGGGTGTAGTTGTGACTCACGGTCAGCCCTCTGCCAAACAAAATGGCTGCTTGCGGTCTTTTCGCCGGCATGAGTCCACTGGCGGGTTAAAATATCTTGTAAAATATTTTAAAATGCATGTTTAAGGGTATAATTTTTAGAACATTTTAATTGTGCGCTTTTACTTGTGGGGTACTCCGTACACCCCAAAACCCCCGTTGTGTGAACCCCCACTTTACTACGTCAAAAGCCGCCACTGCCACTGCTGTAAACATCAAGTCACCATACCCACAAGTTACCTTTTTTATAACACAACTCCCATCCTATTAATCACTGATATTTTTTATTTATAATCATATTACTTGGTTTTATTATGTGTTATCATGTTAATATTACAAGCATTTCATTATATTACTATTATCTTTGCCTAATATTTAATGAGAAAAATAAAATCATATGGAGTACCAAATAATTAAACACTAGTGAATTTACAAAATATAGATTATGTTAGTAAATAAGTACTGTTCAAGTTTTTATTGTAAGCAGTCCATAATATAATTGTATATTAGAAAATACATACTTGTGAATTACTTTGTTAAAGATAGAAAAGATAGACAGCTGTTCTAATTAAATTAATATTTAAATTATAACATCTGTGGCTAAGTTATTAAATGCATAACAACTAATAATATAAACAAAACTGTTGCACTTAATATTTATAATAACAAACGCTTTCGATACAAAAATAAGGCAGCGATACTTCACTCTCCAATCAGCTGATCAGCAGCGGTAGCCAACGTCTACAAGTCAGGCTAGTACAAATCCATGCATGCGTATGCCATACCCCTCCCATCCGCTAATCACCAAGCATTTGAAAAGTAACGGTTTCGACAGCTCAAGATATTCTGTGGCTACTGTATTTATTTTAAAACAGCTGATATTAATTTACTAAAATCAACCCAATGTTATTCTTATGGAAAAAAGGAAATTTTGTGGGGTTGTTTGTACCCATTAGGAATGGAATTTCAAAAAATCCTTTCTTAGTGCGCCTCTAGGGCATAAGTTAAACATATGTACTAAATTTCATATCTCTGTCTTTTATGATTTTTGCTGGGCGATTTTGAATCAGTCAGTGAGTCAGGACTTGTCTTTATATAGTAAATGTATAGATATAGTGGCAGCTTCTTTGATAAAGTTTTTTAACAGGTAGTTGAAGTGATTTATTTATTGTTTATGAAGTGGAAGGTAAAATTGAATTCTGATTTGTTCATAATTATGTATTAATGCTTCTAGTATGTATGAGTGTGAAAAATTCCCAATTGGTTAAAGTTTTCCCTTTGTAGTTTTTCTTAAACACATTTATTGATTTACTGGGTTAATCATTGGTGGTTATACGCTCCACCCCAACTAATTATTCCATAAGTTTCTATGTTGTGTACTACGATATAATATATAGAATGTAGTCTATGTAGCTTTAAATGTTTTATCTTGTAACAAACATAATGATAATATCTGAGTTTTTTAACTAGTGTTTCAATATGTATGTTCTGCTTCAAATTATCATCGAAGGTGACTCCTAGATTTGTATAGTATTTTACTCTTTTTATTTCTTCTTCCAATTAAAATAAGCCTGTATTTTGATAACAGCATACTACTGCCATGTAAACAGTTTTATCAACATTTATAGTTAGTTTATTATTAAAGAATTTCTTTTACATTACATCAACTCCAGAATAATTTAAATATTTACCCATTTCTAATAAATTCCTTGTAGTGGTGTGAAATCTTTTATTTATTTTTGACGATTGGCGTCTTAAGAATAAATAAAAAATAACTAAACCTTGTTTTTTGTCCCATTTTTATCCTATATAATTAGTGTCTTATCGTCAATAACTTCCTTTAGTGTGTAAATGGATTGGTCTCAAACCGTGCTGGTATGTTACTCTGAACTATGGCATACACTCTCATGTCAAAAGACTGATACAAGATATTTGACTGATGTTTCTCCTAAGCCCCTCTTGCACTACCAGATATTAAACTGGTCAACCCCCTATCATCAAATTAAAGGTAATTTTTAACTCATATTTTGGAATATTAATTAATATAAATAATTAATTCAACCTCATTTTTCCCCTCCCCCTGTAGCATTTTGGCATCTCAATCCTCTCAAAACCATATACCTCTTCCGATTGGATGGTTTTATCACATTGAGTAAAATACAACATTTTGCTTTCAGGAAGTATAATCATTTTACAAAATAATTAAAAAAGTATTTAATTGTGTGTTTACCGGGAACCGCCATTAACCACACTGGGAACAGCGTGATCTTGCTCGTTTCTACTCTGGTAGCAACACCTCTCGAATCAATCTGTGATTTAGCAGAAGTCTTACAAACTGTAAGAAACAATACTGTACCTAGATTTATAAATGTAAAAAAAACTCTGCCTATCTCTAAGAGTGCTTTATCATCCTATCCCTCGCTTTATATTATGCTCGGTCATATTATATACAGGGTGGAAAAAAAATATGGAAACGCTTTCAGGTTATTTTTTTCCATAGATAATTAAATTTTTTTTAATAACTGTGTTCCATAAAGTATAATTTTTGATAAGAATAATTTACTTGAATCCATTAAATAGCGGAGGAATAATATTATTCAAATTAGTTACTTTGAAACTCAAATGACCGCTACTCTGCAAAGGATAAACCTTTCGAAGTCCAGTTTGCAGTAATTAATTTATCTTAAATAGACCTTTCATTTGATACCAAACTCGAACTAGGCTTACATAGAACGTTTTTGTTCAACTCCTCACAGGCCATCCCCCTGAAAATATAAAATGGTGTTAATGGTGTCAAAAAGTATGTTCTTTATAACTATGATCATGTACAATATTTCATTTTTACAAGTCAAGTCATACAAAAGTTCTTAAAATGTTTCCATATTTTTCTTCTACCATGTATATAGTAATGACGTTCATAGGAGAAGGAATTAAAAATTAGTTTCCTAAATAAAATCTAAAGTACTTATGTCTTGGTGTATAAATATTGCTTGATTTTCGGTCACAGAACTAAATCCAGATTTCATAAATAATCACAAACTGATTCTCTGATTGAATTAAGACCAGCTGAAAAGAAGGCAATTGGCAATAATTAATTAGTATATTAAGAGAGATAGGACATCAGCAAACTTACCTTAAAAGACAAGTTCACTAACATCAGAGTAGTAGTCACAAACACAAAATACACAAAAGCTCACAAATTTTCAACACCACTGGCATTTTCTTCAGGTGAGTAGAGGGAGAGAGAGAGAGAGACACTGAAATGACTTCCACTATTGCTGGGTAGGTGGCTGTGGTGGGGGGGTGTACATCCATAGAGCAACACTCAGGTGTAGATGCAGTATTTCAGTTAGTATATATATATAAAAATATAAATGAAGTTTGCTGATGGGGAAGGGGTTGAAGGGAAGTGGTCTATCTTATGTTCAGATTAGGTGGGTCACGGGATTTTGTTATCCATTGGTGTGCTAATTCCATCCTTCGGAGTTGGGAACTATTGGCATGGGAAGGAAGGGATCTGATTACCTTAGTGGTGTAACACTGATCAAAATTTTGATTATGGAGAAGAGTATGGGCAGAGACAGGTTTTTCAGGATTTTGGACTTTGCAATCATGTCTATGGCCATTCATGCGTTTACGAAGGGTTTCACTGGTAAGGCCAATATATTGGGCAGGACAGTGCTGGCACTGGAGTTGATAAATTAGATTGGTGGAATCACAGGAGTGGTTTCCAGGTATCTTGTAGGTTAAGGAGGTAGTGGAGCTGGTAAAAGATGTGGCTGAGAGATGAATAGGGCAGGTTTTGCAAGATTTCTTGTTACAAGGATTGGAACCGGGTGGTTGCTGGTCTTTAGGACAGGTCAGGATGTTGGGATCAGGTAACTTAGGATGGACCAGGATCTGGCGGAGGTTTTTGTTTTGTCTGAAAGTTACAGTAGGAGGTTTTTCAAGGAGATCTTTGGTGTGGGGGGAAGCTTTTAAGATGTTGAAGCCATCTTTCAGGATTTTGTTGAGTTTTTGTAGGCCATGGTGGTAATTAGTGATAAGGGGTAAGCATTGGGAACTGCTTCTGGTTTGGGGTTGGTTTTGGGACTGGGCTAAACGGATTTGGTTTTTAACAAGGTTGGTAGGGTAACCTCTCTTTTGGAAAGCACTGACAAGTTGGTTGTTGTATTGATTTAGGTTTCTGGGAGAGGAAATGATACGTTTGGCACGGGTGGCTAGGCTATAGGGTAGGGAGCGTTTAGTGTTGTTGGGGTGACAGCTGGTATAGTGAAGGTATTGTTGTTTATTGGTAGGTTTGATGTGAATATCAGTTTGAAGGACACCGTCCTCCAATCCAATTTCAACATCAAGGAAGACTATGCGTTCAGAAGAGGATTGCCAGGTGAAATTCAGTGATGAAAAGTTTTGTAGGCTTTGAAGGAAGGTTTCAAGATTGTTTTCGGAGTCAGTCCAGATCATGAAAATATCATCGATGAAACGGAGCCAGCAGAGGGGTTGGACGGGTTGTTTTTGAAGGAAAGTCTTCTCCAATTTCCCCATGAACAGGTTGGCATAGGAAGGGGCCATGCGGGTACCCATAGCGGTACCCTTGATCTGGAGGTAGTTAATGCCAGAACTTTGGAAGTGGTTTTTTTCAAGGATGAATTGAGTCAGCTGAACTAGGAAGGAAGTGCTAGGCTTGGTGTTTGGAGGGCGTGTATTGAGGAAATACTCAATAGCAGCTAAGCCATGAGCGTGGGGTATATTGGTGTACAGTGAAGTAGCATCAATGGTAACCAGTTTGGTGTTAAGGGGTAGAGGTTGGGGAAGATTGGAGAGGAGACTAAGGAAATGATTGGTGTCCTGGACGTGGGAAGGAAGTTGTCGTACTAGAGGTTGGAGTTTATCATCGACAAAGGCAGAGATGCGTTCGGTAACAGAATTATAGCTGGCCACAATAGGCCTACCAGGGGGAGGGATGGTGCCTTTATGGATTTTGGGTAGGATATAAAACTGGGGTGGAGTAGGCTGTTCATTGATAAGCAGGATTTGGCTGGCGGTGGTTAGGTTTTGGTGTTTAGCATGATGAAGGAGGAGATTTTTCAGTTCTTGGTTGTGTTTTTCAGTTGGGTCGAAGTCAAGTTTTTTGTAGGTGCTGGAATCGGACAACTGGAGGTTAATTTCATTGATATAATCGGATTTGTTAAGAATAACAGTGGTGGAACCTTTATCGGCAGGAAGGATCATAATGTTGTCATTGGAACTCAATAATTAATTATGAGATCCAAAGTTCAAATTTCGACTTCTCAAGCACATTACTGATCATTTCCCATTCCATTCCCCACTTATATTCCCATACCCTAACGAAAGCGACACAACATAGTCAATTCCTTAATATGTTGAGTCTTATCAAAATATGTAATTAATCATAAGTCTTTCTTCAATAGACTAAATAAAAGTTTGTTCATTTCAAGTTCACACTAATCAATAAGTTCAATCTCCGTCATTGTCAATCAACAATGCAGTGGTTGGCTGACGCAACTAGATACCTGTGTTCCTTCTCACTCACATTTTCATTGCAAACAAGACATTTTTTTTCTATAAAAGGAACAATATTTGTCATTAGATTCATATTTATATTATTTATTACCATATTTAAGAATTTATCATACTGACTTGTTAACATAAAGTGTTATCGCAGAACACAACAAATGTTTGCTCAAAAATATTATTTACAAGGAGAAATTCATAGTAATGTTTTTATAATTTATCTTTTTCGTCCCAATCCATATTAGTTTTTTCAGGTTATACGTTCAATACATTTACAGGGTATTCAGGAAAGAAAACCACTTCAGACTTCGTGATATGATTACATACATAAAAACTAAAAAAAAAGTTCTTTCAACATAAGTCCTAAAATTTTTCGTCCTAACTTTTAAAATTTTGATCATAAAATTGTTGAGATAAAAAACAAATAGTGTGAAAATACAATCTGGCACATACGGTTTTTGAATCTATGTTCACAAAAACTTTTTCTCTTTTTTTGATCTAAGTATCAATATCCTAAAATAATGGATTGGAGTTATAAAACACCCAGTATGTAGTTAAAAATTAAAAAAGAACTCAATAAGGATTTTAGCATCGTTTACATTATTATATAATATTTATTTTGCTTTAATGGTAACGAAATTTCTTTTATTTCCTATAAAAATATATTGTAAACTTATAGAGAAACAGAATAAATATTTCTACAACACCAGTTTATATGCTATAAAAAAAGATTTTATCAGATTTGATTTAAACCGCTTTATTATATAAGTGCAAAAAATAAGTCTACTTTAGCGTCTTTCTATGGAATATTGACACAATACAACTATTTCAGAGTTTGAAGTTAGTTATAGCACTGGTGGTTCAAAACAACGACGCCCTAGATAAAATACTGTTAATATACTCTGACGGATTTATATGAACTGCTCACCCAAACACGTAAAGTGTTGATGGCCCTCTTACATTTTCTTGTACATACTCTAAATCCATGTAAAGTAGCAAATGAATTTAATAATTATTTTTTATCAGTGGGTGATAAACTAAGCAGGTGTAATGATAAACAAGATAACTTTCAATTTTTTTATTTAAAAAATAAGTTTACCAGTTTTTCTATAGCACAGTCTATTTTTATAGCACCTGTTCTAGAATATGAACTTTTAAGAGTTGTTGAGTCTCTAAAAAATGGGAAATCCCCTGGTATTGATGGCATCAGCGCTAAATTAATTAAGAAAACCCAGAAAAAGTTTCTACCTGTTTTACTGTATATTATAAATTTCAGTTTTGAATCAGGAATTTTTCCAGATAAATTAAAAGAAGCACTAGTGATTCCAATACACAAGAAAAATGAAAAAACAGATTGCAATATTTATAGACCAATATCTTTACTATCATCCTTTTCATAAATATTTGAAAAATTGATGAAAATAAGACTGGTTAAATTTCTTGATAAAATAAATTTTTTCAGTAAAAATCAATTTGGTTTCCGACAAGGTTTAAATATAGAGATTGCGTTGATTGAGTTCATGGATAGGATATCAAATGGCATAAATAATGGAAACCGTGTTAGTGCATTATTCTTAGATATTACGAAAGCTTTCGACACAGTTAATCATTCCATCTTGCTTAAGAAACTTTACAGTTGTGGTATAAGGGGTGTGGCTTATGATTGGTTTCAAAGCTATTTATCCAATAGAAAGCAATGTGTTAGAATCAATGGAATATTAAGTCAATTTGGTCAGAAAAACACGGAGTGCCACAAGGATCTGTGCTAGGGGCGAATTGTTCTTAATTTACATTAACGATTTATGCAAAGGGAACTTTCATGGACAAGTGGTTTCTTTCGCTGATGATACAGCTCTAAGCTATGTTGGTGACAGTTTAGACGAAATTTCATTAAAAATAAATTTTGATTTGGAAGCTTTGCGTTGGTGGTTTACCGATAACAACTTGGTTCTTAGTGTAAGTAAAACTAATTATATAAACTTCAGTCTCCGAGAAAATGTTTTTCTGATAAAATTGTTTATAAATGCGTTAATTGTCTCTGCATTGGTGGGATATGTAATGATTATTGTGCTGAAATAGAACAAGAAGACTGTATTAGGTATTTAGGCGTAATATTAGATTCAGAATTAAATTGGAAAATGCACATTTCATCAGTTAGGAAAAAATTAATTAATATTCTTAGGATTTTTTACTTTGTAAGAAGAATGTGTGAAAATGAACTAATGAGAACACTTTATTTTTCCTCAGTAGAATAAATTACGGAAAAGAGTGCTGGGGTGGAACTTATATAAGTAATTTAAAATCACTTATAACAATACAGAAACATTTTGTAAGATTAGTATATAAAGGTAAAAAATATGACTCATCATGGCCAATATTTAAATCTTTAAAAATATTGCCAATAAGAAATATGTATGTATATAAAGTTATGAAAGTATTTTTTTAATAGGAGCAGAAGTAGTTGTACACTTAATGTTTATAAAATAAAACTACGAAATCACGATAATGTAGCAGTACCTCGACCAACAAAATCCTATTTCACTAAAACGCATAGCTTCTTGGCCCCTATGATATTCAATAGATTACCGAGTGATATAGAAAATGCAGATACTTCACAAACTTTTGTTAGAAAACTCAGAGACTGGTTAATTACAGTACAAAATGTAAATAGTTTGTTATTTGAAATTCAAAGTTAATACGTTTTTTTTTTTTTTTTAATAAATGTTAAGGAGTACTTATTAATGGAACTGATCTATAATGTATATATGTATGTGTATATGTAATGTTTGTAGGTATGAATGCATGTTTAAATAACTAGTTTATTTTATTATGAAATGTGTACATATACGAGTAATTTTGAAATTGTGTTTTAGTCTAGGACTAACACGGATACTATTTATATTGTATATAGTTTGTAATTTACAATTGTTCAATTAGGCCTGCAAAAAAACTGTCTTTTGTGCATACTAATAAATGGCTTATTTAGAAATTAAAATTTTATTTTTAGTTATATGTCTATTGGGAGTTATAAAAATGATGATTATATTGCAGCCCTGTATTATCTTGATTTTTTCCTCCAATCAGGCTTTGCCTTGGAGGTTTCATTTTCCAAAAACCTAACTTTTATGTATTGAGTATTATTTAAAGTAATAGTAAAAAGCACTTTATTTGTATTTATCTTTTATTTATTGTATTTATCTGTTTATTATTAATTATCCAATCTTTAGTAATATAGCATAAGACTGGTCAGCCTGAGCATGATACTTTTTAAGTTACATATGTAGTTTTGGACATGTTATATTTAAATTTTTCACCACATTTAATTTCTAGATATTATGCTATTGAATTTATTGTAATGTATTGTTTTTGGAAAATAAAAATTATTAATAAAAAAAATATTATAAATAATTAATTTAATAGGCTTCATAGACAGCATTGATTTCTTGCGTAAGAAATCTACACAGATTTATCAAATGTATTTTTATAAATTTTGTAATCTCTTCTTCTCAATTAAAAATTGATTAGTTTGGTAGAAAACCAATCAACTGTCTTATTTGGGATGTCGGAAAGAATTAATGACCGTAATGACTTACAAACGTACCAAATAATTCACAAGCATCTTGAATGCAGATTGTAATTTCTTGTTAAAATATCTGTTGGAAGCATTACAGTATGTGTTACTTTTTAGTATACACTAAACCCTTGCAACGCGGAATAAATTGTTCTTATTTTACCAAAAGAGCATAATTATTTAAAAATATAAAAATGTAATTTTCTTAATTCAGATTTTTGTTTTAGCAAGAGGATGCAATAAAGTGTAAAAAAATACCAGGATAAAGTATTCACTACTTTATAACTTATAGCATGATTATAAGTTTTATTTTAAGCTTAAAATTAATTCGAAAACTATTTTTGTCTACAATTATTTTTCACAATAAACTTATTGTAGAATGAGTACGCAATAAAAAATACTACATATGCTTTCAGTATAAAATAAGCAGTGTTATGCACAATCATGACAAAATCAATGACTCCTCAAGTTAACCACAAAATACAAATTTGCATATATTGGTAAGTAAACATTTTTTTTGGTAAAAAAAGTAGTTTTACCTGAAAAGCAATATGTATTTGGAGTTCAGCGTAAGAAAACGCACAAGGTTTGTAATTGACTTGTATAAACAATGTTGTTTTTATCTTTATATTAATTTACGAAGACTACATTACTCCTTATCTTTTCAGGTCTCACAACAAGTATATATATAAAAGCCAAAAACCACTCACTGACTGATCACGAAATTTCAAAAACCACTGAACAGATTTCTGTTATCTATAGTATCGAAGGGACCCACAAAGAAAGGATTTTTCAAAATTCCATTCCTAAGGGGTACAAACAGCCCTTCAAAACTTCTTTTTTTTACCATAAGAATGACATTGAATTGAATTTAGTAAATTAATAACTGCTGTTTTGTAAATAAATAAACATGTTTATTTTGTACATTTGATATTGCCCTGTTGATACATTGAGAGTTTAATCTTCTGCTGTTTAAAAAAACACAAATGAAATGAACAACACATTTGAAATAGGCTAAGTAATACCCTATACTGATAAATAGGTAGCAACGAAAGCAGTGTAAGTGAAATACAGTAAATAATTTAATATTGTAATTTTACATTATACAGATAATCTACTATTATTTGCAGTCAAAGACGCATGCCAAGGTCAAAGACCGAGGTGTATCGAGCGCAGCGAGAGTCAAGGTTGGCACGCGAAGCATGCAGAGGTGTCCCCTAGTACGAATATAAAAACCATGCTGAAAGGATGAATAAATTTCAGTGGCAGAAACAATTCAAAAGATTTTTTTTTTTAATTTAATTTAATGCACCATACTATCAATATTTACGTTATGAAGACAATGTTTACTTCAACTTGCAACCATCCAATTTGTCAGTGACATCTTCATTGTTATGGTAACACACCTGTAGCCAAAAGGAATGAACCAGTTCGAATTCAATGCATGTTGTCACGGTAACTCAACAACGCCAGAAGTAACCAATTTGCAACTTCAGTTGCTTCAATATCACATATGAGTAACATTGTGATAAGGCTAACATGGCTGTTACGGATAACAGTGCATGTTATGGAGGCTTACATTTCAGTACTGAAAGCTAAGTTCATTAAGAGAAAATACAACCAAGGCAGGCGCAGATGATCTAGTGTTTTTTTTTTTTTTTTTTTTTTTTTTTTTTTTTTCTAGTGGGGGAGTGGGGTTGTTTCTAGTGTATAAGAAATCAAGATATGCTGAAACTGGATCCATACACAGACACCCACAATAATATGGAGCGCACCTAGCGTAATCATTCCACAGTACAATATACAGAAGGTACACTGTCTGATATTTAGCCAATTACCAATTAAAGTAAAAATATCAGACACGAACAGAACCGCTTCACGTCTTCTTTCTACAACTGCGTGACCTCTACCTTCCCTCCCCTTTCCCATAACTCATCCCACTGCAAAGGTTAGGGAAATGTTAAGGTTTATTTATGTTACATGTTTTCACCCTTAATGTTAGTTGCCAAAATCAAGTGCTACTTGCTAATATGAAATTTCAGTTGTATAAGGTTTAAGTTAGTTTAGGGTAGCAAAATATGCTTTTTCATCACTAAATAATAGGTACATTTCACACCTAATATTGTGCAAATATAAATAATTTTCATTAAAAAATTAAATAAAATGGTTGCATTTTAAAGGGTACAAAAATCAAATTTATTACAGGAGAAATAGACTTTTTCACAAAAAATATTTTATGTCCCTTCAGAATTAGTCCATTCGTATGGGGGTTTTGAAAAACACTTAAGTAACTTTATAAATTTTTACCCTACTTTTTCACAAATTTTTCAAATCAGATCATTGTTTCAGAGGCTTATAGAAAGTGAATATTTACTTGTTCTAACCTAGGCACATATATATGCTTATTGAATTATTAAAATTAAAAGAAAATCAATAAGACTGCTGGTCACAAATACTCCATATAGTTCAGATTTCCTGTAAAATAACCTGCTTATAACGCAAATAATGAATTTTAGTTGAGTATATAAACAATTAAGATATATTAGGATATATTTTTAAAGATAATTAAGATATATTATGTAAAAAGTATATTTTTCAGGACAAACAAATAATTTTGGTAACTATACACTTTCTAGATGCTTATCAAAATAATAATTCTTGTTCAAAAAGTGATGAAATATTGAATTTATATATACTGAGGTTGATTTCAACTGTGGAAAACTTATTTTCATCTGATAGTTATGAAAACCAAATTTTTCAATAATACAATTATTTTTAATATTTTTTTACTTGTTTTTAATGCTGAAAATATGTATGTTAGTGGTGGGGCAAAAAATGCCAAAATGGTTCAAACCATTTGCTGGGAGGAAATCAGAGCAGGTTCTAATCAGTTCAACAAACAGTTCTTTTCCCCACTCCACCTCGATGAAACGAGTAGAAGTAGACGACACAGACAGCGCTGGCCTGGCTGAGGCTGGCAAAGAAGAACAGCAACAAAACAAATAGTTTTGTTCCCTTTCCTCTGTTTACCATTTGAGTTAGGTTTTTGGAGTTGAATAACAGTTGACCGACCAGACTGGGTTTTCTCAGAAATGAACATTTTGATCTAAAAGTGAAGCAGCAAACACCCTACCACTTCACCATTGATTTGTCAACTGTCCAGTTGCTACTCCCATGCCAATTACCCCCCTATTAAGGCATAGCCCTAATCAACAATGATGCATAATTTGTGTGGAAATTGGGTGCCTGTCTTTTGGAACAGCTACACAAATTTGTCTTCAGCATAAAAAGCCACATCAAACTAACATAAATTATAAAAAATTCATTAAAAATAACAAGTATAAAAGCCTGTGAAAAACTATCATTTTAGTTGATTTAGATTTCCTTTTATTTATAAAATAAGTTTTCCATGGAATAAATAGTTATTTCCTGTAACCTGATTAGACCCATTCCTAGCAAAAAAGTCAAGATTTGTGAAGCCTCAAAGTTAGGTTATGTGAATAAAAATTGCACTTATAGGGACCAAAATATTATTTTCTACAAAAACCAATTATATAAATAAGAAAACATATAAAATATAAAATAAATTTAAAATTTTACCATTCTTATAACCTTGAGGTTTTACATTATCTTATCAGATAAAAAACAATTTTTATGTGGTTGATATCAACCTCCTTACAAGATACAAACTCTTATTTCATACTTTTTCAACAAGAAATCTAATTATAAATCAAATAACTTTTTTACCTATTAAGTAATGCCTTGAACGTTCTGTAGAAATAAGCAACTTTAAAATTATTTACTAATTGCTACCATAACCTTTTCGTACTAGAACTTTAACCTCATACATTTTTGTTATCAGTCTAGTCTTGGTCACCCCGCCCACAGTCACGTCATCCTTAGTCCTTACCACGGTTGCACGGCACGGTAACTAGAATAATACCGATCCCAATCAGAGTCAATACGTTTTGAGAAGGATCAGCTGGTAACCACCGGCTGTTCATTTGTCATTGGGCTATTAATTAATGACACTTTCTAAGGAATAGTCGGCCTTAGTTTGTAACAATGACTACATTCGCTCATATACACTCATCACACTCATTCGAAATCCATATTCGCCCATATCTTGACGATCGGCGTCTTATAAATAAATAAAAAAAAAAATAAATAAATACGGTAGGGTTCACGCGCATGATGCGCAGTAAATTTTGGTGCCAATGACGTCACACAGATATATCAGCTGGTTCATCGGTTAAACTGAATGTAGTAATAATCAATAACTGTTTTTCTTAAATCACTGTTTTCATTTTAACCACAAACATAATACCCGTTATTAACTATTATTAATGTTATACAAATACTTTCAATGATAATATTATTAATGAGTATATTATATTGATGTTTGTTTAACGGTTGGTTAATATTAAAATGTGGTTCCATCGGCTTGTCCAATTAATCCAATTAAAATATGGTCGTTTAGTTTTTATTTGGAAATGTATCAATAAATAACAACTGTCAAGTATTGAAAAAGCTGTTTATATTGAGCCTAATAAATATAATTTAGTCTTGAATTATTACAGTTATAGCTTTTTTAAATAAAAAAACAGTTTTTTGTCTGAAAATGTTCTATTTTTATTTAATTTGGCCAAATGTCAGTAGTAAAAATATAAAATAGTATTATTATAAGTATTTTTAGTGTTTTAGTAATAGTTATTAACTGGTTAAAGCCTAGTCGTGAACGGAAACAGGGATTTAAGAAACGCAGTTACTGATTATTACTACATTCAGTTTAACCGATGAACCAGCTGATACGTCTGTGTGACGTCATTGACACCAAGATTTACTGCGCACCATGCGCGTGAACCCTACCGTATTATTCTAGTAACCGTGGTTGCACGGTATCTATTCTAATATCTATATAGCCGCACGTGTAACTCACTGACTCACTCACTCATGTATACAAATTCTAACCCACTTACTCACTCTTACATTCTTACATATACAATACATACTCACTCATGTATACAAATTCTAACCCACTTCCAGATGAGCTAGAAACTTGAAATTTGGCACACTTGTAGCTTTTGCCGAGCAACCGACGCGAAAATTCCAAAAATTAAAAATTTTTAATTTTTAACCCTCAAACAAATCAAAATGGCGGACGGGAATTTTGAATTCTGTGCAGAGTTTTAGTAACGGCTTAATTGTGGGCAAACCATTGGTTGTAGAACAAATCTGACAGCATACTTCAGATTTGTAATTAAATTTCCTACAATTTCGGGCAGATAACGTTTTTTGTATCTTTGATAATAACTACGCAAAAAAAACGTTAATTTTCACATTTCGTTCCAAAAGTGTTATTTTGGTTTTGTTTTTCGTATTTTACTGCATTATTACGATAATTTAACAACTTAAACCACTACACACTATTTAATTTTACTAATTTGTTATCAAAACTACTATTAAATTCGATTTTGCACTGTCCATAACCTAGAAAAAATTCAAAATGGCTGACGTAAAAACGTTTATCTTTTTGCAGAGTTGAGGTTTTTGTTTTACTAAAACTTTAATTTTTAGTTTATTTAACACCAAATGATATATTCAAATTGACAATAAAATTCTGCACAAAAAGTGTCCTGCATGTTTTTGTGCTATATACAATAGTTTCCTCAGAAAAAGTCAGTAAACTTGAGTTCTTTCGAAAACATGTGATTTTTTTGGAATAGTTCCTCCCATTTAAGCATGATTTAAAGGAGCTAAAAACTTAAAACCCTACACGTTATTTATGTTTAGAACTTTGTTATCAAACTGCTATAAACTTTGATTTTTCACTTTTTATAACCTAGAAAAAATTCAAAATGGCTTACGTAAAATTGCTGTACTGTTTGCAGAGTTGAAGTTTTTGTTTTACTGAAGCTGTAACATTTAGTTTAAATAGCATCTAATGAAATTTTCAACCTAAAAATTAGATGCTGTACAAAAAATGTTACGTACATTTTTGTGATAGATACTAAAGTTTGCTCGCAAAAAGTCAGTAAAGTTGTTTTTTTCTTTTTTTTTTTTTTTTTTGAAACGTGATTTTTTTGAAGAGATCATCCTATTTAATCATGATTAAAATAAGCCAGAAACCTACAACCTTACATACTATTTACCCTCACATTTCCTGTTACTAAAATGCTATACAATTGGATTTTGCACTTTTCATAACAAAAAAAAAAATCATAATGGCTGACGAAAATACGCTTATCTATTTGCACAGTTGAGATTTTTTGTACAGAATCTGTAATAATTAGCTGGATAACACCTAATGAAATATTCAAACTAACAATTAATTCAATTCTGTACGAAATGTGTCATAAACTTTTTTGTGGTATATTCAATCGTTTCCTCACAATAAGTTTATAAATTTGAATTTGTGCCTCCGTTATCAACTTATCCAATACAAAACTAAGGTAATTTCTTATGATCATCTTAGATAGAAACCCCCCCCCCTCCCAGATCATATTGGGAGCCCCCTGTGATCAACGGATAATCACCCGTTATCATCTAAAATGTCGGACGGGAATTTTGAATTGCTGACAGCATACTTCAGATTTGTAATTAAATTTCCTACAATTTTGTTAAGAAGTAATTTTTTGGTATTTCTGATATTAACTACGCAAAAAATCATTAAATTTCACTTTTCGTTCAAAAAATTATATTTTTGTTAGGTTTTCGTATTTTATTGCTGTATTACAATAATTTAAGAACCTAAAACCCGTACACACTTTTTAACTTTACTACTTTGTTACGAAAAAGTTTATAAAATTTGATTTGTAACTTTTCATAACCTAAAAATAATCAAAATGGTTGACGTGAAAACGCCGACCTGTTTGCAGAGTTGAAGTTTTTTTTACTGAAGCTGTAATATTTAGTTTGGACAACATCTAATAGAATATTTAAATTATATACTTAAATACTTTATTTATAATACATTTCCTCACAAACAGTCGGTAAAGTTGAGTTTTGTCTAAAATATGTTACTCGCTTATTCACTTACGTATTCAAACTGTGTACAAAACTTTACGGACAGTTAAACTATATATAAAAACAGTTTGTATTAATTTTTGTTGCCTAAAGGCCAATCATAGTTTTACGCTGTATTTTCGGAATTTGTTTGTTAGTTTAGGCACCCTCCAGCGGCTGCGATAAACGTTTTTAGAACAGTTGGTAGACCGGGCCTTTGTCGATTGAAACGAGTCGCTGCAGCGTCTGCGAGAAACGTTTTTAGAACGGTTGGTAGAACCAGGGCCGCCCAAAAGGGGGGGGCAAAAGGGGAAAATTGCCCCGGGGCCACACAGACTTAGTTCACAGGGGGGCCACATTTCATGCAACAAAAAAGAAAATACTTAATAATCTACTTGATAAGAAACGATTCAGGCCTGTATCAAAATATCAAAAGTGATATTAGGCCAGATAAGTCTTCCAGTTTTAGTTTTAAAACGTTTAAACTAAACCATTTGTTTTATAGCAACCAGGGAGCCTTTTGGAGCAAGTTGTACACTGGTCTTTGAAGTTTATCAGCGGTCGACATAGTGGCGTGACAGCATACGGTCTGGTTGGTGTGTGAATGCAACTGTACCCCTCGCCAGTTGTCTTCTTTGCGAACAAGTGTAAAGTCATGCAGCTTGTGAACACACCAAAATATAAATTACAGTTTGCGAACATATAAATATACTTGAGTGGTGTGGACAGTGGGCAACCTCTATGAGATGTCCTGTTTTCGTACACTATTTATATAAAACATGTCAAAAGACCCACTAACTTTACATTTGTATTACTCCGTTTTTGGACGTGTTTAATACAAGCTGAACAATAATATTTCTGTATGTTTTACTTTTTAACTTTAATTTCAAAAGTATATACTACTTCAAACAAAATTGCTATACTTGTCCTAAATTCAACTCTATCTTGGCTTTTAGTGGTAGGAAAATAAATCGCTTGGTCACGTTATTATCCTTACAAAACCATTATTTATGATATATTACTATTATAAACTTAAGATAATACAGCAATTGCGAATTGATTTGTATTTGTAGTGGTTTGTTGATTAAGCTTTTATCCTTATTTTGTATTTTTTCACAAATTCTGTTTATGTAGATAAATAATCTTGATTTAGTGTTTCGAAAATCCCTTGACTCATCGTGGCAAAATAATAGATCTATATAATGTGAAAACGAGTGATCAGTAACCTGCGGCCTAAAGTATGCAAATTAATAAATTGTAGTAAAAAAAGTGGAAGCCTAAGAACAACACAATTAAATAAGCAAACAAAATTAAAGTAAAAACATTTTAAAAATGTCGAAAAGACTTTATGAGAAAAGGTTCTTACAAACTTGGTTTCAAAGCTGGTAGTAAGCGGCGGCACTCCGTTCGAACGTGGTAATGTTGCACTCTTTCCTCTTTGCAGTAATTTAGTGAAATTTTTCAATATATGCACTAAATTTAAGAAATAGTAGTCGTATTTCAGTAGTAACTGTGTTTTGCACCCGAAAAACCCGCAGGCAAAATATACAATGTTGTAACAACGTGGCTGGAAGAGTTCAATTAATTGTCATGAAGGGTAGATCGGAGACATCGTCAATCATTAGTCTGTTTGTTTACTGTCGTCCAGTAAAGAAATATTTTGTTATTGTTGTATTTTATAGAGTGATGTTTCTGTAATTTAATGCGTTCTTTTGGATTTCCTAGTAAACTACTATAACTATCAATTAATTTAATTTTCTATTATTCATATTCCATTTCCAGATTTTGAGAGAACAAAAAGCTAAAGTTTATACCCACTAATTTATGGTAACGTTTTATTGAAATCAATAAAAATAGACTATAAATGTTTCAATATAGTATTGTAATATACTGCAAAGTAAATTACATATTTTTACAGTATAAAAAGAATAAATTAACGATGAAACCACTAAATTACAGTAGATTTCTAGGTACTTAAATCTGGTAAATATGCATACAACAACATCACCGCTCGCTTACCGGATGTGCAACAATATGTGTGTATGATGCATTCACTTGCACTACGCTATCGCGGGAGGAATTGCGTGGCATAATCTTGTCTAAAAATTATAATTTTGTCACGTTGTGTACTATCCGGATTCACCTTCCATCATATTTAATCGGTTAACTACAGTTTAATGTACATGCAATTTTTTTACTTTCTCTCTACTGTAATGTTTCCTTTGACATTTTAAATTTACTAGTTATTATGACATGGATGTTTGTAAAGACATTTTACCAAAATATTATGACATAGGTCTTAATGAAAAGAGGAGCTCTTAAGTACACCGTTAATAGATAAAACATCTTCATCATTGTTAAGATTTGTACAACTCCTTTTGAATAATATATATTTTGTAACATTTTACTTGTTGTAACTCTTTTATTGTCTGGTTTAATTTACCCTGAAAATGTAACAGGAACAGGGGTGTATTCTCAACATACTCAGTAGAGTAGCTCTTGATTAAAAACCATGTATGCCCACGTACGGGTTGTTCCCAAACAAATAGCATAATTGATTAATGTTATCATTCATTAACATAACAAAATCTACGACCAATCAAAATAGTTTTCATAATTTTTTACTGTCACTGACGAACGAGTAAGCCATTTATATTTTTGACAATCATTAATACAGTATTTATTTATTTTTTGTTGCGTGATAAGTGAAATTAACTAAGATTGAACCACTGTACGTGAATTGTTGAGCAGGAGGGTCAATACCACTGTTCGTGAATGGGTGTGTGGGTGTGTCAATACCACTGTCACTGTACGGAAGTGTACACTGTGATGTACATCAATGATATAGTGTCCAATTTGACGGACACAAATTTCACTGTGTTTTAAGCTGAGAAAATTGAGTTGGTACAACATACCTTTTATGCCTGTGAAATAAAAATTGAAAAGTTATAAAGTTGAGCACAAAGACAAACTAAAATCACGAGTATAAACTAGATGTTTTAATGTCCAACATCAATAAGCTACGTACCCAGTGGTCTACAACCTGTTTTGAAAACAATAACATAACCTCAACTCTCAGTTGACTGTTTTTAAAGCACTAGATGTTCGCGCTCGCCAAATTATTTTACTGCCCAAATATTCGGCCACTCTCAGTCTAAACTTGCTGTTTAGCTAGCGAAGCCAAGTGGCCTATACAAATGTATTGGCCCCTCCCTCCCTCACCCACAGCTAATCATTGGCGAGGATGGCTCCTCAACTGGCAATCGAAGAGCTGCTGCGCCCAACTATGCAACTGACTGTGGCATTGCTTTGTTCGTTATTAGTTATTTAGTATTAAGGAATAGCAGTTTTGTTATAAGAGATTGATGTTATTGTAGCGGTAATACTTAAGGAAATGTTTAAAAAGTATATGATAATTAGAGACAAACTTACCGGAGCTTCTCAGCTAGCCCTGAGAAAACGTCCGTGAACAAGAATCTTGATTACAATAGTAATCTAACAAAAGTGATGGTAAGAATATCGTAGAATGAGCTAAAAGTAAAATATCAATTATAGTATATTTGACAATCAGAGTAAATATTTTGAAGTGAAGGAAGGGGCCACATGGTAAACTTTGCCCCGAGGCCACCAAAAGTCTCTGGGCGGCCGTGGGTAGAACGGCCCTCAGTTGATTGAAACAAGTCCCACCGAGGTTATAATATAAGGATGACGCCGCTTTCCATGCCTCAGTCTGGCACTCTACTGCCTCTACACGCTTGAATTACCTTCAGTACTGAACTGTTCAATTGTTTGGTTGGCTCTCTGCCCTATTGAAAACTGAATCGTTTTCACTGTGCATGGTAATAAGAATCTTCTATTTTTCAACATAAACTCTTGGTTTATTCTCTCTTTTCTTTCATTTAATACGTTTTTTTGTGATTAATAATCAATCACAAATTTCTTCTGATTGTTTTCGAGACTTTATATTATTTTTTATTTCCAATTTCTTCCTCTCCATTTACTTTAATTGTAATTTTACATTCTAACTCTCTACGATAACTTCTCATTAACAGAAATTTTTTTGCCGAGGGGTCCTTTCATCAGGGCAGCAATGAACTCTTCACATGGAGTAGTGTGGCTAATTCTACTTGTGCCCTTTCATGGAAGAGTCTTGGTGGACATTTTTCGACAACTGCAATCGATGCAATCCTTATGAGTGGTGATCGCATTTACAAAACACTGCGTAATGAGAATTGTACTGGTTATGGGCGGTACTTGTTTCCAGAAGAATTACCATCAGTCATTCATGTTTTGAATCAGTCAGTTTCTCTGTTACAACTAGAGCACATTTACGATACACTTTATCCCCTAACGAAAGAAGATTGGCATGACACTGTTTCGTCACTTACTGAAAAATTACAAGACATATTGGCTGGAAATCAAAAAGATATTGGATTCCTTTTCACGGGTCAAACAGTTACTGTCTCCTTTTGGAGGGTAAATGAACTGCTGTATCTGTTTGATCAACATCCAATGAATGAAAAGCGCTATTTTGATTTGTCCAATGATGGTAATAATCTGGCCCGCCTATTTCTGTGTTGTGCTACTTTTCACTGGCCAGTTTGATGTCGCAGCTCTGGATAGAGTTGCAAGACAGTTCACCATAACTCAGCTGACTTTGGGAAAAACTGCCACACAAGACCTGTCCCTGAAGAACCGCGAATTGATGACAATCCAAAACAATTATATGAACCAATATATATAATGTAGACTCGCAGGAGTCTTATGTCGATGTTTAGTTAAAATTGATGTCTGTAGTAGTGTTATCACCCTTAAAAGAAATGTCTCCTTCGACCAGGCCATTATTTAACAAAATGCCTGGCAGACCTAAAAAGGTTAAGCGAGGACGTCCAAAGAGCTTGACAAGTACTCGACAGGAACAGCTTACAGATGCAAAAAAAGATACAGTAAAAATAAACCTCAGATAAATAGAGGTGCTGTAAGACGTTACACTGACCAGCATCCCGAGATCAACCGAGAAGCTGTTCGACGTTATAACGACAGAATCCTGGAGCTTCCTGCCAGAGAGTAGAGGTTTTTCGATTGAAGAATACCTCATTTTCCAACATGAGACACGTTCCTGCTCTCCTTGCTCGGAAGATTGTTGAACAAGGCCCAATGGTGTACTGGAGTGACTATGATTTAAATGGCATTAGTTCATTTAAACTCCGTAAAGTATGTCTTTGGGAAGATGAAATTTACAAGTGTTCGTATTGTCATGCTCGACTGTTTGAGGAAGAGAAAGACAGAAAAAAGTGGTGCTGTGGTGAAGGAGCAAATAATATTCTTAATCTACCTCCTTTGGACGCGCCGTTTTATACTAATCGTCATTTCCTAGAACGAGCCAGAGCATACAACGAAAATAATATCAGCAGTGAACTTTTTATATTCAACGAATTGGCCTGAACCCCAAGGGTTTGGGGGCGAAGCCCCCAACGAGCAAAGCGAGTTCTACTAGTATATACCGTGATTCTTACTAAACAACCATAGACCTTCTATAGTATAATAGAAGGTCTATGATACAACAAAAACACTATATATATAAAATCATTATTTACTACTCTACTATTTGTACTTGACTAAACAGAAGGCACGAATTTAACAAAATAAGCGTTTTTGAGTACCTGCTATAAGTAATTATCAAAATCATTAAACAATGATAATACAGAAATCCAAAATATATTGAATAAATAAAGAACTGATAATACAAATTTAGTCAACAAAAAGTGAAATTAATTTTCATACAAGATAATTAAAAATGAAATAAGATTATTAACTATACGCCCGCACGCCACTTTATTTATTTATTTATTTTATTGTTATATATCTTGCTTAGCCAGAATCGCATAATTAGAGTACCAATGTTTCCCTCCAAACAATCACTAGGCGATTGTATGCGATTGGTTCTATGATCGGTCCTCTTAATATCCAAACGGCTCAATGGTTGCCATCGACGTCGTCAATACTAGAGAAGTTTATGGTGTCCATGTTGGGTGGTAGTCAAGGTTCAGATTTCTGTAGGGAAGAGAACCAAGTGTCAGGCCTGTCAGTTAGCTGAAAATCAGACCAACGCTACGTGATTAGGATTCCACGTAAGGCTGTATGTCCCTTGGTTGCTCTGGCTATTAAGCTATTAATAGATATATCTTTCTGAGGAACAGTCGACCTTAGTTAGTAACAATGCATACAGTTAATTATTATTACTAGACAAATGTATGAGAAAATATTTACATCGGAGGATCAATGCATTCCTCGGGCACACAACTAAATTGGAAATAATTTCAAAAATTAAATTACATTACATTACAAATCATACAATTGTTGCCAATATCTTAAAATATAAAATATACAAATACAAGGTCTTAAATGTTACGTTCGATTGACTTCCTACTACGGCAGCACTTCCTTGCTAGTAGCTCCTTTCACCTGCCGAAACTAACTTGGCCTTTTCACGTCGCTTCCGTATTGTCACTGACCTCTCGTCACTTACCACTCGCGGCGTCTTCCGATTAGTTGATCCCGTTTTAATTGGCGTTTTGTTACCATATATGGTAACAATATACGCACCACGTTGCACCGCGAACATTTGGAGGGCCACGTTTGCTTCCACTTTTTATGATTTAAATGTTTATTGTTAATTCTTTTAGTTGTATATAATTTCTATATTGCAGCTCGTTCATCTACTTTCATCACTCTCATATTCACCAATATCTTGAAGATTATCGTCTTACTAATAAATAATGAAAATATTGAATGATCACGTAGTGCTGGTCTGATTTTCAGAAAATTGACAAGCCTGATACTCAGTTCGTCTCCTACACAACATCCGGACACTGATTGCCGCTCGCACAGTCGCACAAGTGATTTGAAAAGGTCATATTTTGTTTTATGGGAACAGCTGAGCAGGGAGACCTAAACAAACAAAGGTGTCAGTCGGCTGTCTTTGATTAGAAACAGAAAAAAGGAACGGCTGAAACACAGAATACAGATGGTCGCAGGTGTACTGCTATGACTTTATCATACTGTATCAAAAATAAATACTTGGTTGGATTTTAAATGTCAAATTGTAGGAAGGAAGGAGAGTTAACTTCTGTTTTGGATTGAGAACTGAACTGTCTATTTTAAACAAATAAAAACAAATCTGCTATAGTTTAAACATTTATTTTCAAGTATGTTATCGTCCTTGAGAAGAGGTGCTCTAAAACAAGTAAGTTATTGCAAAAATTACTTACTACTTAGGTGTGACCTCTAAAACGATTAAAAAAGTTTATTACATAAATATATGAGAGCATCATATGCATTACACAGTGATTGAAAAAGGTTTTATTAGTGTAGGCTAATTTTACAATGTATCAAAAGGGTAAATTTAAAGACACTTGCAACTTTATAAGAATAACATTCCGGTAATTATGCATTTTCTTGCCACCTCTGAAAATTTGATTTTATGTTGAAAAAGTAGTAAAATGTGAGTTTATATCTCTTGAGGAGTTCGATTTCATCCGCCGAAAACCAGTTTTTTACTGAAAAATTCGAAAAACTACTTTTTTACATTGTGAAAAATCAACTTTTTAAAGAGCGTTATATTTCAACAACTTTTTTTTTCATTTCTCGTGTTTTTTTATGCTGAACACAAATATATATAACTGGTTTTGTAATAAAATTATTTTTTCAGCTCAAAAAATGCATTTTTTACTGACAAACAAACATAACCTAACTTATCCTAATTGTCTATTTTCTCAGCAAAAATTCATAATTTGTTATCGGCGGGAATAAAGGTGAATTAGGTTTTTTTGATTAATAGTTGTTGTATATAATGATCACGTAATGGCTGCTAATCGCTATTCGCTGCAATAGTGTTTTGGTAATTATGCACTTTCTTGCCACCTCTGAAAATACAATTTCATGTTAAAAAAGTGATGAAAAATGAGTTTATATCTCTTGAGGAGTTTGATTTCATCTGCGGAAAACTCGTTTTTTACCGAAAAATCGAAAAACTAGATTTTTATCTAATAATGAAAAACCAACTTTTTTAAAAATCGTTATTTTTCGACAATTTTTTTTTTCATTTCTCGTGTTTTTTTTATGCTGAACACAAATATATAACTGGTTTTGTAGTAAAATTATTTTTTCAGCTCGAAAAAAGCATTTTTGTTGACATAACCTAACTTATCCTAATTGTCTTAAAATTCGTAATTTGCGTTAAATTCGGGCGTTTGGCCTCCGTAGGCCGGCCGTCACTCCGGCAGGAATATATGAGAATTCGGTTTTTGTGATAAATAGTTGTTGTATATAATGATCGCGTAATGGCCGCTAATCGCGATCCGCCGCGACAGTAGTTTTTCCGTTATATCTCGAGAAATATTTGTAATAGAACAAAATAGTTTTCAAATTTGTATTCAGCGCTAAAAACACATCAAAACACAAAAAGATGATTAAAATACCATTTAAATTAATGGAAATATGACAAAAATACTAAAAGTTGCGACATTGGTTTTTTTTCAAATTTTTAGGTAAAATACGTTATTTCCGCAGAATAAAAAGCATATCTCGTGAGAATACAGCCAATTCTAGACCGTTTTCAACCAAAATGTTTTAAATTTGTTTGGTGGCAAGAAACTGCATAAATACCAAAAATATAATAAAAAGTAACAATTAGCTGACAAATATATCTAGGTAGGCTATATTAGGCTTACCAAATTAAAAAAAGTCTTTACTTAGAAAGATATCGGTAACTATGCATTTTCTTTTCATTGAAAGATGTAAAAAAACTTTGCTATGGGTCAAGAATTGCCTTGCATATACTTTTTACTGTGTAAAATTGAAAAAGTGATTTTCCAACTTTGAATATTGAAGTATTGTAATTCCATTATTGTAACTTTTCATTTGACAGAAGCTTGTTATCAGGTCTCTGAGTTGCATTCCCGCTGGCAGTGCCTGATATTTAGCTTTGACATAACTGTTGACAGGTTTGTCTAATTATTTTTTGAACATGCGATCGTCAATACAAATTTAGATTGGTTTGTATTGATATTGTTACTAATCAAAATGAAAAAGTTGGAGCACATAAATAATCGCACATAGCTTAATTGAGTAAGCAATTGATGGAAATGTTCAGTTATTGTTTACATTCAACAATATTCACTGCCTTCTGTACAGACTACATCTGGTGCCCTTTCCAGCTATTGTTATTGTGTCTTTGCTGCTTAGTATTTAGACCTACATTATTGTTTGTGTTAGATCCACTGTTTGATGTTTGAACTGTTTTGGTATTTTGTGAGTTTATTTACATTAACTATGTATAATTTATTTGAATTTTATTTATTTTTGTGGAAAAATAAAACGTTCTATTTTAATTTTGATATCTAGCACCTTGGGCTTTTTCCTAATTGTGCATGCTTTGCTTTTTTAGTAATGCTATTTATGTTATTCTTTCCATAATTATATTTTCTCACTGTTTTATATCTTGGATTTTACATATTTAAAACTAAGAATTTTATAGATCAGAGAAATTGAATAAGTTTTACAGATTTTTTTTTTATTTTGAAATGTTGCAAAATTTTGTTTCAATCAGTATGCCTATACCATCAACATTATTAATTTTTTATGTGGAAATGTGATTAAAGAGATATAATATGTAATATTCCACTGAGAGAGAAAATAAACCAGTTCCAGAATTGAGTGTTTGTTTTTAAATAATTTTGACACGTTTCTTTACTCTGGACACGAATCTGAAACTTCTTCAATACGGTAATAATTTCTCTTTTTTACACGTTTTGTTACACCATTTTTCGAACTTATAAAAATTGGTATGTTTGCACTAGTTAGTTTCTAAAATCGACAAATTTTTACTGTACGTAAGTGAAAATAATCATGTTTGTATTTCAAAGATTCCTTGTAAACAGTTTTTATTCCACTTTTCATTTCATTCTAAAATGATCAAAAACACAACTTGTTAATATTTCTCTGTTATTTAGTATGATTTTCCAATTTTTGTTAATTTTTGTTATCCTGGATTATCCAATTTAACTTATTTTGATTTACTATTGTTTCTCAAGGTAACATGGAAAGACTAAAAGCAGCACTTATTCGCAAATTCTAATTTGCTTAAATTTTCACTAAATTGTTGGCTGGCAACCCTTTTTGAAGCCAATTACCCAATTTTAACAAAAATCACAAATTTTGTATTTAGGAATAATAATAGGTTTGGTTATGTATGGACCTATGTAAAAAGTATCTTTTTTGGACCGAACAAATACTTGTATCAGAAAACCAATTATATAGCCAGGGCATATTCAGCATAAAAATATGTTTAGTAAAAAAATGTTTAAACCTTTCCATCTCAGACATTTTGTAGAAAGTTGTTTTTAAAAACCCCAGGTATTTTCTTATTTGACATGTCCAAAAAGCCCAGGGCATGGGCTCTTTTAGTCGATTTTCTCGTATTATACTAAAAAAATTATAAAAATTCTATTTATGAAGCAAAATCATTACTTTGAGTTTCATTAGTATCCTATAGAGATTAGATGTAATATAAAATAAACTAAAAAAGGACTTAACAAAATTTACAACTTTTTTCTTATTATATATATTCACAAAAACAAATTTGAACATTTTTTGTGTTTGTTGCGTTGTGAATGGCACTAGAAAAATTCATTGACCAGAGCTAATAACATTATTTAAAACACCATTTATTGTATTATCACTTATTGACAACCTAATATGTTTTATTTTACTTATCTTTACCTCCCATATTACCGAAATAACAGTCCCATCAGTCATGAAACAACAATTAACCTCAGCTGATGATCACATATGATGAAAATCAACACAACTATTAATGCTAAACAAAGGCATCAAAATAATATAAGTTGATATACTGTAATAAAGCATTCTATCGTAACATATCAATGTTTTTACTATAGAAAATGTTATTCCGAACATATATAGATATATATATATCTAGTTAATAAATATTTATAACAAATTATTTTCTAAACGTTGTGATGTTAGGAATGTTTTTTGACGTTCGGTAAACAGAACGCTGGGATGTTTTAACATATTACGAAACTCCGGAAAACTGGAAGCTGGGATGAAAAGTGTTCATAAATAACAATTTTATAGAAAACTTTATAGAAATATTTTAGAACACCTATAACCAGATATGCATAATGCCAAGTTAGTTTTTAATTTCTTTACGAAGTAAATGCTCCTCCCAGAAACATTTCTTTATTGCACAATTTACATTATCGCTATACTGACTAGTCCTGTAACAATAAGCGAAACATTTTTCATGTGTTTCTTTTGGTACTTAGGGAACATTGTTACTACAGTATATGTAGGGTTTGATTCTTTAAAATAGTTAAGGTCCCTCCCAACTGAGCTAACAATCAGCACTTCACTCACTGAATTCAGCTCACTCACAGACCTGCAGGCTCATGTGAAACTGTATGGGCATAGTCCTGAAGAGTGTACATACTTAAAGTTTTAGAATTAGCTTGTAGAATAGAATTAGCTTGTAGAATCATTTTATTTCTTCTGATTAGAAGTAACTATGTTGAAAGAAATTTATCCAAATAAGGAAATTCTGTGGAAAGTCAAATTGTGTGATGATTGTAGACCTACAGTTAAATGTAGGCTAAATCTTTTGTAAACATTATAGATTTAATGTTAACGTATTTAGTTTTCAATTGAACTGTTAATTTGTAAAAGTAATATCATCTTGATTTCTTGTTTTTATTTTTTTAGATTGCAAACTGTAGAAGTTTCCAACTCTCAGCTGTTTCACAATCTGATCAACTTTTTGTAGTAAGTAAAATCATATATTAAGTACATATTAGAAATATTTTCACAAATAACACAGTTGAAGAAAAATAAAAAGCTTAGTACTAAAAAAATTATTTTTTACAAATGATTAAGTTCTATTAGTTAATAAACTGACAAGAATGAAAAAAAAATAATCTAATCTAACACGTTCACTACCAAACATCACACATTTGTGACGCATGGGGTTTTCTAGCGGACCAAATTTGAAACATGTAGTTTCACTGCTGTCCAATTTAAAATTGAACTAAAATAACCACAAACCAAAACATATTTGTTAAAATGTATCAATAAGTCACTAAACAATGCTTAATTTACATTCAAATACATTGTTTTATGTTTAAGTTATATTTATTGTGCGTCACACATGCATAACATCGGTCCACAGAGTTGTTATAACAAGCTCCGGACCGAATGTCACATATAGCCTATGAGACCATCATGAAAAATTTGTTATCAATGTTTTACATATTTATATTGGTAAATATAATAAAACTGCATTTTGCAAGAACATTCTGTTTATATTCTAAACCATAATAACATTTAATTTAATTTAAAATACTTGTTAGAATGGTAACAAATAGAAAATATATGTTACTTGTTATGCCGATCTGCCAAACATGGTGCTGCACAAAGTCCAATTTTTTTTAATGTTAGCTGTGCAATTTTTGCAATTGTAACTTGTTACTTTCCTCTTCTGTTAGGTCTTATAGCACTGGTGACATCTTAATCTTACTCTCTTCCCCTAATTGCCAAAATAAAAATTCCACACTGAGACCAAGCGACCCGTATATGTGACGGACATTCCCACAGCCCAACGTGCAATATTACAGTTTAAATAATAGACAGACAGTCAACCACATAACATTTAGTAACATAAAGCATGTGACACATATACGTGAGATCGGGCTGTAGAAAATGCTATCTACAACAAATAAAACTGACAAAAAACATATTGTAAGATAAGAAACATGATCAACCATGAAATAAGACGATCAAAGCAAAATTATTTTAGAACTGAAATGGAGAAATGTAAAAACTCTAAAGACTTTTGGACTAAAATAAGGACAAGTTGTGTTACTGATCCATTCGATCCAGCCAAACCAAATTTTGTCAAAGATTTGGAGGAAATCAATAAGTATTTCGTCAGTATGGGCTTAGGTTTCACGGCAAAAGCTGATTGTGTACAGTTTTATGAAAGAAACAAATCAGAGAGTGTCACTAGCTATTTCTATTTCAGGAAGATTACAAGAAAAGAAGTGTAGGAGGCTTCGAATAGCATCACATCAGAGGCTATTGGAGCTGATGGCATATGATGAAAGTGTCTTGACTTTGGGCAGAGGCAGTACAATCGCCTCTTTCCATGCATCCGGAAAAGTGGAAGTGGCCAATGACTGGTTTGCTAAGTGCGTTATGGCATCAATACAATATGGAATAAAAATGATAATTCCATATTGTATTGATGCCATAACGCACTTAGCAAACTAGTCATTGGCCACTTCCACTTTTCCGGATACATGGAAAGAGGTGATTGTACTGCCTCTGCCCAAAGTCAAGACACTTTCATCGGTATCAGACCTACGTCCAATTTCGGTATTTCCTGCCCTGTCTAAGGTATTGGAAAAGCTAGTTGTTTCACAGATGGTAGCTTTTTTGGAGTTAAAGAATATCCTTCCAGCCTTGCAGTCTGGTTTCAGAAAGGATCATAGTACAACAACTGTGCTTTTACTAGTTTGTGATGAGTTGCTTCAAACAAGGGCAGAAAAGAAAGCATCTCTTCTTGCAATGCTGGATTTTTCACATGCATTCGATTCAATCGACCACAGTATGTTGTTGGTTGTCATGCATTTTTATGGTTTTCGACCGGAAGTGGTTTCTTGGTTTCATTCCTATTTGGTGAATAGGAGACAAAAGGTTAAAATTGGGATGGATTTCTCTTCATCTTTGAGTAGGGTAGCTGGTGTTCCACAGGGTAGTTGTCTCGGGCCTATTCTATTCACTCTGTTTGCCGCCACTATGGGTTCAAGCTTACAAAATAGTCGCTTGTATTCATACGTCGATGATGCTCAACTTTGTGTTTTATATGATACCGGAAGAGCTGACGCAGCTGTATCCATTTTGAATTCTGCATTAAGCATTGTCCATGATTGGTCTGAGAAGCATGGATTAAATTGAACAAGGAAAAGTGTTGTGTATTGTCGATTACACACTTCCAATGTGGGGTCGGAGTCTGTAGGTAAGGTATTGCTTGGCGGTATCAGACTAAATAAGTGTGAATCCTCAAAGCTCTTGGGCCTCATGTTCGATGGTGACCTCACTTTGTCTGGTCATGTAAGTGCTGTTTGTTAGTGGGCCCTTAGTCGACTAAGAATGTTATACAAACATAGGCACATGTTTCCTAAAGAGACCAAGCTTCACCTTGTCAGGCTCTTGTGCTCTCTGTGTTCGATTTCTGCCTCCCTGTGTATGGCAACATTGTGTCTAAAGGGGATTTAGAAAAATTACAGAGACTGCAAATTATGTGTGTCAGGTATGTATGTGGACTAAGAAAGTGTGACCGTGTTTCGGAAGCGTGACAATCACTGGGTTTGCTGACTGTGATCTGTACCCTGCGCTCCTCATGCCTAGTTTATAGAATCTTTACCACTGCCAGGCTGGGATATTTGAGGGAAAAACTAAAAAACAGGTCTCAGATCCGATCTCGCAGTACTAGACAGGATCAAGTTTTGGAGATGCCTCGCATTCACTGTGAATTTGGAAGAAAACGATTTGCGTACTTTGCTCCTAAATTATTTAATGAATTATCCTCCAGCGTAACAGACAAGGGTGAATCTGAAACTACATATAAAAAAATTATATAAGTATTTAATGTATGATAAAGGCTGATATATCAATATATAACTGTACTGTATACATAACTTTATGTTTTAATTATGAATAACTAAAATTAGCTTTTAATTTTTTAAATAACTGTAATAAGACTTGAGTTGTTTTGTAAATCAGCATTGTTTGTTGAAAACTGCTCCAAAATAAAGACCTTTTTTATTTTAGAATGCACCCCAAGCGTCACACATGTGTGACGTTAGTCTAAATCTGTGCGTCACAAATATGTGACGTTAGTCTATTTCAAAAGACCACTTTAGCGGTCAGTAGTGAACGTATTAAGTGGTAAAAGGCTTGGCTAAAGATCATTTCCCAACTAAAGTGGAGTCCTGGTAATCTGAAATAATTGGTACCAAACCCATTTCGGATCATCAAATTTTTCGGATTCAAAAGATTTTCTTAAAATACTCTTTTAGTATAAAATAACATAAATAATATGCCTATGACTAAGTACATTAGTTAAGTTTTGAACTCAATAAGAAACTCGATAATATATAGGATATAATGAACCCTTAAACAGAAAAATACATTCGATCAAACGCCATTTTTTAAGAAAAAAAGTTGGAATGACTAGCAGAAATTGATCCCGGGCCCAGCGCTACTTGATGCTGTTGCATTTGTCACTAGACCACGTAATCGGCTGATGTAAGTCGTGTGCTTATTTTTGGCGTTCTCACACTACCTCAGACAGCACACTGTTCTCAATTCACAGTGTCACTTTTGCATCAACAGTTATTACTCCTTTGTTTATATATCTTAGTTTTGTTGTTTCCTTCCCATAATGCTGCATTCTAAGTTTTAGTTGTGAACTTATTTTATTGTTGTTATTTATTCTATAATATAAACAGGAACAGCGGTTAACCCACACAGACGCTGCGGCCATGTTTGATCTCGCACTACACTACGAAAAATAACACCCAGCCGCGACCCTAGTGGATATCATGTTTTTTAGACGCTGGTGTAATTTAGCTTCGAGGGAGAGGAATTCTTCTTTAAAATAAAGAAATTTAATATATATTTTCAAATGAAAGTAACATTTGAAAAGTTTATTAACTGTTAAGTACTTGAAATAATATTTTCTTTTCATTTTTAGATATATAGAGTTGTAATGACCCACCCGCCCAAGAGTGGTAATGGTTCTTACAGTAACTGCATTTTTATTTTCGCAAAATCTTATGCCAATTTCTGTTTCGGATTAAGCAGATTTTCGTATTACCAAAGTTTGGATTAGCAGGAATGTACTGTACATTCTTCAGATTAGTTTTTTTTTCTCTTTTTTTACAATTCCCTAGATCATACTGTCATATGTCACATTCTGAGAACATCACTCTTAATTGGCTGTTGGCAGATTTACATTTAAGGTTATATGTAACAATTGGCAGAGCGATCAAATCATTTTTTCCTGGCAAATGTAAAGACTCATTTACATGGTGACAATTGTAGCGTCTACTATTATTATTATTTTACTGTCTATGCCAGTGGCATTTTAACATGGTATTCAAAATTTGTTGAGGGACAATGGTCCAAACCCCCATGGCAAATTTAAGTGAACCTCCCGGGCTTGAGCCTGTGACTCATGCATTGAAAGCAGAATTGCTAACCAGTAAAATTCTTTCTATTGTCCTCGTATGTAGGGGTACTGGCCATTTCAATGTCCTATAGCTACTGGTGGCCACTTAATTCGAACATCAAGTCATGTAACCCATTGGCTGCCAATATTGGAAGTATCTTAAACATGTACTGGACATTAGTAATGCCTGAAATCAGACGTTCTGCTGATTGGACCACTTTTTATTTCAACGTCTGGGGAGGGTTAAAAGGGGAGTACGGTGGAGAGTGTACAGGTAATAGGAGAAGAAATACAATACCGTCCATGAACACGACTCATGAAGGTTAATAATTGGGAACATACACCTATGTAGAGAATGCGAGTGAAGCTCCAACCAGAGCGATTAGCTCCGATTACCACCCGGCAATTGGCTGCAGTTGAGGTATATCTAATTATGTGAGATGCGTGTATATTGATCCGCTAGCAGTGCCCTAGATTATGGTATTTGGTTATAATCTCTATAGGTAGATGGCAGATCACTATTACCAATAACTGGATGATTAGATTATAGAAAATATTTGTCACGAGTTACTTGTTTGTCCATGCTGACTGTCTTGTTACCAATGACTGTCTTACTGGAGTCACAAGAAATCTGTTAGTAGTTTTCGTATTTGATCATAATATGAGGTAATTGAAGTGTGCAATTTTGTAATGTAATTCAATAAGGTGTGTTCGTTCTGTCTCTGGTCTGGTAGTAAATGATTCACTTTTCTCACAAAAATAGTCATTTGTCATTTTGAGAATGTAATTTTGCAAGAAAAAACTAAATTTTAATTCATATTTAAACAGGAAATTTTAAGGAATGAGGCAAAGTATTGCAAATTTATCTTACCTTTCCTCCATGTCCACTAAAGTCATGGAAAGTGTTTGGCCTCGCTTGTCTCCACCTTATTCCCTCTGCCAATCTCACATGTTGTGTATCCAGCTAAAGTTTTGTAGGTAAAACAGATTAGTAACAGTTTTATATGCAAGCGTCCTTGTGTGTATGATCGCTGAGGTAAGATAAAAAACAGACACACACGCAGATAAGAAGACACAACATAGTGCAGTATACTAAGGTTGCCTTTGATCACAAATGCTCGCAATAATCTGCTCAACAGCACTGTAGTGTGCATACATTGTACCACTTAACTGATCAGCCTCCGCATCATATAGTTTAACCTTTTCAAATACAAATCAATTTACAATCAGTATATTTACTTAAGAAAATAAAAGTAATCTATATTTATAAAAGAGGATGTTTGTGTATCTATATTTATAAAAGAGGATGTTTGTATATATATGTTTGAAGTTTATGCGCTGCCAAACCATCCAACCGATCGCCATGAAACTTTAGGATGTTGTCCTGTATACTCCCGAGATGGTTTCTGTGAAGTTTGATGCAGATCCGTCGACAGGGTCCCGCCCCACGGGCTCCTAAAGATCCCATGTTATTCAAATGGAGAATCTGAATTGTTTACAAAAAACATATGACTGTGTGGTTTAATGTAGTTTCACATGCCATAAGCAGATTGAAGTTCCCACAACAACAGTACTGTATATGTTTTGATTTATTGTAGTTCTACATTTCACCTTGAGAGTGTAGCACACACTTGATCAGGTGATCTGTATTTAGTGTTAACCTTTTTTCCTCGGTAATTAAAACATGTGGTGAAACGTGAAAATAAAAAATAAATAAGTATTTGTTTTGCAGTTTACTTTTTATGACATGCCTCCTAAAAAATCTAATATTGGTAAAAGAAGAAAAAAATGCTCGAATTCTTTCAGCTATTAGGCTCTAAATCAAACTCAATATTATGACCGGCGAAGCGGGCGAGTACAGCTAGTATATCATAAATATTGATTTGATAAGGATTACAATGTGACTAAGCAATACACTTTACAATCACATGCCATAAGCAGATTGAAGTTCTCACAACAACAGTACTGTATATGTTTTGATTTATTGTAGTTCTACATTTCACCTTGAGAGTGTAGCACACACTTGATCAGGTGATCTGTATTTAGTGTTAACCTTTTTTCCTCGGTTTTTGGGGCATAAGAATGTAAAGTTGAATGCAACAAAACATTCCCATGCCTCCATACCCATAGGGGTGGGTAGGAGTCACGTATCTTCATATGTGTTCGGTTGGATGGGTGGGCCGTTGCATCTGTACATTTTGGTTGGGTGGGATGACCATTACCTCTTTACATATTTTAAATAGCACGCAAATATCAATTTTTTCATATAACTCGAACTATTCCTACGGAATGTAGATGGGCACAGCAAGGTCTGTCCGTTCCTGTGGTGGGTGAGTGGGAGGGTGATTACTTTTATAAATTCAGTTTTGTTTTTAAAAATGAGATGTAAATATAAATAATTAGATTATTTTTTTGTTATTGTTAGCACCGTATTTGGTTACTTATCAGTTACCAAATCGCTCTTATAAAAAAAATACAATAGTAAGCAATAAAAAGTACTTTTATTATAAGTGTTTATGTTTAACACATACTCAGATGGCGTTGCAAAAATGTCCTATCTTTCACACCAGACTATGAATTTTGGTCTAAAATTGGCTAGATATGATACCAAAATATCTCCAATATCTAGAAAAAATCCAACATGTTATTTAACTAAAATAATGTATTCAAGTTTTCAGTATTTTGATACAAATAATGTTAAACAGTGAGACTTTTGTTAACACCTTGTTCAATTATAACTAGATAATCTTTTAGTTCCATCAATTGTTCATCACAATTTATTCTTAACCGATTTTGGTTTGTTAATGTTGTATCAATTTATGGAATTGAGTACTTTTTGAGATTTTTCGCTTAAATTGTAAGTAGAATTTTATTTAGTTACTTGAGTATCTTATATTGAGTCAAGAATAGAGTAACTAGATATTCAACGCATCACTTATAAAGTTAGACTTTTTCATGGTGAAAATACACTTCAATATTTGATTACAGCATCGAGACACAGAAGACAACAATCTCGATGTCAAATTTGAATTCACTAGAGAAAACTTAAAGGTGAGTTAAGTTGATTCTAGTTTTTATTAAAATTATTACCAGGAAATCCTTTATAACCAAAGTCAAAATCCCTTTTCGTAAAAATAATTATTTTGTATCTGAATTAATTCTTATTTCTATATAGCTTTAAGTGCTTCCTTAGTTTTAGAGGTTATATCTCAATGCTATTACATATTCTATCCAAATATTAAGTTTAATGTCAGTTCTTAAGTATTATTTGTATCAAGTTTTCATAATTTTTTTGCGATGTAAAGTACAGCAGAGCCTGATTAGCCGAAATAAACGGGCCTTGTGACATCGGATAAGTAAAAATGTTTGATAGTAGGGAATGGTAATGAGAACTATATATATTACCAATACTTGAATTTTATTAAGGATTTACATAAAAGTACTGTACAAATAATAACTCTTGTCCAGTTTGTACAGCAAAAACAATGAATTTACAGTGAAAATGTTAAAAAAATTAAAACTATTCTAATACATTAACCCAAACCTGACCTTTTTAACCTATTTTAGTAAATAAAGGAATGTGATAAATAAGCCTTGCACATTAAAGTTACACATACACAACTTTTGTACAACACAACTTTTGTACAATGGACTAATACGTGTGATCGGTCAGGAAACTACTGAGTCATAGGATTGCTATGACTCAGTAGTTCCTCCTTTCAAGATTCAAGATTTTATTTGTCGAAAACTTTACAAAAAGTATGACAACGTCAATAGCCTAAGTTACAGTGATGTTTTCACAATGTCATAATATTCACTAATATTATACAAACAATTATTAGTTAGTAGTCTCTTACAAAATGTCTTAAATTTAGTATAAGGCAACACTTTGATATAATCAGGTAGAGCATTGTATAATCGGATGCCCTGGTGTTCCACACTATTCATTGTACTTGTGTAGACACATCTCTTTACACTAAGATTATTTTCAGGTATATTTCTACAAGTGCTGTCTGTTATAAAAATACCATACACTCAACACGTTAACAAAAGTGTTGTAACCTCACACGATACAGTCCCCGCTTAAAAACAGCATGTTAGTTAGAAAAACCTCTCCAGGTACATACAGTTTTTGTTACTATGGAACAAAACACTATATATATTTTTATAGACTATTTGTATTACAGTTTTGTTATTGGGACAAAGACATAGGTTAAAATGGAATCTGTGTTAGATAACGAGACTCTACTGTAATGTCTTTATCCTTTAATAATTAATTTGTAACCATGTAATTATTTACTATCCAAGTCGGGTCAGTTTTCAGGGATTGTTTTCTTAAAATATACCTGAAATATGATGGTTTATTCCTCAGAAACAACAATTTTTTTTACTGTTAAAGTTAAAAAAAGTATCAAGTTTAGATAACAAAGTAAAAGTTTCTATGTCTTTGTACTAAAAATGCAATTTGTACTGACAATTAAGCTCAAATTGTGTCTCTACCTAAAAAGTTTTGGGGTAGCTTTGATTTTTCCCTTCTATATCTTTTTTGAGGTGCTGAATCTGAATTTAAGGTTTGCTAACAAAATTCAACTTGAGGCTTCGCCCAAACGGTTTGTCGTAGAAGAAAACTTAAGGATAAAATTTGTAGTTAATGTTGTTTACTGTCTTTTCAAATAAGAAGGTTATTGTGAAATGGTCCGTTTTTTAGATATAAGCAAAAAACTGCTGGAAAACACAGATTTTTTTTATTTTTAACAATGTTACACCATGAAATGCTGTTAGCAAACCTCATATTTGGATTCAGCACTTCAAAAAATTTATGGAATGGAAGAAATAAAAACTACCCCAACATTTTCTCAGTAGAGGCTCTTGAGCATAAATTGACTGTATTAATTTGTGGTATTTTAATATGAGTGTTTTTTTATTCATTGTCTCTCACGGTATCAGCTTATTTACTTTCAACCTTATGGAATTACATACAAAGTATTCAATCTTTCTACCATTATTGACCATACTTGTATCAACCCACTCAGATGGTCCCTCTCACCTCATGTTTACAATAGGCAGTTTATATGCTAATCTCAGTAATGTTTTTCACAGAGAGCCGATGCCATTATGGCAATCTACCCTGAGGGTCACAAGCGAGCAGCAGTTATTCCACTACTGGACCTGGCCCAAAGACAACATGGGTGGCTACCAATATCTGCCATGCACAAGGTTGCAGAAATCCTCAACATGCCCAAGATGAGGGTCTACGAAGTAGCGACTTTCTACACCATGTTCATGAGGTATTTAAAAGGTTTTTTATATAAGTTTTTCTCGGTTACAACTTAATCGTCTTATTTTACCATAACAATTTTATAGTAGCATCTGAAAGTTTGTTAACTTTACGTAGCTGAGATTAAGTGGCAGAAGTGAATACTCAACAGTGTTGGTTATGTTAATGTTTTAGCAGTCGAAATATCAGTAATGGTCGGTGTAATTGTGTAAAAACGTTTAGAATGCACAGATGTAATTGGGGACAGTTATCATTATTAATAAAATTGAACAGACAGTATGTCAGTTGTTTATGTTTAAATTACTTACTTTGAAAGATAAAATTATAAAAAAAGAAACAAACCTTGGAAGGTATTGCAGAAGGTGCTTGAAGTGGTGTCCTTGTATAGCTTGGCAATATGCCATGCGCTGGTAGTTCCCAAATATGGACTTGACCAAACATTTCTTCCGAAATATTGTGAGCCTCTTCTACTTGTTTCTTTAGGGCTTCAATGTTGGCCGGCTTAGTTTTATAAACTTTACCCTGTAGAACGCCCAAAAAAAAATAATCTAAGGGTGAAAGGTCAGGGGATCCTGGTGGCCACTCAATTGTTCCCTTTCCACCAATCCATCTGTCCTCAAAAATGTCATCTAAAAGTTCTCGGATACACAACCTAAAATGAAGATGAGCCCCATTTTGCTGCAACCAGATATTCTCATACTGAGGCCCAGTACTTCTCTTAAATGTGGTAACACCCTAGTTTGCAGTAATTCTAGATAGGTGATGGCATTTAAGTTCCCTTCTATAAAATATGGACCACAATACGAGTACCAAGCAATCCTGTCCAAACATTTTCTTTTTGTGGGTTTTTGTGATTCTGCCATCCACCATAGGTTTTCTTGATACCAGTAACATGAGTTATGTCTATTCACAGTACCATTCAGACAGAAACTTGCCTTATCAGAACAGGACAAGTTTTGGAAAGTTTTCATTGAGAATACATTTGTTCATCACAATTTTGCAGTATTGCAGCCTCCATTCAGTTCTCACTGAAGTTCTACCTTAAATGGATGACATTTATTTTCGTGAAGTATTTTATGATGGCACCTGTACTGACACCAACATACTGTGCTGAATTTCTAATAGAGGTGTGCAGATTTTCCACAAAACACTGAAGTTTTTCAAGGGGCATTTCTACATTGGTTGCTGTAATAAGCTTGACATCAATTGAACACTGTTTATTTTTGAAAAGGTGGTCTATCAGGCTAAGTCTCATTGAAAAAGTGGCTTACCTCCCTATATGAATGAGTTCTATCCCCATAACCCCTCATCATCAGAATGGTTTATTCCCCTCAGTCTCACTAATTGACATTGTAATCTAATGTAAAGCTAACTAAAAATGAATATCACAAACTAATGTAATGTTGTCAACTAATGAACCAGTCAGGGTGCATAGTTTAACTTGTACAAGAGATAAGATGATGCAAAGGTTTCACAAAGATCAGTGGGAAAACCCAACTTTTCAAACGTTATCAATGCCATTAGTATTAAAATCAAACAAACTTAGAGATGCTGCTATTTCCAAACAAATTGTCCTTTTTCAGTTGAAGTTTCAGCAATGTGTTCCTCTAACAATGACCTTTAAAATGAAGTATAATAATAATGTTTATTGCATCAAACCTTAAATGAGGTATTACAATGTATAATATGATAAAAATTGAGTTAAATCTACATTTGAATTTTTTTTTAAATCTTCAATTTCGTATAAACATTCTTCTAATAAATAGTTGCATATTTTTTTTAATTGTTTCATTTCTAGATTTCTTAATTTATAAGGTAATTTAATATAAAATTTAATAGCCATAAATTTATGATTTTTTTGTGTTGTTGAGTATTTACATTGTTTAATTTTCAGTTGATTTGAATTTCTTGTGTCATGCTTATGTATTTTTATCTGTAATTGTCCTTCTAAATGCATGGTGTGATAGTTCACCATTTTCAGATTTACTTTCAATCTTTGCTGATAAATAGATAGCATTATGGTCTGATTCAGGCGTGAAAATAATTTTATTTTGGAATAATTTTGGATGAATTGTAGTAAAGATGTTGTCTATACATGTTCCAGGATTAATAACACCAGGTCTTGTGATTTCATGATTTGTTTGATGCAAACCAAAACTGTTCATTGAACTTTGAAGTTGAAAAGCTTATATACTTTTCCCCCTTAATTCAACATTAAAGTCGCCTCTAATGAAAATATGACATTTGTATTGGAATACAAACAGTATTATATTATTTAATATTTTAATAAAATCATTGTAAATGTATTTTTCTTCATTGTAAGGTCTATAAATAGATATAATCTGTTATAGACAGACCAATGGACCCATCACGTCTTAAAAACAACATCTGCTTTAAACATCCGTAGTGAAAAACACAACATATACATACATTAACAACGACCTCATCCAGTTCTCCATCGGTCGTCTCATAGAATTGTCGGTTGCTCCACCATGGCTCTATAGGTGTTGGTTGAGTCTGAACAAACAACCCGTCTTAGTCAACTATACTAAAAGTCAATATCCTAGTTTACCCTTACATTGGAAACAAACTTACCCGATTAAACTCTTCATCAACAAGGCAGTAGAAAACAGGCAGAGCATCAACAACCCCCAATATATATAAATATTGATTTAATATTGATTAAAACATTATGTATAAATAGCGATAGTAAAATTAATGTTTTTGTTTGTTGCCATGGTAGTTGGTGGGTCATTATTCATTTTAAACCAATAAAAGAACACCAATTGTATGATTTAATAAAGACTACTTGAGACATCATATCATTTCTTGAGACATCAAATTTACGTTATCAATTTCAATATAATCAATATTGTTTTTCAGAATTATTATAGTTCCACCTCTTTTACAAGTTCTACAGAATGGAGAAACTATTTCGTAATTAGGTATTTTGAAATATTCTGTACTTTTACTATCCATCCAATGCTTAAAGATACATAGTACATCTATGTTATATTTTAAAATATATAAATTTAGTAGATTTACTTTTTTATGCTCCAGTAAAAAATTATTGTCTTTCAAATTTTCAGTTTCAATATATTTAATCACATTTATATCATTTGATTGTATATTTATATTATTTTCTTGTTAAATGAGTTTATTTAACTTACTACTATCAATAACTGCTAGTAGATTTGGCGTTGTCTGATTGTATTCCCTACAAAATTATTATATCCAGATATAATAGTTGGAATTCTTTTGATTATTTTTGAATCTTTATCAATAATTATATTACTAATCTTTCGAACAATATATTTCTTACTTATAAAATTTAGATGCAGACCATGTTTAGTGTAAGAGAAACGGAATATGTTATTTATTGATATAAATGTTAAATGTTGGTAAGTATTAGCTAAATAATGCAGCTTTTCGTTGATATGAATAATTTTTTTGTTCAAGTTTGTATTATCATTGATTTTACTATACATAGAAGATAGTTCCATCCAATGTTAAATTTTGAGGCACGGAATATGGGAGCAACCGTGCTGCAACCTGTCGTCAATCAAGTTAAAGAGGTCGAAATTGCCTCCAGTTTCGACTGTTCGGTTGCACAACCTGGGAGCAGTAAAGGAAACTAATCACTCCCTCCCATTCTCTCTTGTTTCTTTTAAGACGCTCGTCGGGACTGTCGCCACTCCACCTGTACTGTCGCCGATTGGCCTTGATAGTGGGTCAAAGTGGGATATTATTCCTTGCTGTGCTATGTCTTGCACGGAAAGAAATCGCGATCTTTTATTTAGGCCTTAAGGGTTTGTGAATATGAAAAATGTTAGGGGACATTTTTTTTGTTATTTTATCAATGTAAATAACAGTGTTTTACAGATGTTTAGTTAAAACATTATGCATTATCTAAAATGATGTAAATACTACGTATTGTAAATTTATTGATATTTTAAGTAATTGTATATTTAGAAGTAGCAAGAAAAATGGTGGTAGTTCTAAATTGTTAAAGGCTAAGTTGTTAAGTCCCTGAATAACACCAACATTTTATATAAGCACATACCAAACATTTTATGTAAATTTGAGAGACGTAAAAAATTATATAACATTTCTACGAAAAGACCATATGACAGTTTTTCAAAATTATTTTGCAAAATGTACTAATGAATTAAATAATGTGATCAATTTTACAAAAAAACAATTATTATTCGACATTATTAGAAAACTGTAAAGGTGATGTATCTGAGCAGTGGAAGGTAATAAATAACTTGACAAGTGGGTTTTCAAAGAAAATAGTTGAGCTAATTGAATTGCCAAACGGCGAAGTTATGCGTGAGCCTTCGTCATTGACAAGATAAACAATCACCTTATCACAATCCAGTCTAGCCTTCCAGACGTTGTACATTCCAATACCCTCCCACCTTTACGTACTTACTATCAATATTCATTCCTTATAACTCCTTATCAACTTATTATGAAATTAAGAGTATTGTTAAGCTTTTAAAAATAAAATATTAACTGGCTCTGACCAAATTAATGTACATTTACTGAAAAATATAATTCATGAGATTGCACCAGTTTTAGTTCACTAAACAGTAGTTTTATCAAAGGCATTTTTCCTGAGAGCCTGAAGTTAAGTTCAGTGGTACCTATTTTGAAGGACAATAACTCTATAAACTAGATAACATAATAACTATCAGCGTGTTATCTGTATTCTCTAAGGGGTTTGAAAAAAACAAATATTAAAAGACTCCATAGTTATTTATCTAAATTAAATTTTCTTAATCCACGTCAATTCGGTTTTATCAAAGGAAGGTCATCTGAGGATGCGTTATTAGAAGTATCAGAAATCATTTATAACAATTTAATTATTCATTAACTTATCATCTGTCATATAGTTCACATTTAATACTAGAATTAACCCTTTATATTATTGAAATCATTATTAATTTTTTATCAAGTAATTAAAGCTTCTTGTCAATATTGCATTGTATAATTATTGTTGTATTTTTAACTATAAATGAATATTTCTTTTTGTTTAAAAGTAAATTGAACTATTTGTCATAAATACCACAATATTAAAATCTGCTTCCGGGTCACGCCGTGGACAGGGAAATGTGTGTGGTAGGCCTACCGAAAGTTTTAATATTCGTTGTTTTCCTCGTGTGTGAAGTGTGTTCGTTAAGTTTTAATTAATTTGTGACGCGTCCCACTTGGACTTATTTGTTTTCTTTAACCTGAAGATGCCGTCCGTATTCACGGCGAAACATGTAGTTGTTATCACCATCACACGCTGTGAACTGTTTGACGGAAGGTAAAGTAAACCTATTTTAGTCTATACCAGGATTGGCATTTTTCTTTTTATTTGATATAAAGAGATGGAGATAAAGAGAAAATATTTGCTGTATTGATGATTTCATAAATAGTGGCGGAGTCATAAAATGAAAAAGAAAAAACATACTTGCACACAATTCAGTTCTTCAGTCGCGTTGCCGAAAATCGTGTAATAGGCCTACCTCACTATCTGGCCGTTAACGAGTTGCGCGCAATCCTAGCTGCGTTAATTGCGATGTCCCAAGAAGGCCCCAAACCAGTACTCGAGTTGCGTGCAATACCGATCTCAGGTAGTCTGTCCAGTCTTGGTCGCTCAAAAAAGCAACTTAGACCTCAAGCTGTGCTATAGAAATATTTCGGTAAATATCACAATCCACCAAAAATAACTTGAATTTTCACTGGTCTGATTCCGAATAGCACCAAACTTATACTACAAAATAAGCACATATCTGCTTATATTCTGTGCTTATATTTTCTTGGTTATTGGTAAAATATAATAATTATCTATATCAGCTGAACTTGTTTCCAAGATGACAAAACCAGGATTTCATTTTTCTATAACAACTAAAGTGTGACAATATCTGAATTGATTTTGGGCTTGAGTTGGATAAAAAAAAACAATAAAATTGGAAATATTTTTATTAATATTTATTATTTTGGTGTACATGGTACTAGACTAACAATCATCGCATATCCTTTGTTTTTCCTGTAACGTTTTAAGTACAGCTCGCACGTTTTGTTATTGGACCCTCGCCTAACTCTCATTAGTGATTTAAGTTAAGTGATCACCGTAATACTATATCCTAATTAATCTAATGTGTAGCTAAATAAGTGTAAATAATATAAGTTGTTTGACTTTTAGTCATCTTTTTAACCGCAGATGTTTAATATAATTATGTTTGCCATTCGTTTAAATGTTACTATTAAATTACAATAATTTTTAAACATGTATAGCCTATATTACTCCCCACGGCCCACAGTTCTAGAGTTGAAGTGTTTGGTTATTAAAAAAAGGTCCCTGTTCTTCTGTTCTTCTACTTAGGATTAATTTATCTAGTTTGAAAGTGTATGCTTATCATTAATACGATGTATATATAATTGTTTCAATTTGAAACCATACTATTACAGTTCAAAATATGCGCAAAACCCAAATTTACGTATTATTTTTTAACTATATTATTGTTTATTTGTAATATTTATTTGTTTATATAGTTTTGTTAGTTCTTGGCATTGTTTGTTCTGTTCATTCTCAGTTGTGTAAATAAGTCATATTCGAATTGTTATAATTAAAAACCCCACAGAGTGCGGTTATAGTTAATTTTGTTATTATTTAGACTGTGGTTACTTAAAATTAGTTATTTCTTATGTTATTGCTGGTCACGCTACTTGTGAAGTGTTACCAGTGTAATTCCAGAGTGTCTTTTCCAGAGAAATTGAAAATATAAATAAATTGCAGTTTATCCATACTTTCACATCTAGTAAAATAATAGTATGAAAAACAGATGTGTTAACTTTAATTATATTCGCTTTAAACATACGTTTTACAATGGTCTGATTCAATCAATGTTATAAATCGGTATTTTTTAAAGGGGGACATAAACAAAATTTACAATAATTTCACAACCTGATTAAAATAATGAAAATTGAATCTAAATAATCAGTAGTCTAGTATAATAATATTTCCTAACCAATTGCAATTGACATCGAGATTGTTTTTCTCAAGAAGTAATAATAGAGTCACAACTCTTCATGATTCCGAAAAAAATAAAAACTGACCATTCACCAAACAATGAAATATTTTACAAACAATCATGCAATTACTTGGAACCAAATAATATGTTAATGTTACAGTCAGTAATAATAAAACATATGTATATAATAAAATTAAAAATAATGCTATTTTAAATTAAATGCCTATACACAGATTGTCTGAATCAGGCCATAAGATGAAAGCTATTTTTATCTTGTATAGAAGTAAATCAGTGGTTTTGTTATGATTTGTTCTAACCCTATCATTCAATTTGAATCTCATTTGGGTTTTATATTTTGCCCATTATTATTCTATACAAATATCATAGGCCTATTTCAATATTTATTTTGTCAAAGAAATAAATAATGTCACATTTTTTAATATTTCACTATAGGCTATTATATATTCCTGGAATATTTGCAGATTAATTTCATAATTGAAAGGAGAGTCATTGATTGGATTTGAAAACAATTTATTTTTTAATCAATTACCGCATATGAAAAACTAATGATTGAGTACAACAGTCGATTTAATCACCTAATCGATGGTTAAAATGCAATAAATAAAGATTTTTCAGATGGGCTATATAATATGAAAATGTTTACTTAAATCAGCAGTAATTATCGCCAGCATTGCCGATAAGTTAGCGGTCTATTCAAGTGTGTCTATTTACAAATACATGGTGTGTTAATCATATAAATCAATATGGTGTTTTAATTTATTCAGTTATAAATATTTCTTTATTCAATATGAATGTCACACTGAGTTTTACTGTAATAGTATCAACACAGTATTCTTTATTATTCAAAAGAGATGCAAGCAAATATAAAAACAGAGAACCCGGATAAACGTTGGCCATATGGAATAACGTAAACAATTATCTAAGCAGGACGTTGTTTGTGTGCGTGACCTGAGGAAGGAGAGGGCGGGGCGGCTGTCTGGAGAATGGGAGAGTGGGTTAAGAGGAGGGAAGTGAGACAGATACGGAAGAGCGTGCGAGAGAGAGAGGAAATAGGGCTATGCGCAGCGCAGCGTGGGACCTCAAAACAGTTTAGGGGCCTCGCCACAACTCTCCCATATGGATGGAGTATCTCTTTATATAGTAAAATCAATGGTATTATCATATCTCAGTGGTATCCCAACTATAATTACCTTAGTGTGCTTTAGTGCTGTACATTTTTCTCAAACTCGTTTAATATTTCTTCTTCTTTTGTTTTGTTTATATCATTAGTATCATCAAGAATTATTATATAATCATTCATTTTCATATTCTTTCGATTCCAGTCAAAATATGTTTAATCTTTCCATTAGGTATAAAAATACATGAAACATTGTCTATTTTTGTTTTATTTTCAATTAATTTTCTTATTTGACGACCATGACTATCTGCAAATATTTTTATTTTAATATTATTATAGTTTCCATGTGAATGATTAAGTGATTCTAGAATGATTGCATGTGTTTTCTGATTGTGGCTACTATTTATCTTGTTGTGAGTACTAGATTATCTTTTTCATCTTCAGTTACTTTTTTAGTTTTCTCTTTTAGTTACTGTACTTCATTCAATTTTATATTTTCTTTAAAAGTAGTATGAGGATGATCATTATTTTTATTAGAAGATTTTATCTTCTTTCTATTTTTTATATTCTTTAAATTATTACCTAGTATATCCAGATTATTGGTGTTTTTAAAATGGTTATGCTTTTTTTCTAAGAATTTATTGATATTTATATGTGAAAGTGGTGAGAATCTGTTATTGCATGGAAAGCGTGTTCTTCTGATGATAGTTTTTGTATATTTGTTTGTTTTGAAGCATATGTTTTACTTGTTTGAATTTTCTTATTTCCTTTTGTTGTATTTATTTATTTATAAGACGCCGATCGTCAAGATATGGGCGAATATGGATTTCGAATGAGTGTAGATAAGCAAATGTAGTCATTGTTATTTGATTTAAATTCATGCAACATTCAAAATCTGAGAAATACCATTCTGATCTTTTAGGATAACGTTTATTATATATATTGCATTGACAATGACGTGCAATCCACAATCATAGGTGTTTTGTTGCTGTAATGTTTTAACTTCATGAAATATGAAGTCTGGATTAATATTTGTTGCTATATTCTTTGCATGTGTACTGTTTAATCCTATTATACTATTAACCCTTTGTGCTGCCGGGCCACAACAAATTCCAGACAGCTCGGAATAATTTATTGGTGAGTTGTCCTCGCCGCTCGCGTGGCCCGTCTCCCGGGCCATGCCGTTCTCAGCACCAGCTCGGTATTTAACATGGCGGCTACCTCCCATCAACTCAGAATTATTTACTGCTACAAGCGGCAATATTGACATCGGATATTTAAAACTTAAAAAACTAGTACCCGATACTGTATAAAACTATTGTAAATTATACATTAAACAGACCATTTATTAAATATGAACGTCAATTTAATTGTAAAATACTAGTTTCATTGGTTACTTATTTAAAAAAATTAAATAAATGATAGTTTGCAAATCTACTTGTGCAGTCACTATTAAAATTTGCTATTTTATTATAATAATTAATATCCTGACTGTCTATTTTGTACATAAAATTTATATTGAAATTTATTAGTATTCGATAAAATTTAAAAGGTTTACCTTGCTATATATTTAATAACGAAATTCTCTATAAATATATTTGTTACCTATGCACTCACAATGGATTTGTCTCATTACTTTATCGTGAATAAAAATAGTTTACCAACGTTTTATAAATAAATAATTATTATGATGATTGTTTATATCCTTAAGTAACTGTTGTGTTGGTGTAACTACAAATAAGAAATTATTAAAATACAAAATTAACAGCATAAAGAGGATGTAAACAACTGTCAAACATTCACTGCAATAGCCTACGTGAATAGGCAGTGGAAGACACGTTGTTATTTTATTTTATATTCTCCTGCGATTTGATTGGCAGTAAAATAAAAACAGCTGGTGTTTCATTTAGTTCAATAGTTTCTCGTTTGATGTCAGCACTTTACGGCTACACCAGCACAATGTAATTATTTCTAAATGGAGAACGAATTTATTGGGCAGTCACACGGGCCATGCGACCGTAGAAGGAATTCTATAGTGGCCAGTCAGCCGGGCCACGCGTGCACTGAGGACAACACAAGTCGGAACTAATATGAGTTGGCGCAAAAATGGCTGTGGCCCGTGAGCCAGGCCACGCGTCCGCAGAGGACAACCCATATATTTCAATGTTGATCGCAAAGGGTTAAAATGAAATAATTTGTTTTGTTTCTTATTTTAGACAAGTAAACTCTTATGCTACTGTTTGATTTAAGATCTTTCAAGTTATCAATATAGTTGTTTACACAAAAAACACATGTTTATTTATTAAAGCATAAATAGGTTAGAGTATTTAGAATATCACAGCTTGATCCATTTTTTTAGAATTTGAGTGATTGAAGGCCTGACTTTCAAAACATCATTTCTGTATTTTGAGATTTCTTCTGTTAAACTTTGAAAATATGTATTTATATGCAAGTCATTTTCCCACATTCCATTCTGGGAAAAATTTGGGTTTTCTGTATGGCAATTATTTAAGATCTTTTTTTTTTGAACGGGCTTGTATTATATTTTCAGATTGTATCATTTTCTTCAGATAATTTAAAATATTTAATTTTGATTTCTAGAAGTTCTATTTTATAGTGTGTTTGTAAGTAAATTATTTTATATTTCAACAGCTGGTAACTATTTAAGATCTATTTAACTAAAAGTAATTGAATCTTGTTATATTTATCTAACCTAACTTATATTACTGTAGTGGTTTAAATTGAGCTTATAAGTATATTGAAACGGTAATAAGATTAACCCTTTTCAGTAGGAACAGTGTTTTAAGGTTTGTACTCTCCAGTCGGATATGCCACTATTGTGGCTCGACATGGTTCCGTGGCAACTCGATCATCAAACTTACCACTTAGTCCCGCGAGGTCGGAGTGGCCACTTTCGTGGCAATGGCCGCTTCGCCGTCAGCTCGGCATACAAACTCCCGCTGTGCATTGCCAAGTCGGAAGCTTTTACTGCGTATCTATTACATTTAGAGTCACCCAAAGTTTTTATTTAATTAAAAAACCAAATATGGATATAAAAACATTATAAAAATGTATTTAACATCTCTAATACATAATGGTTCAATATTTTACTTTATTTGTATTAGTTCAATTACATTGTTCATGAAAAATAACACTGAAAATGCAACAAATAATGCATCGAAAAATACATACTTTTTAAATGTTATTTTTTAGGGGAAAAAATGTTCAAACGGCAATTTTAAAACTTTTATAACATCTTAATAATATAAAATTAATAAAAAAACAAAATATTATTATATAGAAATAATAATAATTTGTATTTCTATTATAATAAAATACTGTATTATGAAAAAATACATTGATAATGCAACAAATAATACATTGAAAAATACATACTGTTTTAATGTTATTTTTTAGGAAAAATAATGTTCAAACGGCAACTTTAAAATTTTATTATTTTATATTATTTACACTGGTACAATAATAAAATAAAGAATTGTATTGAAAATCTGTATTGTTGCTGTTTTAATAACATAAAACATAAAAACAAATATATACAATCACTACAATAATATTTATATACACACACACACTTCACAAATATTACAATAATCACTCAAAACAAACATAAAACATATGCAGAGTAACAAGAAGCAGCAAGGTGAAATGGCGCGAATGTTGACCTTGTGAAATGACGTATTTTAAAAGCATAGACGAAATATTAAAAAGCGATCAATGTTGCCAGCTGATTGAAACTAGTTACGAAATATACCTATGTTTTCATAGTAACCAAACAACTGTTAAAAAAAAACATAAAAATAAATATATTGAACTGCCACGAAAGTGGCTCAACCTACCGCATAGGGAAATCACTAGATGCCACGAAAGGGGCCGATCCGAGCTCACGGACAAACCAATCACAAACTACTCCGATCTGACTACGACAATGGCGCCGGCCACGATAGTGGCATACCCGACCAGAGAAGACAAAGCTTCTATAATCAGTCCGAGTGGGTACAGAAACCATATGTTGCCACTTTTGTGGCATATCCGACTGCAAAGGGTTAAAACCTTTGTATAAATGAAGTTGAAGTCTTGAACTTTCTTGTTTTGATCTTTAATATAAAATATTATTAAAATTTTTAGCTAAAATTACTTAAAAATTACTTGAAATTGGAGCTTTTTCAACCAGTTATGTCACAGCTGTTAATCCATCAGCTATTAACACAATGTATATTTACATTTAACCCTTTTCAGTAGGAACAGTGTTTTAAGGTTTGTCCTCTCCAGTCGGATATGCCACTATTGTGGCTCGACATGGTTCCGTGGCAACTCGATCATCAAACTTACCACTTTGTCCCGCGAGGTCGGAGTGGCCACTTTCGTGGCAATGGCCGCTTCGCCGTCAGCTCGGCATACAAACTCCCGCTGTGCATTGCCATGTCGGAAGCTTTTACTGCGTATCTATTACATTTAGAGTCACCCAAAGTTTTAATTTAATTTAAAAACCAAATATAGATACAAAAACATTATAAAAATTTATTTAACATCTCTAATACATAATGGTTCAATATTTTACTTTATTTGTATTAGTTCAATTACATTGTTCATGAAAAATAACACTGAAAATGCAACAAATAATGCATTGAAATATACATACTTTTTAAATGTTATTTTTTAGGGGAAAAAATGTTCAAACGGCAATTTTAAAACTTTTATAACATCTTAATATATGTAATATGCTAATTGTTTACTTAAATTTGTATTTATATTATAATAAAATACTGTATTATGGAAAAATACATTGATAATGCAACAAATAATACATTGAAAAATATATACTGTTTTAATGTTATTTTTTAGGAAAAATAATGTTCAAACGGCAACTTTAAAATTTTATTATTTTATATTATTTACACTGGTTCAATAATAAAATAAAGAATTGTATTGTATAAAATAAAGTACAGTGTTAGTTAAATGATAAACAAATAGGAAACTGATACTTACAAATATATATAATCACTACAATAATATTTATATACACATACACTTCACAAATATTTACAATAATCACTCAAAACAAACATAAAACATATGCAGAGTAACAAGAAGCAGCAAGGTGAAATGGCGCGAATGTTGACCTTGTGAAATGACGTATTTTAAAAGCATAGACGAAATATTAAAAAGCGATCAATGTTGCCAGCTGATTGAAACTAATTACGAAATATACCTATGTTTTCATAGTAACCAAACAACTGTTAAAAAAACACATAAAAATGAATATATTGAACTGCCACGAAAGTGGCTCAACCTACTGCATAGGGAAATCACTAGATGCCACGAAAGGGGCCGATCCGAGCTCACGGACAAACCAATCACAAACTACTCCGATCTGACTACGACAATGGCGCCGGCCACGATAGTGGCATACCCGACCAGAGAAGACAAAGCTTCTATAATTAGTCCGAGTGGGTACAGAAACCATATGTTGCCACTTTTGTGGCATATCCGACTGCAAAGGGTTAAGATTTTTCAGACTTCCTCCACAGGATTTCCACTAAAGTGAAGTGAAAAAGGTCAGTTAAAATGGCCAAAAAGTCAGTAACTACAGTGAAGACACAATCCTAGAGTTTCTTTGTTCTATGTTTATTAATATAATAAATATTAAGTTGTTTCCAGACTTTTGAAACATCCGATAAGTGTTATGCCTGCAAACTGTAATTATTTTTTACAATATAAATTTCCTGTATAATTAAACATAATTAAATTGAGATATTGGGAATCTACTAACCTTTAGGTAAAAAGCTAAATGTTAACCTTTTGCACCACTGGCATTGGCCTGTCCCCACTTCTAGACAACTCTTATTAGTTGCCGTTCAAACTGTTCTCTCATGTTTGACAACTGAGCGTCAGCCATGTCGTCTGCTAGTTCTCACTGGGTCGGAATTGTTTTGTTTACACTCTGCTGAAATGGAAAAATGCGACTTAAAAATGAAAAACCCATGTAAACTACATAACCTTGTTTTTATGATAAATGAAATAAATATTTGTTAGCTACAAATAATAATATTGGAAAATAAAAATGTCTTCTTTTAAAATGAAATAGAAACAGAGGTTCTTCAGGGTTTCAGTTTTTTTGCAGTGTTATATTTTCAAAACACTGTCCAATACACAGACCAGGTTGTGAAGTACATGCCTTACAAATATATTTTGTTCTCTTTCTAGTACTTGGCGACTGGCGAGTACTGAGATGAGAGGTTAGATCTGTGGATACTATAGCTGGCTAAAAAAGTGGGACACTTACAGAAACTTATTTGCAAACTTTCTCAACAGGTTACACCACCTTACAGAGAAATAATATTGAAAAAGGAAATACTAAACTGTATCGTGACCACTGACAGTGGCCGTGCATGTGTTCACCGATTTTCACATTGGCCAATCAGAGTGGCCTTGCGGTCTTGGAGGACATTTACAACAACAAAAATGACAAGATATCACAGAAATGGCTGTGGTCATACAACCTCAAAGGACATTTCTTAAAGAGTCCTCTGAGTGCAAAGGGTTAATCTTAATCAAAATAACATACTAACTTAATTTTTATTTTGGTTATGAAACAAACATGATCCATTCCTACACAAATTGTTCCACAAACATGATCCATTCCTATTCTATTCACTCTGTTGGCCGCCACTATGGGTTGAGGCTTACAAAATAGTCGCTTGTATTCATACGCTGATGCTGCTCAAATTTGTGTTTCATATGTTGCCGGAAGAGCTGACACAGCTGTATCCATTTTGAATTCTGCATTAAGCATTGTCCATGATTGGTCTGAGAGGCATGGGATTAAATTGAACAAGGAAAAATGTTGTGTATTGTCGATTCCTTCCAATGTTGGTTCGGAGTCTGTCGGTGAGGTATGGCTTGGCGGTATCAGACTAAATGAGTGTGAATCCTCAAAGCTCTTGGGCCTCATGTTCGATGGTGACCTCACTTTGTCTGGTCATGTAAGTGCTGTTTGTTAGCGGGCCCTTAGTCGACTAAGAATGTTATAGGTACTTGTTTCCTAAAGAGACCAAGCTTCGCCTTGTCCAGGCTCTTGTGCTCATTGTGATCGATTACTGCCTCCCTGTGTATGGCAATATTGTGTCTAAAGGGGATTTAGACAAATTACAGAGAGTGCAAATTATGTGTGTCAGGTATGTATGTGAACTAAGAAGGTTTGACCATGTTTCAGAGGCGCGACAATCACTGGGTTTGCTAACTGTGACTGATACCTGTACTCTGCGCTCCTTATGCCTAGTTTATAGAATCCTTACCACTGGCAGGCTGGGATATTTGAGGGAAAAACTAAAAAACAGGTCTCAGATCCGATCTCGCAGCACTAGACAGGATCAAGTTTTGGAGGTGCCTCGCGTTCTCCGTGAATTTGGATGAAAACGATTTGCATACTTTGCTCCTAAATTATTAAATGAATTGTCCTCCAGCGTAACAGACCAGGGTGTATCTGAAACTACATATAAAAAAAAGTATATAAGTATTTAATGTATAATACAAGCTGATATATCTATATATAACTGTACTGTATACATAACTTTGTTTTAACTATGAATAACTAAAATTAGCTTTTAATTTTTTAAATAATTGTAATATGACTTGAGTTGTTTTGTAAACCAGCATTGTTTGTTGAAAACCGCTCCAAAATAAAGACCTTATTTATTTATTTATTTATAAATTGTAGTATCTTCCTTTGTGTAGTAAAAATAACAAGGAATTAATGTTACTTTTACTACTTAAAGCTTGTGAGGGACTTCCAGGTCACAGAGAGAGATCAATAAGTTTGTAAATCAATGTGATTCTACTTATATGTTGTAATACAAAGAAGAACTATTTTGTGAACAGGAAGCCAACAGGCAAGTATCACGTGCAGGTGTGTACGACCACCCCTTGCTGGCTGCGAGGATCTGATGACATCCTCAACTGTATAAAAAGCAAGTTGAACATAGAAGTGGGTGAGACGTCTACCGATGGCCAGTTTACTCTGTCAGAGGTTGAGTGTCTTGGAGCTTGCGTCAATGCTCCCATGGTCCAAATCAATGATGACTATTATGTGAGTATTTTCCTCAACCCACTAAGGTAGTAGTTATCGCTCAGCAGAATTAGTGCCAGCAACTAAATTGTGAAATAGGAAGACTGTATAGTTTTCACAGTAATTTTCTTTCAATGTAATTTCAGTGCAAAGTTTATTAAGATCATTACTTTATAGCTAACTAGAATGTCTTTCATGCATATTAAGAGCCTAAAAGCAATGTCAAGCAGGCAGTTGTCCTAAATGTTAAGTGGAATTAGAGTAATATGGGACCAATGTTTACCCCTTTGAAGCCAAATATTAAAAGACTTGCTAGCAAAATCACTGAGAGACTAAGTGTAATAATACAGGTCTTGGATCTTTTCCGTTAATTCACTATACCACTAACTTTTTCCTTTCCGTTAATTCACTACCGCTTGATAAATATTCTGTAGCTCTAAAAATTCTTCCCCAATCATTTTTACGTCCAATGTGGTATTCCTTATCAGCTAGGATATCGCTGGCCTTATGATTGCTTTACAAAAACTTAAGGCGGTGAGTCAATCATTGGATTTACCAGTTTATGATCAACTTTAGTAGCCACCTAACCTAAACTAACTGGACCTAACCTAATCGTAATTGCGATAAAAAAGTAGTGGTAGTGAAGTAACGGAAAAAGTAGTAGTAGTGATGAATTAACGGAAAAGGTCCTAGGCCTTTTATTATGATTGCATAATTTTACACTTATATGGGCCAATTTTTTATGATACTCTACTTACTTACTTTGCTATTTATATCATCACTACTTTAAAATATGAAAGGTTTTGTATTTTTTATTTAATTTAATTATAATATCTTGTGGTCCACCAATACATTTATAAGTGTATAGTGGTCCTTGGAGGTAAAAGGTGGGGAACACTAATAACTTTGACATTAAACAAGACCAGGTTTAACTGAATCAAATTTAAATATATATATATATATAAATTTGATATATACGTATAACAATATGCAGTAAAAAATATATTCTATAATTATATGGCAATAAGTATATAAAAATATTGATCGATCACCTAGATAGTTATAAAGTCTCAGAGGCAGTAAAAGGTGGAAAAGAAGGAGAGAATAACAGCAGTTGTATGACTGGCTCATTTCCTTCCTGTCTACTGTCTCTTACTCACGATACACACTATATAAGTAAGCTAAATCATTAGTAAGTTAAGTATTTTACTCTACTCTAATTTGTTTTCATAAACATATGTTTAGCAATGGGTTTCCAGTTAGGCATAATACATTGTTATACACTAAGCTAAATCCATTTCATGTTTGTTAAAGTAAAATTCTGTAAGTTATTTTTGTGTTTGTTCAATTTGTTGTTGTATTTGTTCAGTAAAATAATTTTCTTGCTACTTAAACTCTGAATTTAATCCTAGAAAGTTAATGTGCCTTACATTAAGGTACAACTATTATGTACGACTTTTGAAAAAAATAATTAAACATATGAGAACAAAATTAATTTAACTTTATTGAATGCATTCAACAATCAAACATTATGATACATTTGTTAAAGAGCAATATTAATTTTAAAAGTGCCTTTGTGCATTTTAAAACTAACACTAACTAACTAGGTCATTGTTTATTTTAAATTATACCTACAATAAAGAAAACACACACACACACACACACACACACACACACACACACACACACACACACACATATATATATATATATATATATATATATATATATATATATATATATATATATATATCTAAATAATAAGTCAGTACTAAAAACAATAGACAATAGATTTATTTTCGTATACATCAAGTACAGAAATTTCGTCAAAATATAATTACAGAGAGATTGCAGTGCATTTCCTGTCAGCTGTCAAAAGTTCTCGGGCAGAAGATTCGCAAGCTTACGACCAATGTAGCAGGGTTTCTTCTCACCAATGAAGCAGGGTTTCTTCTCATACAGGGCCGTGCTGTGTAAAGGCAGTACATAGTTGTCAGCATTACGGGTGTTGTATGAGTGAGTGTTTTTTACTGTCTGGAGATTTAAGGTGTCAGTGTGGAGGATGACTTCCTTAATACAGGGCTGGGACAGTGAGGATTTTCAGGGTCTGGAACGCTTGTTTGCAGCTCTGCTGTGGATCAAGATCTACCAGAGTCCTAATTGCCTTTTCTGTAGGATAAGTATTCTTCTTAAGTTCGCAGCTGAGGTTCCTCCCCAAATGGCCAAACCGTAACGAATATGGGACTCGACAAGAGCATAGTAGGCTGTTTTTGCTGCTTCTAAGTTTACCACCCATTTTATTTGTCTTGTAACGTAGATTCCTGTGCTAATCATTTTGGATAGGTTGGTTACATGCTCTGTCCATGTTAAACTATTGTCGATAGTGAGTCCTAGGAATTTAGTGTGGTTTGCGACTGTTATATTGGGAATGTTAAGAATAGGATCTTTTCTCTTGCTGAAGTGTAACTGAATTGTTTTGTTGCAGTTTATTGCCAGGTCGTTTGTCATACTGTAATTTACAGTCTTGTCTAGCACCAACAGAGAGTTTGCCTGTAGTTCTTCTGCTGAGCGGTTGCTTACCAGGAAAGTGGTGTCGTCAGCATACATCACATAGGTGGTGTTGCTATCTTGGATGTATTGTGGGAAGTCATTGGTCAGTAAGATAAACAGCACTGGTCCAAGCACTGATCCCTGAAGTACTCCCCTTGAGGTCGGTTGTGGGCTCGATCTGTGTGTGCTAGTAACGCCATTATTTGTATGTTGTACTTCAACTACTGGAGATCAACAACTGAAACTATTTGTAGTTTGCTTGTAAAATATATGATAGTTTAGCTTTCATGGGTTAATTAGGCCTATTGTATTTAACCACAACTTGTTTTTAATGACTACTGTAGCGCCTAATATTTTAGAGAGGCAAAACGACGTAAGGGAATTCGTTTCTGTGCTGTGGCATTGGTAGAGCCAGTGTTCGAGTGGTGGTGTATTCTGTTTTAACCAAAATTATGTTTAATCAGATTGCCTTAGATATATCCAATTCGGTTAGATGAAATTCTAATGTACCAAAGTTTAAGTGCCAGTATATTAAAATAAATAACTAACATATATTTAATTACTGATTTAGTTACTAATTTGCAGTGAAATGAAACTGAACAAACATTTAGTAAAGTTAGGCTGTTCATAAAAATAATAAATTAAATTGAACTAAAAATTCAATCATGAACTAAGATTGAGATCGGAAATCATTTTGCTATCAGAAAATTCTTCGGAAAAACACTATTTACTTTGTTTAACATATTTTTGCTAAACTTGCTTTATTTCTTAAAGTATATATTTCAATATTATACAATTTTTACTCAAGGGAAAATAATAAACCCATTTCTCCAAGAAGTATGGTTTCTTTTTATTCTTTTAAAACTTTAATTTTAAGCTGTGTTATTTAATATATATAATATTAAATTTTATATTTTTTATATGAATTTTACTTAATATTAAATTTTATATTAATTTTAATTAATACTAAACAAAAATTAAATTTTTGTCACAGGAAGATCTTACAGTGAAAGACACAGAAGAGATTTTGGCCGACTTGAAGGAAGGAAAGAAGCCCAAACCAGGACCCAGGTAATTTTAATTGATAATATCAAAGAGGCTGCATATTTCATTGTTAAAAATTTGATTCTGTTCAAGAAAATCTATTTTAAATGATTTGCTATTTTTTACTTAGAGCAAAAATCATTCATATATTTAGTTTTAGCATTGATTTTACTATATAAAGAGATAGTCCATCCATATTGGAGAGTTGTGGTGAGGCCCCAAAACTGTTTTGAGGCCCCACGCTGCACATAGCCCTGTTTCCAGCCCAGTCAGCCGAGCCGTTAAGAGCCTCTCCGTGTATCGCTCGCACATCTCTGTATAAATTTTAATTAATAGCTTTTTTTCAGGTACCATATATTTATGCTTGGTTATTGAAATATTAATTAAATTGTGTTTTAACATTTTTCAGACCTAGGCAGCTCCTAATTAGTTGTATTAATATTTACCCAGTTAACATTTAGTAGAAGTTCACTTTGTTGCACTGCATTCTAGGTTCTATGTTAAAATGTAGATAAGTTTATTAGTTTAAGAATCTAATTTTAGAACATGTTTGTTTAGATGTAATTTAGTTTTTAGCACTTGAAAAAGATTTGGGTTTTACCAAATCGAAACGTCATGATTGGTATTTTTCATGTAATGATGGCAAATGTCTTCCTCATCACTACCTTTGTCTTCCTCATCAGGTAATAGGATTTTTGTTTTATTTTGGACTGTGCCTTTTTTTAAATTAGTGAATTCAAATAATTTATCAGTAAATATTGAAGTGAATATTCAATTCAAATATACTTTACTCATGATTTGTACATAATATTTTTGGAAAAAGACAGAATGATTTTAGTATATTAAACTAACTTAATTTTATTAATTGGTAAATTACAATAAAATATCAGTAGATGTCACGTTGTAAAAATTCTTCAATGTTATAAAAGGCTTTTACAGTTAAGAACTTTTTAGGTATTTTTTTTTTTTTATATTTCAAATCTTTTATTAAAGATATTTATTTTAGAACTTTGTCTATAAATTTTATACCTGCAGAGCTCGGTTTTTATTATAAAATTCAAAAGAATGATTTTATATTTCAAGTTTACTTCTATTCCTAATATTACAAATATGATGGGCCCCAAAAGTTGGTAACCTGTTACCATTAGTTTTTACAGTCACTATTGTATGCAGGATATACAGGCCATACACTGTTATGATTCTTAATTCAGGAAACAAATGTTTAACAGACTCCTGTTTACAACTATTAATAATTATGTGTATCGCCTTTTTTTGTAAGAGTAAAATATTTTGTAAATTTTCGTTGCTTGTAGCTCTGTACAATTCTATTCCAAAGGATATATCTGAATTTATATGAGCAAAGTAAACGCTTTTTATTGTTTCCTTTGAACATAAAATAGACATTCACATCAGAGCATACAAGCCTGATGACATTTTTTATGCTAGTCCTTGATATGTTTATCCCATGATAAATTTTCATTTAGTAATAATCCTAAAAATTTGGTGGTTTCTAGTCTTTTAATGTTATTATTGTTATCTATATCTCCACTTCAAATTTATTTTGATTTTGTCTAGTACGAAATGCTATGAAGTTGGTTTTATCAAAGTTAAGTAATATATTTTTGCTATTAAATATTTCTTTTAGTTTGATAATGTTGTAACATTTTCCCTATAACTACACAAAATTTATATCATCAATTATCAGTGTATGAACATATTTTACTTTTAATATGCTTGTGTGCTTGCTTTAATGTGCTTGATGCTAACCCTTTTAAGTAACAAAGAAACAATACAGGTCCAAGAATAGCTACTTGAGGAATCTCCATATTTAACTGTCTTTAATGAAGACTTCACACCTAATAATTGATTGAATTTTGTTTTATTTGCTACTCCTACATATTGTTGTATATTCAAAATATATGAAGTAAAAATTTTAGAGCAACTCCAGATGTTCCCAGTTGTTATAAAATTATTTTTAATAATTTACTATGGGAAACACTTTTAAACTCTTTACAAAAGTCTATATCATTTACCCACCCGTACATGTACAATGTTATTGACCCACTCTCAAACACATTCTGGTAAAAGATTTTGATCCAAAAGTAGGTGAGAGTGTGGCAGGAAAAATAATAGAATAAACAGTCAGTCAGGCTAAGAAATTAATCATATAGCACAGCAAGGTGAAATGCAAAGTGCACATATAGCACAGCAAGGTGAAATGCAAAGTGCACATATAGCACAGCAAGGTGAAATGCAAAGTGCACATATAGCACAGCAAGGTGAAATGCAAAGTGCACATTTTTAATCTATACTATTAAAACATACGTCACAATGTTTGCTTTCGATCAAATATTATTTTGTTTGATTAAAAATATTTTAATACACTAAAAAAACTTTTAGGTGAAAAACAATAAAATTCCTCGCTGCTAGAAATAGTCAATTTTTAACTAACTAAATTAACCGTTTTTAAATAAAGACTTGTATGAATTCTTAAATTTTATGCATAATTTTGGTATCTTTAAATCATTGAGTAATTAACAATATGCCTCCTTGTTTGTACCTTAAAATTAATTATCCTATAGTTGCCTAACAAAGTGGCTGTTCCTGTACTCAATACTAGTCGGAAAGTAGGTGATTCCTGCATTTAAACACTTTATCACATTCCTTTTACTTTACCAAACTCCAAGTTTTTAGCTTAATAACATAAATAATATATCCATTAGCCATAGCCATATCAACGTTGTGTACTCTTGAAATAATTAAGTTGGCAGCGTCGGGTATAAACAAAACAGCTGACATAGTGTTTGTTGTTGTCAGATGTTTTGAACTGTTTACATAACCTATTTCTTAAAAAAAAGTTGTAATAAGACTGGTTATTTTGCAAAATGGATGGCGATGACATGTATTTTGACAGTGATTGTGTTCATTTTAAATAACAATCCTCACCTGTTTGCCTACTAGTTATGTTTTTATTACATTTTACTTTTTATATAGTCTACTCTATTACAACTGTATGGAAAATGTTATGTGCAACTTGTGCTAAAAGCGTCCTTGCTGCACTTGAGAAACTATTCTGCACTCGCCTGCAGCTCGTGTTAAAGTATTTCTCTCGTGCAGCTAAGTGCTACTTTGCGCACTAGTTGCACAAATAACTATTTCTCATTTAAGCTGCAGTTGGAAGGTTCTGTTCAGTTCATTTCTCAATGAAATATGTAATTAAATTATTTCAAAATGTGCAATATTCAATCATTATATAGGATTTTTTTTTGAACATGTTTCTTGGAGTCCTTGTTTGTGATTTGTTTCAAATATAGTAAAACCTGGCATATCTGGAACCTCTGATAACCGGCCCAGGCGGCTTGGTTACAAAGAGAAGGAATATCAGTTCCCAGCGCTTGGGACAGGAGGGATGGGGAGCGTAATGAGAGATTTCCCCACAGCAAAAGTGCCCACAATATTTTTGGAAACACTGCCCTGGCGTGTTGATAGATCAAACAGTTACTATTGCTTGTGTCATTCCGTGTGCGTTAGTATGAGTTCTTCTACTGTACTATATTTTACTGTTTCATTGTTTTTTTTTGTATGAGTTCTTCTATTGTACTATATTTTACTGTTTCATTGTTTTTTTGTATGAGTTCTTCTATTGTACTATATTTTACCGTTTTATTGTTTTTTTTATTTACTTTATGTTCTAAAATAAAATTGAATTTATGTTTTTTGATTTTTTTTTTCTTTCTATTACGTAACCACAAAATACCTGGACTAAGAAATGTAGTATTGGCAGGCCAACAATATTTTTATTTTTGTTAAAAAAAGTGTGGTATTTTATAAAATTGTTGATAAATATTTTGGAAAACCCTTACAGCTCAGTATTAAATCATCCATTAATAACTTATTCCTTCAAAGCATAACTGCAATACTGTGAAGCATTTGCTATATGAAAACCACATCTTTATTATGGTAATTCCATATCCGGCTTCAAAGTTATCCGGCCTACCCTGGCGCCACATTAGGCCAGATATGATAAGTTTTAATGTAATCAGTCAAGTAAGGTTGTCTTTGGTTTAATTCCTTATGATATTTGCTAAGATGGACATTTATCTGCATTTCAGGAATGGGAGGTTTGCAGCGGAGCCTATTAATGGCCTGACATCCCTCACTGGTGAACCTCCAGGTCCTGGCTTTGGAGTGCGCTCCGATCTTTAAAGTTATATCTTCGACTTAGTAATGAATATAATATTTAATTGTAAATATAATGTTGAATTGCCTTAATGTTTTATTTGCTTCCTTACAAAATTATATTTTTAAGTTTTCAGAATAAGAATCATCACCCTGAAACATGTTAATGACAGGGTGTCCCCATTCTGGGTAGTCAGGGCAAGTCAGGGAAAACAAATTTGATCTGGGAGAGTCAGGGAAATGAACTAACATTCTGGAAAGTCAGGGAAATCTGCCCCAGTGATTGATTTGAGGAGATTGTTTTATGCTCTTGTCGGCCATAACATCAACTAATGTAGCATTTTCTCGTTATTTTATACAATTAATTAAATTGGTGGTTAATAGCGCAATGTCCTATATGTTCTGACAATATTCTCTAATGTTGAAATAAGTATTTAAATGTAATTTTTCTTCATTTGTAAGATTGGTCTTATGAGACTCTTATATATATAATTTACTTTTAGGTTTCCTTTTTGTAAGTGTTCATAATGAAAATATTAGCAATGTAGTTTCAAAGAAATGTATTTGTATGTTCAATCAAATGTTAGTAAAAAAGGAGGAAAAAAAGGGAGAAAGAACTGGGCCAGCTATGGCTATAGAGGGGGCTGGGTTTTTTGTTTCTTTCTTTTATAATGTTTATTTACAATTTTTAATAGCAAGATTAATATCTACAGAATAATCATTTCAATGTAATACTTAAAAAACACATTTTGACTATAATGCATTTTTTTAAATTGCGAGTCAGGGAAAATTATCTGAAATGGTCAGGGAAAGCCAGGGAAAATTGTGACAAAATTTGTGTGGACACCCTGAATGAGGTTTGATTGAACATGGATTTGTGATCAGGGGATAAAGTCAGTCCTATTCATATTTTATCGCTACTCTAGCTGGCCATTTATTTTTCAAATATCTATACTCAAGAATTGGGACAGACAAATATGAAATACAGTATTTCATTAAAATTTTAAAATACTTGCCTAAAATGCAATATAAAAATGCAAACTAATATTTGAAAAGAATATTATTAGTATTAGAAGTTATATGGTCAAAAATCATAACTTGGCATTTGAAGTCCCGTACATCTTCCTTTTTGCTAATAATGTGTGATACAGTGGTTAGATGTGCTAGCATTGCAAACAGGCTTCACAACCTAGATTTTTTTTGACAAGCAGAACGGCCGGTTTCCAAGGATGCTGAAAGCAGCAAATAATTCCTGACTGAGTAACTAAACTTACACTCTGCCAGTTAATCCTATTCTTAAGTGTTACATGTTTGGGTCTCAATGCCGTTTTTGACACTTGAGAGTTATACTGGACGATGCCATGGCCAGTAGGTTTTAAAGTACCTAGAAATTGTAATGAATAGTTTTATTAAATAAAACTCTAAAAGTAAGCCAAAACATAAAGTCATTTGATGTTGACGCTGATTTTATTAATAACTCTCCCTAATCAGTAGTAACTATAACAATAGACATCCACAAACACAAAAATTGTTGATAAGCCTCCCCTTATAAATATACAGTAGACGCTCTCTTAACCGGCCACTACGGGACCGAACCCCCGGCCGGATAGCTGTTTGGCCAATTAATCCAAAGTATATGGAAATTACAGTAACCATTTCGTTTCTACAAAGGTTAGTCGTGGAGGGTTACCGTGAAACCTTGGATTATGCTTGTGAAACCGCGGACAATGGTACAGTACCGGCGGTACCTTACTTAAACAAAAGTTTGGAGGCTACGTTCTTAGAGATACAGTACTCTAATTAAAACATGCTAGTACTAATACTGTAGTTATTTAAAGTGTGTTTTACTATTTTGTCTTGTGTACTACTGTACTATGTATTTTAAAATTTTAAGGACTTTTTCAGTAAACATTTCACAGTATTTGTATAAGTACAGGTAATACAGCTTCTGTGAATAAATAGTATATTATGTACAATATACAATACTGTACCATGCATAAGTCATCCTGATCAACTGACTATAGTGAAGTAAACAAACCCCAAATAGCCGAGAGTGTGGCAACATGTCGGTGACTAATCGTTTCTAATTATCGGCCGGTTAAAGCGGAGGCCGGTTAAGAGTGTGTCTACTGTATATGTTGTTGATGACTTCCCCAGCTACACAAATATTCTTGCTGGTCTTCGCACCTACGTAAACATGTACATATAAAGAAGTATGAAGCCTAAATAACTACAAACTATTCAGGTTAGTCATATTTTGGATGGAAAGATGGCTACCATTAGCCTTCCAGTGATGGTGATGATTTTAAAACGTAAGAGAGGATAAACAGGTTTTTCCTCCAGGTTTATAAAAAGTAGCATTCGCTGTAAATTTAGCAATTTTTATCAACATATATTCACTGTATTTATTCAGTATATTTAGTATAGAATGATTATCATAAAAGGAAAAATAAAAATAGAAACACCTTAGGGACTGCTCAAGTCAATGCATTTGCTGTATACGAGCACATGTCTTGATATCTCATGGTAATTTGTTTCAACTAAGTGCTCAGACGACTATTTGGCGTACTGTTAACTCAGCTAGTAGTCACTTCAGTGTGTCCTGGAGAGAGAGAGAGAGAGAGACAGAGAGAGGTAGTCTGCTGGCACTACCTGTGAAACACCAGTTATAATTTTAATTTTATTATACTTTCTTTATTAACGAAATAAAATAAATAACGTTTATCATAGACCATTACTATTCATCAATTATTTTACATTTATACATGAACATTTTTTAATTTGTTCTTGAAATCTTTATTTACTTTCACTTATATATGGGAATATATTACAAAATGAGCTGTCATGGAAATGAAACAGTCGGCCTTGTAACTGCACAACATTTCACGCTTACCTATTCAATACTAAGTAATAGTCTGTTTTGTCAGTTTTATTTTTCTGATTCCATGGTAAACAATTATTTACACCAAATTCATTCATTAGTAAGACGCCGATTGTCAAGATATGAGCGATTATAAGGGGCGAATGAGTGTACATGAATGAGTCTAGTCATTGTTATTAACTAAGGTCGACTGCTACACAGAAAGAGCTATTTATTAATAGCCAGGGCAACTAAGGGACCTACAGCTTTACATACAATCCAAACCACTTGGTGTTGGTATAATTTTCAGCTAACTGACAAGCCTTACAGTCAGTTCTCTTCTCTACACATCTGAATCTTTACCCCTACTCATCCCACACGTGAGTAGATTATTACTTTCAGGTATATAATTGTAAAATAATTAAAACAACTGTGGGAGTCAAACAGTAAGCTTTATTACTGTATAAGCCTATTTTTGATGTATGTCAAAAATCTTAATATTGAATTACATAGTACGTTAACATGTTATTATTGTAATTAGTAAAGTATACATTATTAATATACATAAGAACTACAGGAGCCCGAAACTAAAAAGGGGAATAATTGGATCCGTTCATCATCCATCTAACTCCTGAACCCTGGTTAACAAACCAAAAAAGAAAACAACTCAATTAGTAATGAGTACTAAACAACTTTTCCCTGAAATAAAAAACAATTTAATAAGCCCTTTTATTATTGAAACATTTAGACAGGAGCAAATGTGACCTTGCAAACATCTTCCATGGGCGCTCATTGCAAAAGCAACGAAGCACCCTCCTGCCGCTCCCCCACCACCACTTTCACTAACATTATGTAACTCAAACAAAGAACTTTGCTGGTGATGGCCGGAAAGCTGTAGTCAGGTTTCGTAATGCCTGTACATGTCGAAGGAGGGAGTAGTTACATAATGGGTGACTGAGACTTGGAACTAAAATACTAAAAATTAACTAAAAACGGTACAACCTTGACTACCATCCAACATGAACATCCCAGACTTCTCTAGTAGTGTCCACGTTGATGGCAACCACGGAGCGGACGCTGTATTGGTATTAAGAGGACTGAGAACATATCAAATACAATCTCTTCAAGACTTCCTAAGTAGCTGAGTTAAAGCATTTTTGTTTAAATTTGTTTTTAAAATAACTACACAACTTAATCTTCAATAAATTTGCACTAAAACCACTATTTTTATAAAAAAACAAAATTACTAACTTTTTTAACATCAAAAGCACACAGACATTTACTCCATAATTTTAGTAATACAAGTGGTGGTAAACACAGTGAAGCTCCGCGCTGTCATGCAAACTGCTGCCAGACTGAAACCAAACAATTTTCTAAAGTAAAAGTAATGAGAGGCTACAAAAAATACTCAAGAGGCTACACGTACAGTGGTACTGCCCACCCGCCCGCCCCTACACACAGTGGTACTGACCCACCCGCCCGCCCCTACACGTACAGTGGTACTGACCCACCCGCCCGCTCCTACATGTACAGTGGTACTGCCCACCCGCCCGCCCCTACATATACAGTGGTACTGACCCACCCGCCCGCCCCTACATGTACAGTGGTATTTTTTTTTTCCTAGAGAGGAGCTTAAGAGGTACATAAAGTTTTGCAACTTCAGACCACACTCTGCAACAATTATTCAGCTTTAACTATGCTCACATGGGAAAACTCCGTGATGGTAAGGAGGGTAAACCAATATTAGTATAACACATTATATGTAAGGAGGGTAAACCAATATTAGTATAACACATTATATGTAAGGAGGGTAAACCAATATTAGTATAACACATTATATGTAAGGAGGGTAAACCAATATTAGTATAACACATTATATGTAAGGAGGGTAAACCAATATTAGTATAACACATTATATGTAAGGAGGGTAAACCAATATTAGTATAACACATTATATGTAAGGAGGGTAAACCAATATTAGTATAACACATTATATGTAAGGAGGGTAAACCAATATTAGTATAACACATTATATGTAAGGAGGGTAAACCAATATTAGTATAACACATTATATGTAAGGAGAGTAAACCAATATTAGTATAACACATTATATGTAAGGAGGGTAAACCAATATTAGTATAACAAATTATATGTAAGGAGGGTAAACCAATATTAGTATAACACATTATATGTAAGGAGGGTAAACCAATATTAGTTTAACACATTATATGTAAGGAGGGTAAACCAATATTAGTATAACACATTATATGTAAGGAGGGTAAACCAATATTAGTATAACACATTATATGTAAGGAGGGTAAACCAATATTAGTATAACACATTATATGTAAGGAGGGTAAACCAATATTAGTATAACACATTATATGTAAGGAGAGTAAACCAATATTAGTATAACACATTATATGTAAGGAGGGTAGACCAATATTAGTATAACACATTATATGTAAGGAGGGTAAACCAATATTAGTATAACACATTATATGTAAGGAGAGTAAACCAATATTAGTATAACACATTATATGTAAGGAGGGTAAACCAATATTAGTATAACACATTATATGTAAGGAGGGTAAACCAATATTAGTATAACACATTATATGTAAGGAGGGTAAACCAATATTAGTATAACACATTATATGTAAGGAGGGTAAACCAATATTAGTATAACACATTATATGTAAGGAGGGTAAACCAATATTAGTATAACACATTATATGTAAGGAGGGTAAACCAATATTAGTAAGTTATTTTTGTAAACCAATAATATTTTTGTAAACCAATATTTTGTAAGTTTAAGTAAACCACATTATATGTAAGTTATTTTTGTTGGTTATAAAATAATAATAAATAAATAGTTTATTGTTCTTCAAAAAATACAATAAATTACACTTTTAGTAAGACAATATTGCACCTCAAGGCAAAGCCCGTTTTGAGGTTGCATGAATATAAACATAATCAAGTTATCTTAATCGAGCTCAAAGTTAATAAATGTTGATTCAAAATACTAAGATATACGAGAATGTGTGCATTTTACATTAATATCATTACATATATTTAACATGTTTATTTCAGTTTATAACTAATGTAAAAACAACGTGCAACAGTGTAAAAACACTATTGCAGGATGCTGAACATAAAATCTACGTCTTCTAAACATACTAACCATTTCTTCATTTGTTTGATAATTAGTCTATTTGATAGTAAATTTTTTATTTCATCTGAAATTTTATTGAAAATTCTGGGGTCAATAAAATTGTATGTTTTTGTAAAGAATGTAATGTTCGTTTTTGGTACATCAATGATATTTGGATTCCGTAGTTTGGTTCTAAAAGTAGCTACTCTGTAATTTTTTATTCTATTACCACTTTTTGAAAAGAAAAGTTTCATGACCTTAAAAACATATAAATTTTTCAAAGGCAAAACCTTTAAATCTCTAAACAGTTGAATAGTATGCTCATACCTATGTTTGTTCTTTATCAATCTTATAAAACGTTTTTGCATTATATAAATAGGCATTGTATTTGTTTGGTATGTTCCACCCCAAGATGTTATAGCATACTCGATCCTACTATGAACAAGAGAAAAATAAACTGTCCGAAGAACTACTTCTGGACACATTGTTCTTAAAAAATAAAATGTTCTATTATACTAATCAACTTATTTTTTAGCATATTTATATGGTTCTTCCAGGTTAAATTCTGGTCTATATTTACTCCTAAATATTTTACACATTCATCCCTTTGCACAACTTTACAGCTATTACATTCAACATTTCCATTTAAACAATTAATACACTTGTATCTAATGTGATTATGAAAATCGCTGGTTCCTCTTAAATTGAAATTTATGTAATTTGTCTTTTCTACACTAAGTTGCATTTTATGTACTGAGAACCACCACTTGAGTGCATTCAAGTCCTCAACCATGGCTTGTCTTATTTCCTCCCACGTGCTTGCTACATAAAAAAAGAGGTATCATCTGCAAAAGATTTTAATATACCCCGAAACTTTCCTTGACTATTTATGTAAATGATGAACAAAATTGCACCAAGTACCGATCCCTGAGGGATACCATATTTAATAAAACCTACATCACTCAGAACATCACCTACTCTTACATATTGTTTTCTATTATTTATTCTATTGTTTAAATATGATTGGAACCAGTTATATACTAAGCCTCTTATGCCTTTCTTAAATAGGATACCTAACAAAATGTCATGATCGACACTACCGAATGCCTTACATGGATTTCTTATAAAATTTTATAGACTTTTATATGTACTATAACAATTCTCTGTATACATTTGATTTATACACACCTACCCATTAGGTCTTTGCATTCCTGCTTTTTGTTAAGAGTTAATATTTTCACTCCTCTGATTCTTGACAACTTCAAATATATATAAAGTTGAGTCAATGTGTTGTTCTAGTTTGTTCTGGCATTACAACCACTCCCATCCAGTGGTAACTTATTAAATGTCGGCACTAGTGGTGTTGTGCTGTAGCCCAGCTACTTGGGGACAAAGTGTTGAGGAGATTGTAGATTATAAGTTGTATGCTTGGTCCTCGTAATAATGACATGGCATCTGCTCAGTATTTGCCATCGACGTGGACACTACTAGAGAAGTCTGGGGTGTCCATGTTGAATATTCGCCCATATCTTGACAGTCTGTGTCTTACTGATAATGACTAATGAATGAATGGTTTTAATCAAGAAAAACGCTACTTCTTGTATGTTTATCTTGTAGCAAAGCATGGGTAAACAACTAGTTTAGATATAAACTTTTAACTTGTAGTTGTACACTTGTTACCTGGTTTGTATATGGATACGTTAACATATTTTTGTGGTTTGTTAACAGGGTTAGCTAATTATTTAATCTTACATAGATATAAATGATTATTTTAAAAGTCTTCCGTACAACATGCAAATAGATAGCTTGGAGAATGTTTACCAACAATGACTCTTCACCACCACAATAGTCACAACAATTTACTTATGAATTACACCCAAACAAACTTGATGGTCATCACATGATTTTATCCCAAGTCAACCCTAACTGTGTGTCAGCTCACATAGTACTTTGGCTACTCCAGAAACAAATGTATCAGATATTTACTTGTAAACTTAGAGCGAATAACGGCCAGTCGCCAAAATCGCCTATTTCAATGTGCTCTAAGTTCTAAAAACTTCCGCGAAGAAACTTTCCAATCATGTTACGTTGTACCCTCGGGTAATACCTTTCATAATATAGTGCACTGGGTAGCCCCCATTTAATTGTATAAGAGATATTTACTTGTAAACTTAGCGCGCATAACGGTTAGTCGCCAAACTTCTGGCTAGTACTGATAAACCTTTATATCTATTTAGGTGTTAACTATCCCCATATATATTGGTCCTAACTTGGCCTATTTCAATGAAGAACCCCCCTCTCCTTGTTCCTGAGCTAACAAAGAACTTAAATGAACAGGCGTGACAAGTAACAGCTGTTCAAATGTAGAAAGTAATTTCTACAGTTTTAAATTCTGTTGGAATATAAACATAGGTGTTTGCAATATTGTGTAGGTTTTGTAATGTTAAACCAAGGAAGGTTGTAAGCATGTTTTTTTCGTCCAACATTAGGGCTCCACCTCACTGGACTAGGAGCTTTAAATAATAATGTATTGCAGTTGTTTTATATATTTAATTAAACTTAAAATTAAAGGAATTTTTTAAATTAATAAATTAAATTTGAAAAAAATTTAAAAGGAATTAAAAAAAGTACTATACAGTTATAATAAATAATAAAAAAGTAAAAATATACAAAGAAGACTTAAATACACTAATCTAAACTTAAGTAACTTAAAACTACTCTTAATAATGAAGATACTGTGCCGGAGCTTCAGCTGGTGGTGGTGGTGGTGGCGGCAGTGGCTGGAGGAGTTTCAGATGGTGGTGGTGGCGGTGGCCGTGGCAATATTTCCTCTATTACCACAGGCCTCCAATTGGAGGAGTTAGGGGGTGGGGTTGCGCTCCTTGATGTGGAAGGTGATGGTCGTCCTCTTCCCCTTCCCCTTGAAGGGGGAGGTGTATGACTCCTAGGCGGGGGTGTCGGACTTCTTCCTCTGTAACGTCCTCTACCAAGTCCCCTTGCCTGGAATCTATACCTTCCCCTCTGCCCCCTAACCCCACTCTCAGTCCTAAGACTTTTTAGTATCACCACAACCCTCTCCTCGTTGTATTGGTATTGTGCTGAAAATAAATTGAACACACTTTAATCATGAGTAATTAAAAAAATTTATAATAGTTTACTTTATATAACTAATTTTAATAAATTTTATAACAAAAGCTTCCAAACTAGCCAAGAATCGCCTGTCAAGCAGGGATAAGTAACTGCCTGTTTGAGGGTTAATCATCAGCTGTGAAATAAAATAAATGAAAACTTAAGAAATAGGCTAAATAATAACATTGTGTGTTTATATTTAGAGATTAATTTTGCTGAGCTATTGTTAATAAATTTATATATTATGATATAATTAGTACAGTTTAATCAATAAAATGTGAATTAAGTATAAAATTACATGCAGAGGCCGAAGGGCGAGGTGTCTTATGCAGCGAGTGATGGGGTTGGCACCCGAATCATGCACATGTGTCCCCTAGAATACAAATAAAATATAATTTCTGTTAACATATTTTTCACCGTTACATAAATGTATTTGTACCATGTTATAAACAATAACTTGTATGGAGTATCTGGAAATATGAAACAAAAAACAAGTACTGTATTATATTGCAAAACTGACTAGACTCAAACACTCATCTAAGAGTTTGGGTTGTGTGTTATTCTGGAGTAGTTGTTATTGTCATTTCTTATTTGTTAAGAGCTCATCCAATACTGTGGTGCTCCTTAATTTACGAAAAGTTGGCAGCTGCATGAGCAAAAAGAACACCTGTTATGTGGGAGGGGGATTGATGCAATGATGATTATAACTTCTATGGGATGTCACAAATCACCACTATACATTAAAATAAAGAAACCCCTCTAAATTCATCCCTAATTTTACTACTAATATAAAATAGTGATAATATTGTCAAATAAGTTAAATCTTAGGTAATGAGTATAACAGCCATTTTTTTTAAACAGCAACTTATTTTTCAATTATTTTTTGAGTATTATTAGAGGTGACTTTTGTTTATTAGTTAGCCTTCATTCATAACAAAACTCTGAAAATTGTAGATACAATAGAAATAATTAAAAACATTTAAATGCCATGAGTGACCTTGGTCCCACTATGCAGGACAGCAGAGGATTTTATATAAATAAAACTGTCCTGCTATGCGGGACAGCATAGGCAATAGACATGACACCCTGTTATAAAGTGTAGTGCTTGATACCATGGCTTTATTTTAGGTACCCTGAGTGGAATTCATGGGGAATGATGTTGGCGTTCACAGCAAATCTTTAAAGCTGTATGTATTCCCTGGGTAGTTCTAAACGAGCAACATACTTGGTAGCTGGACCGTCACAAATTTGTGATCTTCCAGCTATGGCAGCTAACACACAAAATAAAAAGGCCCTTTTGAGGACCAAACTAATTTCTAAATAATAGGTTCTGTTTTATAAAACTCAGCTTTTACATAATTTTAAATTTAAAAAAAAATAATAACAATAATGGTAGCTAACAAAAAGACCATACGATAAATATATATATACATATACATATATATATATATATATATATATATATAATGTGTGTGTGTGTGTGTGTGTGTGTGTGTGTGTGTGTATATATAGTGAAATTCATGTTATATATCTAATTTTTTTATGTAAACGATTTATTTAAAACTCCTGTCTCAGAGATGTGTCATATCATCTAAACAGGGTGTTCCGGAACTCTCAAATTTCATCAAAAATTGTTCCTTAGGTCAAGAAAAATATATTTCACAGTATAAACATAGGTCTAGTTTACTGTCTGTATGTGTTTTTTACAAATTATTTTATAACTTAAGAACTATTTAAGATAACAACTTTTAATTTGGTATACATATGTAGCTAAATAGGTAAAACAAGGAAATAAAATATCATTACTGTAACTAAATTAATTTCAAATGGCGGCTTTTTAAAATCTTTAATGTCAAATTTCACGAAAACCGTTATAACTATAAAAAAGTTAGGTAAAATATGCACAATCAAGAGACAAATCAAACATCTTATTTACCAAAATCGAATAATAAATAACCTATGTATGACAATTTTTGTAAATCAATATAATTTCCATATTACAATAACACATACCTAAAACATAGTTTAACAGAAAATATGAGATGCTGTGCATCATTATCAGCTGTTTTATATCCACTTCATATTAACAATGAGTCAGCTGTTTAACTTAGTAACAATGAATTATTTATAAAATAGAATAGCAAATATTTCCACAAAACAAATTTATAAAAGTTGCTCAATGTGACGTTCTACAACAAAACTGTACAGTCTCCAACGTTATAAATACAGAACGATGAACTCATTAAAAAATATATACATTCTCCTGAATTCTTGCTACAGCTTCTATAATTCTGCCAACCAAGACCATTTCACTCCACTGGTATGCTATGTACCAGTTCTTTAAAGTGCTCCCACAGAATAGTCTTAATGGTTTGAGGTCAGGAGATCTAGCAGGCCAATGTTCAGGTCCACCAGGTCTAAGTGGTCTCTGATGCCCATACCAACATGAGCTGGAGCTCCAGCATGTTGAAACAACATATCTTGTCTGATATAAAGTGGCACATCTGCTATTAATTCATGGGAAAAGTCTCTAGGAAAAACAAGGTAAAAAGGGGCGGGAAATCTGTTTGGTAAAATGTGGTCCTATCAAAAGATTTTCAAGCTTGTTTTGGATTGCCATTAGCCAAAACATAAAAGTTTCACATGTAGTTCACAGTTTCCCCACTTGTATCGTTATTCATGTTTTTAATTAATATTATTAGCTGTTTAATTAAAAAAAACAATACTACTGTATTAAAACAATTTGTTGACACCTAACAGCTAAATGCTTACTTTTCTTTGTATATTACCTTTTGGTGATGCCCTGCATGGTTTTCTGAAACAAGGGACATCACCAGATGGTTGATCCTGCAAGAGGTTTTATCAAAAGGTAATTATACAAATAAAATCAGGTCCTGCTCTGGCAAATAAATAATAAAATTAAAAGCTTACCTTTCCTTCTATCAACAATGTGTTACAAATATAAGCTTACAGCTGATTCATAGTTCAAATTAAGTAGTTCATAAATCGCAGACTCATTGTTAACATGAAGTGAATACGGTTGAATAGTCATGCGCAGTGCCTCATATTTGCTGTTAAACTATGTTTTAGGTATGTGCTGTTGTATTATGGAAATTACATTGATTTACAAAAATTGTCACACATGGGTTATTTATTATTTGATTTGTTAAATAAGAAGTTGTTTGATTTGTCTCTTAATTGTGCAAATTTTATTTAACTTTTAACTTTTTTATAGCTATAACGGTTTTCGTGAAATTTGACATTAAAGATTTTAAAAGGCCGCCAATTGAAATTAATTTAGTTACAGGAATGATATTTTATTTCCTTGTTTTAACTATTTAGCTTTACATGTATACCAAATTAAAAGTTTCTATCTTAAATAGTTCTTGAGTTATAAAATAATTTGTAAAAAACACATACAGTGAGACAGTAAACTAGTCACAGGGGTGTCTTCTAGTTAGACTAAATAATAATTTATAAAACATTTACATGTTACAAAAACATTTATAAAAGCGCCTTCATTATTTTGAATAATAATTCTCTTCTATCATCTAGTAATACCTAAAAAAAACCTTTAAAATTACTACAACATTATTTGTAAGCTAATTAACTATAGAAACTCTAGAAATATAACAATAACTCTAAATTTAATAATATAATTGGATTTTTAACTAAGCAACCTATTATATATTTTAAAGTTAAAAAGCTCCTTAATTTTGAAACAATGCAAAATAGTTAAAACTATTAATATTACAACAAATTAATCATTTTTTTATATAAAATATACATTTAAAAGCGTGTACTTTAATATCACTCTTCAAATCAAGGTTTTGCTAAATATATATATATGAATATCTTATATAGTTTTGCTGGTAGAAACATATGAAGTGCAAAATGACCCTCACTCACATCTAAGGATTTGTGACTTAGATAGATATAATGTGGTATCTATAAAATCATGATTTCTTGAATATTTTCCCTGACCTTACCTAATCCACCTGCCCACCCATTTGGTAATGACCCACCTGCCTACCCATACAAGTCCTATGGTAATGACTTGTATAGTCACTGAATAATATAATAATCTGAACTTATGTCTCTTACAATAATAACAACAAACCCGACCATACACGAACAGTGATATTTACACACCAGCTCACTCATACACGTATACTGGTAATAACCCACCCGCCCATCCAAACACATACAGAGGTAATGACAGACTGGAAAGGACCCAGAGAAGATTCATTAGGATTGTTGGTTCAAGATTGAGCATGTTTTTCTTCAATGTTCCTGTTGATGGTTTGATGAAGCAACTCAACCTTTGTCTACTCAAAGTCCATTGTGATTTTGTTGATGTGGCTTCTTCTTCAAACTTGTAAATGGAATTGTCTGATTTGCTGGTTATGATTTCCTTCAGGACCCCTCGAACAACTAGACTACCTTTGTTGTTCTATATCAAAAAGATAAATGTTTCAAAATGAAGTACCTATATTATGTATACTGTAGAGCTGATTTAAAGAGGACTACAGTAACTGGTCCATCTCTGTAGATTAGTTTTTTTTAAATATTAAGTATATGTTTGAACTTATAACTTTTTTTACTTTCTCCCATATGCGTTAGCATAAAGAAAGTATTGTGATCGTCCAAATATTTTTTTTACAAGTTGGTTTAAAAATCCATTTTAGGGTCCCCTGAACCCAAAAAAACTGGTTTATCGAGAAAAAAAATGCTATCTGTCCGTATGTGTGCCTGCCTGTGTGTATGTGCAGTTCGCTGGAGACTACACGGATATAGACCATTTTTCACTTTTTTGAAATTTTAGTTTTTTTTATTTTTATAAGTAAAAAAACATACAAAAATGATATTTTCTCAAAAACAGCTATAACTATTTTGATTAAAATTTCAGGAAAGATGTGAATAACAATTTAAAATATTTTAGTAAACCCAGCATGTCTCTAACTTGACTAGTTTTTTAGTTATGGCAAAAAAAATTGGAAAAAAACATATAGGAATCAAACTGGTAATTTTCAAAGTTTTGACTTTTTAGTGTTAATATGGAAGAAAGTTTGTACAAATTCTTTGCAACCATTTATTAATTGAGTATTAACTATTTATTACAAACAACAGTTGAAAAACGCCAAAACACCAGAGATGTTTGAAACTTGTATATTATTACAGGCTTCAATTAAAGCGTGGAAAGCAAACTCTTGATATTTGGTAGATTAAATAAATAAATAAAAAAAATAAATCAAATTTTATTGTCATTAAGCAACAAACATGAGCAATAGACAACGTCAACTTACATTTAATTATTGGCTAAATTAAATAATGATACAGTTGAGCATAGCACAAATCAATCATATCATACAGATAAAAACATTTCAATATTTAAATAACCACAAATTTTAAACACTAATAAATAAACCAGTTTAAAAGTATAAAATTACATTAACACCTATGTACACAAAATCTCTATAAACATACCATATTTATATAAATAATTCTTATTCTTCTTATTCTTATATATGAGACGCCGACCAACGTTGTTGGTATTTTAAGGCGAATATGAATGGTTATATGAGTGTGGATGAGTGTAGTCTGGTTAATATCTGAGTTCGACCGTTCCTCAGAAAGGGCAATTTATCAACAGCCCAACAGCCAGGGCTTTTTTTTTTTTCTCCAATTCAATTCAAACATTCTTCATTCAAAGTTTCAAGAATCAAGAATGACAATGTATTTCAGTTTAAAAATAAAAATTACAATACAGAATCAAAACTCTAGTTATATAGAAAAAGTTATAATGTACATTATTGTACAAGTATAATAATCAAATAAATAAATATACAAATATTCAAGGAACTTAAAACTACAGTATATATCCACGACTATACTATGGTCAAAGAATTCACTAAGAGAATACATTGGGGTTGCCACTAACCAGCTGAACAATTTAATTTTGAATTTATCCAAAGGTTCCATTATTAAATTTTGTTGTAATTTATTATACATTTTCAGTCCAATAATATCATAGCTATTCTGGGACTTTGATAGTCTTTGAAAAGGTATATTTAAATTATTTTTATTTCTTTTTGCATGGGAATGTATATCATGCCTAAGTATTTTGTGCACATTAGTTTTTACATGAATTAAAACTGTGTATATATACAAATTTATGACTGTCAAAATTCTTAATTTAATAAATAAAGGCCTGCAATGGTCTAATGTACCTGATCCAGATATTGTCCTTATAGCCTTTTTCTGTAATAATAATACACTATTTACATAACAACAATTACCCCAAAACAAGATACCATACAAAACAACACTTTGAAAAAAAGCAAAGTATGATGACCTTACATAGTTTTCAGGAACATGATTTTTAAGATTTTTTAATAAATAAATTACTCTTGATAATTTATTGGTAACATAATCAACGTGGGATCAACATAATCAAGATTATTCTTTGTTGTAGGCTGAAAAGACACAAATCAAGTTTTTTAATTTTTCTCTTTTTACTTTGTGAATAAAAATAGTTCTGAAAAGATAAAAGGAAAACTCAAACTATTCGTTTATCTTTCACAATATGTTCAAGGACGAGCCTCTTATTCCTCCTCTCTTCCACCAATTGATATATTATGGATGTAACCTTGATAAACTCTCCTTTTAGACATTGAAAATACTATCATTAGCCTACATGCATAAAAACGTGAATTACTAATTGACATATGAGTTGGTAGAAATTACAACACACGCTAAAATTCACAGAAAACAGCCTAACATATCTAGCAGGGCTTTAGTACAATACTGCAACCATAGACAAGGAAATCTGCAACCTAACCAAGTACAAGAGAGTAAATAATTATATGCATTTCTTCAACATAGGCTGTTAGTTATGCACTATCTTGTGCATAAATAGTATCAAGAGTCTGCAGAAGCTGTCGGCCATGTTAGTTTTCATTCCATAAGAACAATGTTATTTTCAAACCGAACAGGCGATCACGCGTATCCAAATTTAACAGTTATTTTCAAACGGACTTTTCAGAAGAAATCGCATTTGATCAATAATGAAATTGTGTGTTGGAATTGCTTTGCGAATTACTAATTCGTTTTATAAAAAACACATAAAAAGTATTTATATTGAAGTATTTATTTTCACCTATTTTTTAAAAGTAAGCGTGAAAAAGTAACTTTTTCTACCGAAGTGGACTTCTTCATAGACAGCCTGAAAATCCTGAAACGAAAATGGTTGTCCTCACATAACTTCTTCCCACTTTCACATTAACACATCATCTCTTGTCATCACTGATTACTCATCTTAAATGGGTTTTGTTTATTTATCCTATAGATATAAATCAGTATAATTCTTGTTAACAGTTTATTTATCAGTTTATATTATAATTTATCAGTGTGATTATTTATTATTATTTTATTAGAGTTCAATTATTTATTAGTGTATTTAGCTTTGTTGTTCTATATCAAAAAGATAAATATTTACAAAATAAAGTACCTATATTATGTATACTGTAGAGCTAAAAATAAAACAGCGTGTCTGAAGCATGATAATCAATATTGCCAGCAATGGCGGCTGAGTGGAGCCAGGTCAGTCAGAGCGGAGGTGAACCCCACTCCACCGACACGCAACAACGGTCCGACTCCGTCGTTGTTGAGCAAGATCAATATTATCTACAGGCGCTGTTGCCAAGTTTCTGTAACACTGGACAACACCGCAACCCCCTCTCCCTGCCCTGTCGCTATAACTCCGCTGTAACGATTTTTACTGAGCCCGACCCGAGCCCAGCTACTACGCTGCAACAAGCTAGCTACCGCTTACATTCCAGTCAATATGGCGGGACGCCTGTAATGGCGAGGTTGTAACGAACTTTTAAACATTTCTTTTTTTTAATTATTACTATGATGTAAAGTTCATTTGATGCCAAGTTTATATTTATTATTGGATTTTTTAATTTACTACACTAAAAAATAACATTATTTTCGGTCTCAATAAATTTTCACTCTTAGCAACGGTATGCGATATTGTTAAAACATCATTTTAGTCATGTAGCGAATAATAATCATAAGGTTGTTAGCCTATCATAAAAGAGCTAACTTACAAAATGTCGGGAAATGTACAATGTATTGTAAAATGTTATAAATCTTATTACCATATTATGTAATAATGATCTTAATCATATCTTATATAATCATATTGTGATTCAAAACGATTGTAATGTTTGTATGTATTTCCTTTATGCATTACCAAACCATTCATCTGATTGCCAAGAAACTTTGGGAAGTTGTTGAACATATTCCTAGGAAGGTTTCTAGCATGGCTATTTACATACGACTGTAGCCTGTAGGGCCAGGACTACTATACAGGGTGGAAAAAAAATATGGAAACGCTTTCACAGCGTTACTTTTCCATAGACAAATTGATAATTATATTTTTTAAATAATTGTGTTCCATAGTATAACGTGTGATTAGAACAATTTACTTAAAAATCGTCAAATAGCGGAGAAATAATATTGTTCAAATTAGTTACTTTGAAATTCAAATGACTGCTACTCCGGAAATAATAAACCTTTCGAAGTTGGGTTACTTGGGTTTGCAGCAATTAATTTCTCTTGAATAGACCTTTCATTTCATACCAAGCTCGACCTAGGCTAATGTTGAAGATTGTTGAAGATCAACTCCTCGTGGGCTGTCCTCATGAAAAGATGAAGTGTCGGTAATAGCGTAAAAAAGTATGTTCGTTGTAACCATGCTCATGTACAAGATTTAACAAGTAAGTTATACAAAAGTTGTGAATGCGTTTCCATATGTTTTCCACCCTATATATGTAAGGCTACGCCCCACTGGCCTTAACAGTTTCAATAGTAATCCAAGAAAGGTTTTTTTTTATTTAATTAATCATTACCTGTTAAATATAAACAAGTTAAATAAAAAGTTTTGAAATAGTCTAAGTAATGCCCTTCATTTTATTATTAACTTAAAAACAGTAATGCTTATTGAAATAAAATGTTTAATTTTAATAAAATCCAAACATAACTGTTTATCCTTTAGCAAAGCATTGTAAACCACTAGTATTTACATTTAAAAATAAATGCAACATAGTTATTAACTATGCTAGAACACTATAATATATGACGTATTTAAGGTTATAATTCAAGAAAGTGTATTTATTTCACAACTTGTTATAAGTAGATTACAACTAGTGTATATATGTATACATATGCAGTAATAATTACTACGTTTATCCTTAAGAATATAGGGAGATTCAAAGGAGACTGACAAGGTGCTGGCCCTGCCATTCGCACGGCATACTGGAAACTGGAAAAATAACTTCTCGATACACATTCAGCGCACTATTGGATGCGACCTCTATTCTTTCTTCTCTGTAGAGTAACTGACTTGTTGCTTAGTAGTCACATGCCATAACTGATACACAATTTTTATTTTCAAATTGGGCCACAATGAAAAAATACTTATTAGTTCTAATGAGAAACTAAAAGGGTGTATTTAGGGTATTTTCACAATAAAATACATACAAACCCTTCCATATAAAATTTAATTTTATGGCCATATGCTCCCATTTTGTCTCTAGTTAAATTATCATGAGTAAAAAATGTTTAATGTCAGGATGAACAAAAAATGTCAACGTTAGATTATTTCTAATTGCATTTCAAACATTATTGCAGAGTGGTTTTGTAATTACATTTGCTAATCTAAAGTATTCTTGAAAGTTTAGGGAAAGATATTTATCAGATATTGAAGGTTAAACATTAATCACCACCATTTTGAAAAGGAAATAGGCCGTGGTATCAAATGTATTTAATAAATAATACATACCAGGAAGAATGTTTACGTAACATTTGGTTGGTTTGATTATACGTGTTTTTTTTCTTCTGAAAATCAGACAGAACAGAAAAATAGAAACAGAGGTCGCTTTCTTAAGGTCACAAGGGACGCTATAGTGGCAGTTATAAATAGATTTCAACTAATGTAAATCTTCATACATCTTTATTAAATTACTACGTTTATCCTTGAGGATTTATTGTAATGAAGGGCTGACAAGTTGCTGGCCCTGTCATTGCATGGCCGAGATACTCATGTTGTTTTACGTTTCTTTTGACCCATACCAAAGGATCAATCAATATCCTGAGGTTTATAACATCAAAGATTATAGTTCTATAATCTTTGATAACACGAATGAATAAACACCAAATATATAAGCTACTAGCTGTACCCGCCCGCTTCGCCTGTCATAATATTGAGTTTTGATTGTATCATTGAAATGTGCAGCAACCTTTCAGTTTACACAGTATCCAATTTACAACAGCTGATGTTTTGTGTAGTTTACTACTGTACTCAATTATTTTTAATTTTGAAAGTTTTGCCTACCACAATTTTATTCTATTTGTTTTTATTTAACAGCAGTTAATCAAATAAATCAATCAATTAATATAGCTTCACAAGAAATCAAAACTTAAAAATATAAACAGTATAATTTTGACATATTTAAAACCCACAGCTGATATTCTTTTTATATTTGACTTATTATACCTTCATGCATCCTGCTATTTGATTAACATCGAAACTTTAGAAGTCCAAGGGATGGAGCCCTGAGGGATTAAAGGAACGGGAATAGGACAGAAACCTTCCCTGGGGTATATAGAACAACTTCCCCAAGTTTCATGGCGATCGGCTGGACGGTTTGGTAGCGCATAAAGGATAGACAAACAAACATACATTGGATTTTATATATATAGATTCATAGTTAAAACCAATGAATACAAACTCTATAGAGTTTGTATTCATTGTTAAAACTTTAATAAAATCTAACAATAACAAGTTTAGTGGGTGATTGTCAAACGAGTGACTCGTATATTAGCAATAGCAAAGAGCATAATCCATCTTATTTCTTCATGAAAATTCCTTTAATATTAACTAAATAACGATTGGCCCTTAATATAGCTGATCTTTGTCATAGGGCTGTTAGTTAGGAATTGGTGATACTCGAAGTGTCGTGAGAAAGGAGTGTGTATGTAAAATTCGTTAGTTAAGGCAATAATCAATACCACTGTACGTGTATGGGTGGGTAGGTGGGTCAGTACCACTGTTCGTGTACGGGTGGGCGAGTGGGTAAATAACACTGTACTTGTATGGGTGGGCGAGTGGGTAAATAACACTGTACGTGTATTGGTGGGCGGGTGGGTCATTACCACTGTACGTCTATGGGTGGGCGGGTGGGTCAATAACCCACTCGAATAACCATTTCGAAGCATAAAGCTTCATCATCAGGCTCCTGATATCCATACCTGATATAATAAGCTCCCCAGTAAGCACCTTAATTAATAATTCATTTGTAAGTGGCCAGTTTCCTGAGGCGTTGAAAAAATCATTGGTAAGACCAATATTGAGAAAAGGCAATGATCAAGTGTGCGACAATTACAGGTAAATTTCAATTTTATCAACGCTATCTAAAATCTTTGAAACTGTGGTCTTAACTAGGCTTTGCCGGTTCCTTGGGAAACATAACATTATTATTGATAACCAATTTGGATTCGTGAAAGGAAAGTCAACGGTGGACGCAATTTTTAGCTTTACAGATTATACAGGGTGTCTTAAAAGTCCCACCCCCCCTATTAACTTTCTTATGAATACAGATAAAGTGATTTACTTTTGGGAATGTTTATATGACCAATTAAGGAGTTTTTTTATGTATGCAAATTTTTTACACCCCCTCTCAAAAGGGGGTAGTTTGGGGGTAAGTCAAAATTTTTAAATTGAAACCCCTATCAAATGACACATCATTTTAAAGGTAATATTAAAAGAAAAAGAATGGCGGAAATTAGAGGTCTCTAACATTAGTCTATCAAATTTGGTGGCAGTTTAAAGTTGGAATTATTTCATAAAACCCCCGCAGCTTATGTTACATTTAAAATTGTTGTAAGGCAGACAAAACATTCACCCACCAGTTAGTTTTGAAAACTGATGACACCTAATCGTAAAACAAGTTATTACAAGAATCAACAAACACCAAAAACCACAAATAACATAGCATTTATTTGTTTTGGTTTGTCTGACCAAAGTCCAGTAGGGCAACCTGGGAATACCAGTGGCTCCTTCCTTATCTCTTATTAGGTTACTAGTTAGTACGTGTAACACTTTCAGTTCAGTTACTGTGTTAAATTTCTTTTTATTCGTATTTAATAAAAATGGCTCGGTCAAATGAAGATAAAGTAGAGATGATATTGTTCTATGGGGAAGTTAGGAGAAATGTTCATGAAGCAGTTCGTTTATTTAATGCTGCCTATCCGGATATACCAGTAGACAAGGCATACATTAGACGTTTAGTAAACAAATTCTCAACAAACTTTAGTGTCAAAGATGCACCATGATCAGGGCGCCCTGCCATTGTGACAGAAGAGATCCAAATTCAAGTTTTAGCAAATTATGCTGCAAACCCACATGAATCTCTGTGGTCCACTGCCCTTGATGTTGGAATTTCAAAAGATACTGTTCACAAAGTGTTAAAGCGTCACAAGTTCCACCCGTACAAAGTACAGTTAAATCAAGAATTAAATGAAGACGACCCTGACCGAAGACTTCAGTTTTGTGAGCAAATGTTGCAGAAGATTGAAGAGAATAATAATTTAATATCACAGATATGTTTTAGTGATGAAGCATCATTCTCTTTGCATGGGACAGTCAATCGGTACAACTGCCGTTATTGGGCAAACAGTAACCCCCACTGGATGGTTGAAGCCCATACGCAACAGCCACAAAAATTAAATGTATGGGCTGGAATTTTGGGAAACTCTGTTATTGGGCCATTTTTTATTGATGGTAATTTAACTGGCGTTAAATACTTGGACATGTTACGGAACGGCATTGTCCCAGCAATAAATGAGGTAGTACAAGGTACTTATGAGCCTGTATTTCAGCAAAATGGTGCTCCTCCACATTACAATATGCTTGTCCGGACATTCCTAGACCAAACGTTTCCCGATAGATGGATAGGTCGACGTGGCACTTTTGTAGAGTGGCCTGACCTTTCACCTCTGGATTTTATCTTTTGGGGTTTCCTCAAAAGTAAAGTTTACGACACAAAGCCCGCAAACCTCGATGAATTAAGGACAAGAATCGAAGAGGCCTGCCACCTTATCACGCCTGAAATCTTACAAAATGTGAGACGTGGTTTTCAATCCAGGCTTTTTTACTGTCAAGAAGTTCATGGCAGCCATTCGAGCATCTCATCTGAGTGAAATTGAGGCGAGAGTTCAGTATTTTGACCATTTTTCCCGTTCTAAAATTACTTAGGGGGTTTTATGAAATAATTCCAACTTTAAACCGCCACCAAATTTGATAGACTAATGTTAGAGACCTCTAGTTTCCGCCATTCTTTTTCTTTTAACATTACCTTTAAAATGATGTGTCATTTGATAGGGGTTTCTATTTAAAAATTTTGACTTACCCCCAAACTACCCCCTTTTGAGAGGGGGTGTAAAAAATTTGCATACATAAAAAAACTCCTTAGTTGGTCATATAAACATTCCCAGAAGTAAATCACTTTATCTGTATTCATAAGAAAGTTAATAGGGGGGGTGGGACTTTTAAGACACCCTGTATATCCTCAAATGACACTTATTATAACTAAGCTAACAACAGATATATTATAGTCATTTATTAGGCCAAAAATACATTGCATTGGCTAAGTCAAATGTGCTATGTAAATATATCGAAATAACAAACACAAACTAAAATAGACTTATATTAATGAAATTAAGCAACAATTTACTAGGCTCAAGCTCACTAACTTGATTTCAATAACTTTAGTAAACTATTTAACTAAGTTTAAATTAAGTTACAGTCCGCCAGCCAAAAACTCCCGGACGCTGTAGTAGCATCCCTCCTGCAGTGTTTCCAGCTTAAGGTCATCGGGGATTTTATTGTATAAAATTATACCATTATAAAAAAGATGTTTTTTGAAAAATGAAGTAGAGTGAGTAGGAATTTGAAGGTTATTATTGTGTCTGAATTGAAATCGGTGGTTAACAGGAGTTGAAAATTTAGAAAGATTCTTTTTTACAAAACACAAGGTTTCAAGAATGTATATCGATGGGAATGTCAGTAATTTAGAGGACTGGAAGGTATTTTTGCAAGATTTGTTTCTGTCCAAAGAAAAAATTATCCTGATAGCTTTTTTCTGGAGTCTAAACAAGTACTGTGTATGCCGAGTCTCACCACCCCATACAGGCACCGCATACACTAGAAGTGGATACAGCAACCCATAGTAGGCTGTTAGCAAAACGTTTCAGCTATCCTTGCTAGACTACGTAAAATGAAAACACATGTGCTCACTCTCCTACAGACATGTGTGAAAGTTAAGGGTTTCGTCCAGAATCATCTCGAGAAATCATCACCACTGTACGTGTATGGGTGGGCGGGCGGGTCATCACCACTGTACGTGTATGGGTGGGCGGGTGGGTATTTATTAATAATTGGCAGTATTTGTTTATAATTATATTCAGTTTTTTATAATGTAAGAGTTAGCAAACAACGATTTAACATAATTAACTAGAAACATTCATGTAACTAGTAACATATATTTACAGTCCCCTTGATTATTTATTGTTATTGCTACCACTGATTCGGACTCATCTACTATGGAATCATCTAAGATAAGTCTTAGTCCAAAAATTGAATTTTCTGCAGAATTTTTAATTTTGAAATTTATTAACTGAGTTTTAGAAGTATTGGCCTTAAGCTTGTTGTTATCAAACCACTGGAGTAATCTATTGACTCCAAAAAGGCTCTTTGCTCCAATTCGTTTCTACTGGGGCTGGTCAATGAGAGGGAAGTGTCATCTGCAAAAAGGCAGATATTAGAGTGTACTAAGCTATATGGAATATTATTGATGAATATTAGGAAAAGGATCGGTCCAAGGATAGATCCCTGAGGCACCCCCGCGACAATGCACGCTTCAGCAGAAGTGTGACGCCTTACAGACCCATTTTTATCTATATCTTGAATCTCAACCGACTGCTTACGACCCCGAAGATATGACTCAAACCAATTTAAAGCCACCCCTCTTATTCCAATTTCGTTCATTTTTCCCAAAAGCATGTTATGGTCAACGGTGTCAAACGCCTTACTCAGATCGAAGAAAAGGCCAGCTGCTTGATGCTTGGCATCTAGGGCTCGAATAATACAGGGTGTCTTAAAAGTCCCACCCCCCCTATTAACTTTCTTATGAATACAGATAAAGTGATTTACTTCTGGGAATGTTTATATGACCAACTAAGGAGTTTTTTTATGTATGCAAATTTTTTACACCCCCTCTCAAAAGGGGGTAGTTTGGGGGTAAGTCAAAATTTTTAAATAGAAACCCCTATCAAATGACACATCATTTTAAAGGTAATGTTAAAAGAAAAAGAATGGCGGAAACTAGAGGTCTCTAACATTAGTCTATCAAATTTGGTGGCGGTTTAAAGTTGGAATTATTTCATAAAACCCCCTAAGTAATTTTAGAACGGGAAAAATGGTCAAAATACTGAACTCTCGCCTCAATTTCACTCAGATGAGATGCTCGAATGGCTGCCATGAACTTCTTGACAGTAAAAAAGCCTGGATTGAAAACCACGTCTCATATTTTGTAAGATTTCAGGCGTGATAAGGTGGCAGGCCTCTTCGATTCTTGTCCTTAATTCATCGAGGTTTGCGGGCTTTGTGTCGTAAACTTTACTTTTGAGGAAACCCCAAAAGATAAAATCCAGAGGTGAAAGGTCAGGCCACTCTACAAAAGTGCCACGTCGACCTATCCATCTAACGGGAAACGTTTGGTCTAGGAATGTCCGGACAAGCATATTGTAATGTGGAGGAGCACCATTTTGCTGAAATACAGGCTCATAAGTACCTTGTACTACCTCATTTATTGCTGGGACAATGCCGTTCCGTAACATGTCCAAGTATTTAACGCCAGTTAAATTACCATCAATAAAAAATGGCCCAATAACAGAGTTTCCCAAAATTCCAGCCCATACATTTAATTTTTGTGGCTGTTGCGTATGGGCTTCAACCATCCAGTGGGGGTTACTGTTTGCCCAATAACGGCAGTTGTACCGATTGACTGTCCCATGCAAAGAGAATGATGCTTCATCACTAAAACATATCTGTGATATTAAATTATTATTCTCTTCAATCTTCTGCAACATTTGCTCACAAAACTGAAGTCTTCGGTCAGGGTCGTCTTCATTTAATTCTTGATTTAACTGTACTTTGTACGGGTGGAACTTGTGACGCTTTAACACTTTGTGAACAGTATCTTTTGAAATTCCAACATCAAGGGCAGTGGACCACAGAGATTCATGTGGGTTTGCAGCATAATTTGCTAAAACTTGAATTTGGATCTCTTCTGTCACAATGGCAGGGCGCCCTGATCATGGTGCATCTTTGACACTAAAGTTTGTTGAGAATTTGTTTACTAAACGTCTAATGTATGCCTTGTCTACTGGTATATCCGGATAGGCAGCATTAAATAAACGAACTGCTTCATGAACATTTCTCCTAACTTCCCCATAGAACAATATCATCTCTACTTTATCTTCATTTGACCGAGCCATTTTTATTAAATACGAATAAAAAGAAATTTAACACAGTAACTGAACTGAAAGTGTTACACGTACTAACTAGTAACCTAATAAGAGATAAGGAAGGAGCCACTGGTATTCCCAGGTTGCCCTACTGGACTTTGGTCAGACAAACCAAAACAAATAAATGCTATGTTATTTGTGGTTTTTGGTGTTTGTTGATTCTTGTAATAACTTGTTTTACGATTAGGTGTCATCAGTTTTCAAAACTAACTGGTGGGTGAATGTTTTGTCTGCCTTACAACAATTTTAAATGTAACATAAGCTGCGGGGGTTTTATGAAATAATTCCAACTTTAAACTGCCACCAAATTTGATAGACTAATGTTAGAGACCTCTAATTTCCGCCATTCTTCTTCTTTTAATATTACCTTTAAAATGATGTGTCATTTGATAGGGGTTTCAATTTAAAAATTTTGACTTACCCCCAAACTACCCCCTTTTGAGAGGGGGTGTAAAAAATTTGCATACATAAAAAAACTCCTTAATTGGTAATATAAACATTCCCAAAAGTAAATCACTTTATCTGTATTCATAAGAAAGTTAATAGGGGGGGGGGTGGGACTTTTAAGACACCCTATATGATGGGTAAGGCCCGTTGTAAACTATAAGGGAAATGGTTAGTTGTTCTTTTGTGCCGCTAGTTAGTTATTTTGTTGTGTAATTAACTATAAGGGTGATAGTTTGGTTGTTGTTATATGCCACTGGTTTTGTTGTGTAATAAGATAAGGTACACATTTTCTAATTGTTGTTGTTTGCTAAGGTAAGGTATTAACTAAGTTAATATATATGTAAAAATGGATAACAGGCTTTAATTTAGTGGGTGGGTGGTGGAACAAAACAGAGGTATCTTACCATCTATTGTTAATTTTGTAGAACAATTAATGTACAAATCAGTTTACGAAAGATAGATTTTTCAGTGAAGTATATTTATTGAAAGTGCTTTAGGTCTTCCTCATGACTAGAGTGATTTCTGGCAACAGTACCCATGGCGCTTGGGACTGCTCTTTTGCAAACTGCATGCCCTTGTTTCAGAAATGTAAGATATTATTTTCATATTTTATATGCAGTAATAATAATCGTTAGTAGCACTACAAAGTTTTATTATGACTATACATTCTTGAATGTCTGTTTTTCTAAATAAACTGCTATTCCATTATATCAAAGGCTAAGGTGTTAACTAAGTTTGTTTGTAACGTTTGCTTGTTTGAGTTAACTAAGTTTAAGTTATTGAAGGCTTGTTTGATGTTGCCAATGAATTGTTTATGATTAATGGTAGTGATAAGTTGAGCACGTTTGTTAGTAACAAAGGCGCCCAAATACTGTATGAATTATGCTGTTTTGTCTTTGATCTGCATAAATGTAGATGTTTATAAACCATAAAATAAAAACTAATGAACAGTTTTCTTTTATATTTATAATTTTATGTTCCAACGTCTATATTACGTGAGATAATTTAATCATTAATGTTCCAGATAATTCTTTGTTAATGGCAATTTATTCCAGAAAAATAAATGGATAACAGTTGATTTGAATGTTTGTACAAATATTTATAATTAACTAATTAAGCCATTTCAAGATTAAAAATAATAACCAAATCAGAGCAACCACAACCAGAGCTTCAATAGCAAGGCCTGAGCTTAGTTTTAGGTAGGAGATATATTGTTGCTAAGTGTAGGGTGGGACGTGGGGAGAGAGCTGAAGATGAGCGCGTCGCTCTGCAAGTAGGTACATTGATCCGTTGAGCGGTAGGAAGCAGTAGGCGGGGCTAAATAAATAATCATTCTACTGCGCAGTTATCCCGCGTCGATTCTAGTCTACTGCGCAGCAATCCCGCGTCGATTCTAGTCTACTGCGCATCTATTTCGCGTCGGTTGCAAAGAACAATCTCGAACTGAACACCATTTTAGATGGTAAAACGGACAATTTCCGTTTTCTAAGTGTTCGGTTTTCCTCGGTTGCCCAACTGACGCCACCGAGCTTCGATGCTGCAGTGAAGCTTTGAAAACGCCATTACTTCTTAGGACATGATGGCAGAAACACTCCGTTCACGCTGTTGAAGAAATTATTTTAATGTAAGTATGCTCATCATAACAAGTTAAACGTATTTTTTTACAGATCTTGCTGGATTATTAGAAAACTAGGTGCTAATTGTTAAAAATATTTATATATATATTGGAAGATTCTAAGTAGTCCTTGGGCTAGGCGGCATACCGGACTTGTGGACAAAAGAAGTGGTAGTTCATCACCAACTGATCTAGGCTTACATTATTTTACTTGATTTAGAATAATGTAAGCCTATGTTTAAAGGCTTTACTTCGATAATGTAAACTTCATAATCAACTATTCGTTGGCTAATCTCTGTTTGGTCTCGGTAAAATTTTAGTATGGCGAGGGGGTTTTTATGCACTTTATAGAGGCATCTGAAAAAACGTTTTCTTATTAAAAAGTCGGTGAAATAGATTATGACGGTTTATAATTCTTGAGGGGGTTGCCTTTAGCTGCGGAAAACTCTTTTTTTAAAAGAAAAATTGAAAAACTAGTTTTTTTATATAATGGTGTTCAAAACCAACTCTTAAATACTGTGGATACAGTAACAATGTGCTGTGGTTTTATATGTTAAAAACAATCATATATTTTACATACGTTCTACTGAGAACAGCCACTTTAAAGAATCACTGACTGCAAAAATTTCAATTTCGACAGGCACAGCTACATTAACCCTAGGAGTGTTGATCATAATTTTGTGTAGTGTCGCCAAATTTTCAGTGATTTGTAATACTTTTTTTTTAAATTCGCTGTATATTTATTATTAGCTTTAGAAAGATGAAACTTGTATCATTTTTATTAGTAATACATTAATTTTAATTATTGGTAATGGAAAAATTTTTAAAATTTTTAAAAAGTTTTTAAATATAATGTTATTTATAAAGTTTTTATAAAAATAGATTTTATAAGTAGATTGACGGTCATTTATGTATATAAAATTATGATATTAGAAAAAAACTGAGATATACAAGTTGTGCAGAATTTCATTCTGAACAAAAAAACATATAATTATATAGGCAAACATTTATACAACATATATTTATGAAGTAACAATAAATATGTTGCCTAGCAACGAATATGCCAACTTTAGCATGCATAATTTATAATATGTTCAAATTATATAATTTACAATAAAACCAATATATTTTTAATTTTTAATTATATATTGGTTAAAATAATAGTTAAAAATTAAAAATATATTGGTTTTATTGTAAATTATATAATTTGAACATATTATAAATTGACCAATATCAACTCTCAACTTCACTACATAATTATAATGTTTATAAACGACACGGATCACCCATGATCACTAATAATATACAAACTATAATACACAAACACTAAAAGTCACACAAAGCATAACACAACACATCAACAAACATAAACAACTGCCTTGGTATGGCAACTGGCGAGTTGATTGACAGATGACAACGGAAAAGTAAACAAAGAATTATTTCTGCCATTGTGCCTCATCTGACAATCATAGAGCAAAACCAAAGACATGTAAACAAACACTGATTCACGGCCTTTCAAATGATATATATTTGAGACGACTTTGACTTTTTTTCCCGACTGTGAGCGACATTAATCGAGTGAGCGCACATCGCCTCAAATTGAGGCGGTAACAGTTCACAAAAAAACCGATCGCCTCAATTTGAGGCGATCAACACTCCTAGGGTTAACCCTCCGTTTGATGACTATATCACTTATAAATGATAAGCGGTTTTTGGGCAATTTACGTAGTTAATTTTAAACATTTTTTACATATCTTTAGAATAGTTGCAATATGACTTATTGTATGTCGTTTTTATTGCAAAAACATGCTCTATCAATAAATAAAATAATATTTGACTTACCAAAATTTTTAAAAATTTGATGGCTTGAAAATTGAAGTCTTGAAAAAAATGTTTTTATATTTTTTCTGTTTGATGCCACAAAAGTTTATCAAAACATTGTTCAATAAAAAATCTAAAATATAGAAAATGTTCCAAATTTGGTTTACAATAGAAATAATATCATATACACACAATTTATAACAATATATAACACTCAGGAGTTGAAAACTGTATACTTGTTCCGTATGCAAATTTATACTAGTATAACATTTCATCAGTTCTATAGATATTTATCAAAGAAACTATGCAAAAATCAAACTATTCATGTAAAAAACACTAGTCCACAAATATTATATAATAAAAAAAATGTTAATAGTATAGAAATTTATATTTACAGCACTTTATATACACAATGTCACCAGAATTATTATTAACTTCACTGTCACTTCCTTCACTAACATCTTCACTCAATCAATGCCTAATAGCACTAGAACGGCTAAGTTCACTCATAATAACGTATATATATATATATACACAATAATAATAAAAACAATAATATAAAACAATAACCTAGCCTCTATCGTCAATAACAACAACACGACAATGCAACTGCGTAGTACTACTGCCGCCGCTACTGTCAGAGCGCTGGCGCCAATCAGCTGTCAAACTATATTCCCAATATTCTCAAAAACGTCAAAAAAGTTTAAATCCAATATATCTATGGAAACCCTATTATTTCCTCTTTAGTACAACATCAAATACGAGATTATCGCTAGCGCCATTTTTGCGTAAATTACGAAAATCGAATATATCGCACAGTGCGATATCATCATTTATAATTGACCCAATATATCGCACCGTGCGATAGTCATCAAACGGAGGGTTAACCCTTTTAGTGCCAAGCGAAATTTTGTAAATTTTTAAGTTGCCAGGCCTTGACTCACTATTTTGTCCCTAAAGTGCCAGGCTGTTTGCCATATTTTGGAGTTTTTGAAAAAGTTTTGTAAAACGTTATTTTAAATAATAATTTAATTCCTTTTTTTTTACCAAGGAGATCCATTATTCTATTATTAAAATGACTAGAAGACCATTGCCATTATGAAATAAATTCTAAATAGCAATGATTAGCAAATTAAACCTACTTTTGAGTTTGCTTACACTGGAGACAAGGGACCTGAAATTAATTTTGTGACATGTGTTTATGAAGTATTTTGCAAAATCAATTCCATATACTATTCAGGGCTTATATGTGCAATGTAGAGGTAAAACTTTTTCTATCCCAACGTCTGGTTTTCTGGACGTTCGAGAAATGTTTGATAAAAGGTAATTATGCACTTCCTTGCCATCTCTAAAAATACGATTGAAAAAGTGGTGAAATATGAGTATATCTCTTGAGGAGTTTGATTTCATCCATGGAAAACTCGTTTTTCCCGAAAAGTTGAAAAATTGTTTATCTGATAGTGAAAAAACAATTTTTTTAAAATCGTTATTTTTTAACAATTTATTTTTTCATTTCTCGTGGCAAGAAACTATAAATACAAAAAAAGTGCCTGGTTTTCCTGAGGTTTAGAAATGAATTTAAAAAAAATGTTTAATAACTAGAAATATTTTATTAATGGTAGAGAAATGTTTTGGATAACATTTTCTGTTTTAAAAACATGATGGAAAAGTTATGACAAAAAATGATGGATTTCTTTATTATAGTACCACAACTTGTACAGTAAAAATCCTAACCAATGGAAACTGAAAATAAATAAAACATTGAAGTACTTTAAACCATGTTTATTATACAGTGACTTATAACCTGAAAATTAAATAGTGTAGGCTTAATTAACTCTTGTACTCAACACAAGTCCAGTTGCATAGGGTTACCAAAAACCAAGAGTCAAATTACGTAAACAACGAACAAAATACTGAAGTTTGTTTGTACCGATAACTGCAGATTGAACACAACATTAATAAACTGCAATGAACTGTACAGTGAATTTCAATCAATAGTGTTGTCTATGCGTTCCTTAAGTAGCACAGTAACTAGAACAGATGGTACGTATCACGGCAAGGCTTTGCAGAAGACTGATGGTCATTTCGGCACAATCAGCTGATTTGATTGAACTAAAGCTACCAATCACATGGAAACTTAGTTAAGTTAAGTATTAGGCAAGCTGATTCAAAAGTAATCAGCTAGAGTTGTAACCAAAGAATAAGAACAAGTATTCATTGGTTGAAACTGTTTATTTCTAGATACCGTGATCTGTACCATCAATCTGTGACGGGAGAGTGAGTGATAGGTTGACAGACAGGTCTGTAGATGTTGACTCATCATAGCCCAACTATGTCGTCATAATCTATCAGTAAACAAAGACAAACTGTTCAAACGAGAGTTGTTGGAATTGAGAGTTGTTGGAACGGGTTGAATGATTATGATTGGTAATTTTTGGATAGTCTAAACATGCTGTCCCCCCAATTAGTTCGGATTTGTGGGGTTCTAATGTATTATTTTTTGCATTTAACAGCTATTGATTTTTGTCTGATAGTCAGCTGAGGATAATTGTTGTTTCTGATTGTGTAGTTTGGGAGGTAAAAACAAGTAAAATTAAACTTAGTATGTTGCCAATAAGTGATGTTAAAATCGCTAATTGTTTGTCTGACGAGAGTGAAGAATCAGATCACATATATGCCTTTAGTTGTTATGTGTAGGATTAAAACTTAAAATGCAGTGATTTCAAAAGAAGCCATAACTTTTTAAACAGCATTGTGAAATATGAATTCATTTGAAGACAACCAGCCAGAGGTGTTTTTTAATAGTGTTATTAACTCAGGTCATGCCATTCACATCGCAACAAATTCAAAATGATAATTTTTATTTAATATGTACAAATTTAAGTTTCTATTTAAAAAAAAATTTTGTTTTTATTTTATTGTATATTACATATAATCAGGGTGGCTACTCACAGGGAATTTCGGGAAAACCTAGAATTAAGCTTGAATTTTACGGCGCCTTGCAGAAAACCTGGAAATATGCTTGAATTTCGGTAACCATCGGGAATTCTCGTCGAGCGAGACGAAAGTAATCCGGTGACGTCAGTAAGGTTCGGACTTCATGGCTCCAGTTAAACTGAAGCGATAAGTACGGGAAACCTCGTCAATCTTCGTATGATAAGACATGATGCGACTTGGCACATTGTATGTTCAAAATAATACACATGGAATAGTTTGAAAAAACGGTTGCAACCGAAACAGATTTGTTAACATTCTGTTGCAACTTACGCTGCAGGTTGAAGTTGCGACTAAATTTGGGAGTCTTAGTTTTGTTCTATTTATATCCGATGACGGTCACTGTTGCTGTCTGTTCTGCAGCTATTTGCAAAATTTTGAAACCTTTTGGTGCCGAATTATTGTTTTAACCCTTAAAGCGCTGAATAAAATTTGGCCTAGGTCTCAATAGCGTGCATTTAACTTTATTTTTTTAATTTTATCTTTTTCAAAAGTTTAATTTATTTTCCACTTAATGGACCTTTAATTAATAAAAAATAGCCATTTCATAAAAATTTATTTAATTTTACATTTTGTAATATGACATAATGATTAAAACAATTTTATGGAATACGCTGCTATATATTCAGTTAGTCTAAATTTAAACAATATAAAATAAAATGAAAAACAATCTCATTATGTTATCAAATAAACTATAATACAGTAATGGGATTAGTTAGTAGTTTTGGACAGTATGATACACTTCAAAACATCTGTCAGGGTGAAGTGTGGGATGTTCCGTGCAGGTCTTGCAAAAATAAATCGTTTCCCGGCAATAAATAAACACAATAAAATGAAACGAACCAACCAAAGAATAACTACAACGATGTAAACAAAAGCTTAGTGATGTCAAGTAGACAGACTCTTGGCTGTGACTGGCGACACTGGCACTGGCGGGCGAACTGTCTAGCGAGATCCGGTTATATCCGCATTCCGCGCTATGCGTCAGTCGTCACGGCAACGAAAATAGCATAACAGCTGTTCCTGTTGTGTGAAATTAAACCAGCTTGCATCCAGTTGGCTATAAATAAGCATTTAAAGGCTTTTGTACCCATTTCCGGTTATGTAGTGTACTATTAAATAAAAATAACCTAAAAAATACATCAATACGGATATGTCAGTATGCCGCGTTTAGAGCTATTTTCATTGTACTGATATATCCGTATGCCGCGTGATAAGGGTTAATGAAACTGTTGCGTTCTTTTTAAATAACGAAAATACATTGACAACAGGCTGGGCTGATGCATTTGTTTACGTTTACCATTACCGGCAACAAGAAGAGATAATGTGAACGGTAATTTTTCACCAGCGAAGAGCGTGTTTTGTTAATTAAACCTTCCAGTTTATTTATCCAGTTATTATCAATAAAATGCAGAATTACTTTAACAATTGGATAAAAAAATTAATATAAAGTTCATTGGATGTTGTTTTAAGTGTGGAATGAAAATTTTTTTTAATGAAATTAACTTACTTGTATTTAGTGAGTATCCATGATGACATCTGAAGTGGATTTACATAGTCTGGGAGGCTGGAAGTGATGAAAAGATTTCCGTGACCGATCGGTCACATCAGCATGTGGGTAATGCGTAACATAATTATAAGCCCCAAAACTTCATAAAAAGTATGAAAAATATGTTTATATTGTCAATACACTATGCCTATACTATATATAACAAATAAAAAAATAAGTAAATTACTAAAACACCCGTACCTATTCACCTATATCACTAACACTTGAATCACTGTCACTGATACTATGCATTGGATCCATGTCTACATTGTCTTCTTCTTGCATAACATGTTCAAATAAACGAATATTTGATGGCCCAGCCATCTTAATAAAATAACACACTTGATTATGAATATGTACAGAACTAACACTAACCCACACTAACACTAAAAAAAATCAAAATCTACAACTGAACTAAATAATAATAAAACAACTCATACTCTACACGCTACGAACAAATACAACCTTCCCTGACCGACGCTATCTCACTAATGAACAAATAATAAAGCAAGGGGCAGGGGTGACCGAATGGTCACGGCCGAGTCCGAAGTACGCCAAGCGCCGTGACCGATCGGTCATTGCCGCAGTGAAAGTGTTAAAGGTCAATAAACTACAACACTAGGCATACTAACTAATCGTAAATTTTGACAGTTTTAGTTTTGTGTGAATTATTATTTATTAAAACCAACAAGGCTATTATGCAGTTTCTTGCCACCAAACAAAATTTGAAAACTACCTGAAATGAGTCAATAATTGACTAAAATTTCGTGAGAATTTTTTATTCTGCGGAAATCGTTTTTACCGAACAATTTGAAAAAACTAATGTCACATTTTTTAGTATTTTTGATGTATTTCCGTTAATTTAAATGTTATTATAATCATATATTTTTTTATTGTTTTTGCGCTAAGTATGAATTTGAAAACTATTTTGGGTATTTATCCAGTTTCTTGCCATTAAACAAATTTGGAACACTTTCCTTGAAATGGGTCTAAAATTGGCTGTATTTTCACGAGATATGCTTTTTATTCTGCGAAAATAACATTTACCGGAAAATTCGAAAAAACCAATGTCAACTTTTAGTATTTTTGTCATATTTCCGTTAATTTAAATGGTATTTTAATCATCTTTTTATTTTTATGTGTTTTTTTGCGCTGAATACAAATTTGAAAACTATTTTGGTATATTACAAATATTTCTCGAGATAACGGAAAAACTATCGCGGCGAATCGCGATTAGTGGCCATTACGCGATTATATACAACTAATAATCACAAAAACCAAATTCTCACCTACTATATTCCCGCCGGGGGAATGGGCGGCAGGCCGTCACGGAGGCCAAACACGAATTTAACGCAAATTACGAATTTTTGTTGAGAAAATGGACAATTAGGATAAATTAGGTTGTCAGTAAAAAATGCATTTTCGAGCTGAAAAAATGCTTAAACTACAAAACCAGTTGTATATTAGTTTTCAGCATAAAAAACATGAGAAATACAAAAAATTTGTCGAAAAATAAAGAATTTTAAAAAGTTGGTTTTTTCAATATTGGATAAAAAAACTAGTTTTCGATTTTTTGGTCAAAAACGAGTTTTCCGCAGAAGAAGTCAAGCTCCTCAAGAGATTTAAACTCATATTTTACCACTTTTTCAACATGAAATCGCATTTTCAGAGGTGGCAACAAAGTGCATAATTACCCTATTTTGGTCTATACAAATTATTTCTCGAGATATAACGGAAAAACTACTTTTGCGGCGAATCATGATTAGCAATCATTATATACATCAGATTTTAACCACAAACAAAAAAAAACTGAATTCACGCATACTCTGCGTGCCGGAATAACGGACGGTAGGCCGTCACGGAGGCCAGGCACAATAATTTAACGCAAATTACGTCTTATTTGTTGAGTAAATAGTCATGATAAGTTCGGTTATGTTGGTCAGTTAAAAGTGTATTTTTCAGGCCGAAAAAAGGTTACTGGATAACCCAATTATACATATGTGATCAGCATATAAAAGATTTCGCGGAAATTGCGTATTTTAGAGAAAAATTCGGAAAACTGATATCATAACTTGTAGTATTTTTGACGAATTTCTGTTAGTTTAAATAGTATTTTAATCATAGTTTTTTTATTTCGATGTGTTTTTTTGTACTGAATATGAATTTGGTATATTACCATTATTATTTCTTGAGATATAAGGAAAAACTACTTTCACAGCGAATCACGATTAGCTGCCATTACGCGATCATTATTTATATACAACAGCTATTGAATTACAAAAACCAAATTCATCTATATTTCCGCCAGAGTGACAGCCGCAGACCGTCACGGAGGCCTAACACCCGAATTTAACTTAAATTACGAATTTTTGTTGAGTAAATAGACAATTAGGATAAGTTAGGTTATATGTTTGGTTAGGTAAGTATAAAATGCATTTTTCAGACTAAATAAATAATTTTACTGCAAACACAATTATACATTCGTGTTCAGCTTAAAAAACATGTGAAATGGAAAAGAAATTTGACTGAAAACAATAATATTTTAAAAAGTTATTTTCACTATCAGATAAAAATCGATTTTCTGTTAAAAAAGTTTTCTGCGAATTAAATCAACCTCCTCAAAAAAAACTCGCATTTCACCACTTTTTCAACAATAAATTGTATTTTCAGAGGTGAAAAGAAATTGCATGGTTACCAAAACATGTAAAATGAAAAAAAGTTGTCAAAAAAACGATTTTTAATAATGTGGTTTTTTTCACATACTTATCAGATAAGAAATGAGTTTTGTTTTCAACTCATCGTGTTATTGATACAACAGTAATTAATTAAAGCTGGGCCTATTGCAAACAGTCTGTAGGCTTATTAGTAAAAATTGTACTGAAGTATGTTAGACATATCACTAGATTTTGAGCCTACTTATCAATGAAATAACAAATTTTAGGTAACTGCTAATTAAACCTAGGATACATATGCAATAATTCAATTTCTTTATGGCCTACAAGATTATTGACATGCCTAGCTATAAAACGTGCTTTTTTTATGTATTGTACTATAATGAGTGATTACGTTGATTCAGAAATATTTTCCTCTGCAAGTGCGCCCTGAATTTTGTTTGAAACCTCTTGGAAAAACCTTGAATTGTGATTGAATTTTATTTACATGATCGAGTAGCCACCCTGATATAATTTCTTTAGGAAACTAATAAAACTCAAATTAACAAGTTTGCTACATAAATACAATTTTTTAATACTTAAGTGTACTTAATTATTTTTCTGTTGTTTCAGATGGCAACAGACCAGCAATTTTGTCTGCGCTGGAACAATCACCAAAGTACCTTGATTTCAGTCTTTGATTCACTTTTAGAAAATGGGACACTAGTCGATTGTACTCTTGCTGCTGAAGGGCAGTACCTGAAAGCTCACAAAGTGGTCCTTTCAGCATGCAGTCCCTATTTGGAGGTAGGTTTCAAATATAAGGATACAATAGTGTGAAGTTAATTTTATTGTTCTCTATTACAGCTTAGTGCTCTTGTTAGGAAACTTGTTGATTTTGTGCTGTACATACTTTCTCCCGAAAGTATAGGCCTTTTTAACTATGTCGGCCCAACAAAAGTGACCATTGGAAAAAAAATATTCTTTTAAAAAGGTTACAAATACTTAAATTGTACAGTAAGTATTTACAGTACCTGAGGGTGGTACAGATGACCACCCTCAGGGTTTCTAGCCAAGAGCACTTGGCATCAAAATTTGTAGCCAACAATACTACACATAGTTTAGATTTCATAATTAGCTGTAGTCTCCTTTTTAATTGATTGATACTGGAATGCATTCATTGGGATGTAATCACATTGGCTGCGAATGATGTGTATGTTGACCTGGTGTGTTACATGAGCGAGTACGGTGACGCACTGGAGATTCGCATCTCACCATACAATGTCTGCTGCACCAGTAGGTCACCGCCGCCAGTGAATGTGTTGATAGATATTTCTAAGGAACAGTTCTTTCTTTCTAAGTGCAATGTAGGCTATATACCAATTCATTATAAATTATCACACTTACAGAATGACAATAATTGTATAAACAATTTGTAGTGTTTTATTATCCTTCAAGACTATTTTAATTGAGTAAAATTGAAATTAATTTGATTCATATCTTTTTTCTAGTCTCAATTTTTATTTTAAGTGTTGCCACTCAACCTGGAAACTGATCAAGTTGGGTATTTGAAAAATAAAAACTAGTATAAACTATGAATTTGTTAGTGAAGCAGAGAAGACTATTTGAACTAATGCTTAAACAGGGTGTCCAGCAATAGGGAAAATAGGGAAAACCTGAAAAAGTCAAGGAATTTTAAATGACCTGGAAGTCAGGGAAAAATCAGGGAACTCGAAACAAAACCTGGAAAATCCTAACAAGAACACCAGTTTGTTGTGATTTGTAATAATCATTATATACTTGGGTGCGCTACAAAAAATTCTTTACTTTGTTCAGTACCAAATGTTAATTTTACATGCCATTCAATATTCTAAATTATGAAAAAGCTACTTAATTGCTTGGTTATGCTTGTTCGACCCTATACAACTAATTTTATATCACAAAGTTTAAATAATTGTCTGATTAGTACTTGTTAAATAAGCCATAGACCTAAAAATTTATGCTGGTTTTGGGGAAATTATAATATACTGCCATTTTGCAAGGCATTGAAAATTGTCATAATTTAACAATAGAACAAAAGGTGTTTTTTTTTACTCGAGGCTAATTAAAAATATTTTTTTAATTCTACCTCTACTTCTATAAAGTAGTTCAAAAAGAACAATTATTATAGGTAATAGTTTTGAATAAAATTATTACGGTTATCAATAAAAATATATTTGTGAAATATTGGTATTTCTGTAATTAATAATTGTAATTGACTGTAAGTAACATAATATATGTACATGGTGGTACATAATATTACTAAATTAAGTTAAATAGACAGATGTAACTATGTCGATATGGGGTCAGGGAAATTTTGTATAAAATCAGGGAAAAGTTAGGGAATTTGTTTAAGGAGGTTTACTGGACACCCTGTTAAAGAATAATAATTGTAATGACAAAATTTTGATGTTGAAAAGGTTGTGTTATCGTCATTATACTATTTTATCAGTTGATCAAAAGTTATTTTCTGGTAATTTGGTAAAGGACAACCTGTTTCCCATTTATATCCTCTCGTAGTTGATTTTACTACTCTTGCAAACTCTTGTTAATGACGAGTAGAAAGTGGATGTAATAATCGGTTGTGAGTGCCAACCGCATCACTTGAAATTGCAAGATAGGTTAGAACATAAATCTCAAACAAAACTTTAAAATAAGAATGTAATAAAATGATTGTTATTGTCAATTAAGAAAATTGCAGTTTCAATTATGATCGATATGTTTGGATTGTTTTTGTATTTTAAGTGTAATTTGAAAATTAATATTTTTTAAGCTCCGCTTGTTATAGGTCCGTAGATGTGCATTAAATTAAAAGAAATCAGTGTAGTCATTCAAATTTAAACGAATTGGGAATAATTTATTACTGCTATAAAATCTATTTAACCCTCAAATGGTTACCAGTCGGTTTTCCGACATTGAGTGCAGGTCTGGTAGGTTATGCGTCGATTTTCAGATGACTACATTGTAATTAAACAACAGCAGCTAGCTTGTTTGTGGTATAAACATTGCAAATAATACATTGTTCCGATCTATCCCTTTAGGCAATTTATTTCGTTCTTATATACTTCTAACATTTTTTACAAAATGTTTTTTACTGGTGCAGTTTTTAGGTTTTATATATATTGTAATATACATAAATGTATATATAGAGCTATGTATTTATATATTCAGAAAGAAAATTAAATTCTATCATTTGTTTATTTTGCAACTTTAAATGTTTGTATACTAGGTGCAAACTTTTGAACATTATTAAAAAATTTACTGATAGTTCTATAAAACTATTTACAAATTTCTTAGTAAATCAGTTTCAACATAGTATTCCTAATTCTTTATTTCATACTGAACAAACGAATATGCTACTTGATATTCTTTTTATTGCAAATCGTAATTTAATAACTATGAAATAATCAACACTGGCAAAACAGACGTAGCCAATTATTATAGTGAAAGGTGTCATAAAATCAACGTCAGTTGATCTAATGTTATTTTCTGATAATTTGGTAAAGGACGTTATGCTTCCCACTTCTGTTATAGTGCAGGTTGTGGCAAATAAACCTGTCTAATTTTAAAACCTGAATAAATACAGGTTTTTTGCAAAAACACTTAGTTTATTTGAACATATTCTTTAATGTGGGGAAGTTTCTACTTTGGTTTTTTAAAGAATATCGGATAAATTTTGATCTTGGTAATAAATACACTGTTCAATACCACTGTACTTTTATGGGTGGGCGAGTGGGTCAATACCACTCTTCGTGTATGAGTGGGTGGCTCAATACCACTGTACATGTATGGGTGGGCAGGTTGGTCAATACCAACTTCTGGAATATAAAAATATAAATATATCAAGCAGTCAGCACAAGTGATGCAGTGTTTAACCCAGCTACTTGGGGACAAAGTGTTAAGGGGATTGGTTCTACACTCAGTACTCCTAATACTGACAGCGTCCGCTCAATGGTTGCTAACGACGTAGACACTAACAGAGAAGTCTGGGGTGTCCAGAGAATTATGAAGCTCTCTTTGACTTTCTTCAGCATAGCCTGAGGGATGTGCTGAAATTAATCGTGTAATTTTTACTTTAGATCTTATAAGTCATTAGGGCAATGTTTGAACACCTCTGTCTTGATGTACCTCACAAAAGAATCACAATGAGTAAAATTTGGTAATCATGTTTGCCATACAATGTCTCGGTCACAGAAATCAATTGTTCAGGAAACATGTGCTTCAAAAGAGTTCATTGATATGCAGTATGGTATGCATGGTCAGTATGGTATGTGGTCAACACACATTGATTATTTAAAAAAAAAGACGAGTTATTTATCTTCTAAATAGATTGAATGACATTGTACCAATAAATTACACAAGAGCTGCATACTTTGCATTTTTTCAATCCATATTTAGATATGGTTTAGTTTTATATGGCAATTGTACCAGAATTGAAGAAATATTGTTATTACAAAAGAAAGCAATTAGAGCTTTAAAAAATGTGACGAGAGCACTGTATCCAACTTTTTAAAGAATTCCATTTCCAAACTGTTATAAATTTATACGTGTATGATTTAGTTATTTACTTACATACATAAAAATTCAAATTTACTCAGTTTTAAACAGTTCATGATCATAACACTCGTAATAAGAACAATGTTGATATCAGTCATTTCCGTTTAAGTAAAATACTTATAGCCATATGGTAGTATCAAGTGTACAACTTCTTAGAAAAGAATATTAGCTCATATCCCTTTCAAATATTTAAAAGTAAATTCTACTCCTGGCTATTGGAGAACCCATTTTATAGTTTTAATAAATTTTCTAGCAAGAAAACAAAAGTTTTAATTTAATTGCTTATAAACTATCAATTTATTGTAATTTTATGAACTAACTTTTAATTACTTAATTTAAATTACTATTAGCTGTAAGAATTTAACTTGGCTGTAATATTGAGCTGCAATTATGACTTTGTCAATAATGTTATACATTTATATGGCAAATAAAGAGTATTATTATGGGTTGTATTAACATACTGCTGGAGCCACACACACTCAAGAGCTTTGCTATTGTAGGGCAGGTTAAAAAAACTATTGGCATAACCTTGAGTTCACAGTAACATTGCCATCCTCTTCAAGTTGAAAACTAATGACTCCATGTCATGATAGTGCGCATCGGTCATTAATAAATGACCTCATATATAATGAGGTTTATTCATTTCGTTTATTCATTTCAGGAACTATTCCTGAGAAGGAATTTGACACTTTCTGAACGAGTGCTGAGCTGCGATTACTGAATCATATCTATAAATGCTTCGACCGCTAAAGTTTTGTGTGCTGTCCACACCATGATGGCTTATGTCAACTGATGCTTAGGGGGGGAGTGTGTCATTAGCTCATATCCCTTTCAAATATTTAAAAATAAATTCTACTCCTGGCTATTGGAGAACCCATTTTATAGTTTTAATGAATTTTTTAGCAAGAAAACAAAAGTTTTTAATTGCTTATAAACTATCAATTTATTGTAATTTTATGAACTAACTTTTAATTACTTAATTTAAATTACTATTAGCTGTAAGAATTTAACTTGGCTGTAATATTGAGCTGCAATTATGACTTTGTCAATAATGTTATACATTTATATGGCAAATAAAGAGTATTATTATGGGTTGTATTAACATACTGCTGGAGCCACACACACTCAAGAGCTTTGCTATTGTAGGGCAGGTTAAAAAAACTATTGGCATAACCTTGAGTTCACAGTAACATTGCCATCCTCTTCAAGTTGAAAACTAATGACTCCATGTCATGATAGTGCGCATCGGTCATTAATAAATGACCTCATAGATAATGAGGTTTATTCATTTCAGGAACTATTCCTGAGAAGGAATTTGACACTTTCTGAACGAGTGCTGAGCTGCGATTACTGAATCATATCTATAAATGCTTCGACCGCTAAAGCTTTGTGTGCTGTCCACACCATGATGGCTTATATCAACTGATGCATAGGGGGGGAGTGTGTCTCGTAATCTCCCTCTCCTTTGTTGTTTACCACTAACCCCTTTGATTCTTAGTGTCCATTCACTACAAAGTTTTCATCAATGTTGGAAAACCGACTGATAAGCATTTGAGGGTTAAATAGATTTTATAGCAGTAATAAATTATTCCCAATTTGTTTAAATTAAATGACTGCACTCATTTCACTTATATTTAATGTACGTCTACGGACCTATAATAACAATCGGGGCTAAAAACTATTCATTTTCAAATTACACTTGAAATACAAAAACAATCCAAACATCAATCATAGTTGAAACTGCAATTTTCTTAATTCACAATAACAATCACAATCATTTTATTACATTCTTATTTTAAAGTTTTGTTTGAGATTCATGTTTTAACCTATCTTGCAATTTCAAGTGATGTGGTGAGAAAGTTATTTTGTGTGCCGCGAAAATCTGCAACTGGATATTAATATTGTTTGGTTCAAAAACATTTTACTAGAAGCTGGAGTGCTGAAAATCATTTCTACTAGAAAGCCTTGTTGTAGAATTAATTGACTTAAGTTATATTTTCTAATGACATTGATTTCACTTTGTAAAAATTGTCTGGCGGTTATGAAATTTACGCTTGTGTAGTTAAAACCAAAACCATAAATTGTTAATGTATTTACAAGGTACACCACATTAGAGCAGCATAACCTACAAGTTAGGTTGTCCTACCTATTGTGCTGCTACAAACTTCTCTTTTGTTGCAACTTTTCATTATTATTTTCCAATTTTACAAACAAAATTAGTTAATGTACCTTCCCTTGAGAACAAAATGTTTTAACAACTACATTAGAACTTGTGGTTTATAAAGTGGTGAATTAAGCTGATTTTAAATGAATGTTAAACTGGTCAAAAAATAAATTTAATTTTTTATAACTACGTTTTTTATATAACGTAAGGGATTAAGAATGCATAGGCTAGCAGAGGCAGTTGGCCATATTGGTTAAGTCCCATAAGAACAATGTTATTTTTTAACCTAAAAATTATTTTGGACAATGTTATATTCAGGCGCATCCTTGAAACAGTTTTAAACAGATTTTTTTCCAAACACTGCTTTGATCAAGAATGAAATTATGCGTTAGAATTGCTTTACAAATTCCTAATTATTTTTATAGGGAAAACAATTTTTTTTAGTTTAGAAAGGTTTAATTTTGACCTATTTTGCAGAACAAGTATCTATATATTTAATTTAGTAAGGCAAATCGGTTGTGTCATAATTTCAAGTGCTACACTCCACCTAAGGCCTTCGGATATGGCTCATTTTAAAGCTCTGATATTGTAGATGGCGGGGAAAATAAAAGGTTTGCAATACGCCTTTAGGGTTCAGCCCTATTGGCCTTCAAAGTTCCCATGTTAATTCTATGTGAAGAGGATTTCTAACTTTTGTTTTGATTTATTAAGTCCAGCTGTCAATAAGAAATTAAATATTCCAGCTGTTGGTGTTCTATACTCTTAAAAAAGCCTTTATTACAGTACCTGGTGTTTACCTGAACAAGCCAGTGTTTACACATCCAGCCACATTTGTATTTAATAGAGTAGAATACCCAGACAGAATTAAATTGTTTATTGAAAAACAGTCTACCAAAACAACAAAACGGACAAAAAATTTACTGTACGGAGAAGTTTTAACACAACATTAATACCTGATTAATCCATATATAATGATTTTTCCAAATCTATAAATAATTAAATATTATACATTAAATATTTAACAGCAACATTTTGTTTTTATTTATATAGGTGCTTTTGCCCCAACAAGCCACTAGTTAAAAATATAAAAAGGAAACTCGAGAAACCCTCGTACACACCTTTGGTCAGTAAACAATGAAAAAAAATGGATACGCAAATACGAGGCGTGTTTTTAAAGTAAGTACCGTTTTTAAATTATGCCGCCGCAGCGCTGCGGTCGCCGTTTAGCGCATGCGCGCCGTGTAGCCACATCTGTTGGGAAGCCACAGACTCCATTACGGAACCATCCGATCGAGTCTACATCTGTTTGCGTGACTTTAAAATGACTCCACCTATTGAGAATCCCGCCGACTGTAAAGTGCGTGCTGTAATACGGTTTCTCTGTGTTCAAGGCTTCAAAGCAGTTGACATTCATCACCAAATCAGTGAAGTGTATGGTGATAACATTATGAGTGATGGAATAGTGATGGAATGGTTCGGAAATGGGTTAGGACCTTTAAAGATGGCCGTACAAACTTTCATGATAAGGGAACCATCCGATCGAGTCTACATCTGTTTGCGTGACTTTAAAATGACTCCACCTATTGAGAATCCCGCCGACTGTAAAGTGCGTGCTGTAATACGGTTTCTCTGTGTTCAAGGCTTCAAAGCAGTTGACATTCATCACCAAATCAGTGAAGTGTATGGTGATAACATTATGAGTGATGGAATGGTTCGGAAATGGGTTAGGACCTTTAAAGATGGCCGTACAAACCTTCATGATAAGGAACGAAGCGGGCGACCTTCAGTCATTACCCATCGGTCTTCATAATCAGTCATTACTCATCATGAAAGTTTGTACGGCCATCTTTAAAGGCCCTAACCCATTTCCGAACCATTCCATCACTCATAATGTTTTCACCATACACTTCACTGATTTGGTGATGAATGTCAACTGCTTTGAAGCCTTGAACACAGAGAAACCGTATTACAGCACACACTTTACAGTCGGCGGGATTCTCAATAGGTGGAGTCATTTTAAAATCACGCAAACAGATGTAGACTCGATCGGATGGTTCCGTAATTGCGTCTGTGGCTTCCCAACAGATGTGGCTACACGGCGCGCATGCGCTAAAAGGCGACCTCAGCGCTGCGGCGGCGTAATTTAAAAACGGTACTTACTTTAAAAACACGCCTCGTAACATTGTTCTTATAGGATTAAAACGAACATGGCCAACAGCCTCTGCAGGTTTAAAATATGTTTTTAATGGTGAAAAAAATACTCATTTTTTACCTGTAAAATTATAAACATTTGTTCATTAAAAAAAAATAAACATCTTAATCCCTTCAGTCATATATGTAAAAAACTGTTATTAAAAATTAATTTTGTACTTTAAAAGGTTTTGTTTTAACGATTTAAAATCTGCTAAATTCATCTCTTCAAAAGGCAACAAGCTTTGATTTAGTGGTTAAAAATTTGTTTATATATTTGTCCTGTCTCAAGATAAGGTTATAAATTAACTAATTTTTATGACAAAATTGGGAAATAATTTACTCACTGAAAACTGATAGCATCACCTTAGTGCCTTCTGTGATATTGCCAAACAGCAATGGATTATCTTTTGTCTATTTAGGCTACTTTTTGCTGATCGCTCGTTTAACAACTCCCCCTCCCAGAATTAAATAAAAATAATGTTGAATTTGAATCCCTGTTCCGATGATAAGCTTTTATACAAGACATGTTGTGGCTGAAAATAAATAGTGCAAGGCTCTTTAAACTACATTTACCCTCAATCAATGTGCTAATGGAGTTGTTTATCCTGTTTCAGACCTTGCTGAGCCAACATTACGAGAAGCACCCCATTGTTATTTTAAAAGATGTCAAGTTTACGGAGCTCAAGTCTATGATGGACTACATGTACCGAGGTGAAGTCAACATATCTCAGGACCAATTAGGAACCTTCTTAAAAGCAGCAGAATCACTTCAAATCAAAGGGTTGACTGATAATGGGGATGAAGCTGCCGCAGGAAATACTACCACCAAGAGGCAAGATGTCTCTTCTCGACCCTCAGTTACCGAAGTTAGGAATACTGAATCCAAGAGGCCAGCTCCTCCAGGGGATTTTTCTGACGCTTCTAGAGAAGGTAGCATTTCACCATCATCTCTGAGGAAAAGAAGAAGAACGAGAAGGTCTTCGCAAGGGGATGACCCTGATAGCCATTTAGATACAACAAGCAATATCTGTGATTTTCCTATCAACCCAAGTCAAACGACCCCATTATCAGTTCCTAGTTCTACTGTTGTGCCAACTCCTGTTCAAAACCTCCCCAAACAAATAGTCAAACAAGAGCCAAGTATTAGTAGGATAGAAAACAATTTAAATTCAACTATTGCACCTGAGTCTGGCCTTTTAAAAGAAAAAATTGAACCGCCGAGTGAACCCCTTCTGGAACCGAAAACTGAGTACCTGGACTATATGAATAATGAAAATAGCATTGAAGTTGAAGATTTAACATTGGACGATGATGAAGATTTGGATTCGTCAATGGATGCCTCACGACCCGGACCGTCCCATGGAGATTTGTCAAATCAAGGTAAGACAACTAGACAGATATATCATATTGTGTATATAGATTGCAACTGCCAAAGTAATTGCTCTGGCTACAGGGTTATTAATGAATAGCTCTTTATGAGGAACAGTTATTATTATTCTTTATTAAATGAAATGCTTTTTACAGCTTTATATGCCAATTACAAAAAAGCATTAATCCTAAATAATCTAAATAAACACATGCAAATTATTAAACTTGTGTCCAGAGTCCAGCGAACAAAATAATTTATCATATAAATAATTACTGTATTATGTAGCTATAAATATATACAAAAGATAAATTGCTACAGTTTATATTAGTGATTTCCATTTTACAAGTATAATTATATAATTAACAGGAAGAAAAACACTATAGTGAACAAATAACAGCACTTTGTTGACCTTAGTAACAATGACTACCTCGTTCATCACACTCATTCACCCTTCATATTCATAAATATCCAATATTGGAGTTTTGCTTACCCCTTTGTGCTCGAAAGGTCAGTACAGCTGGCCACACCCAGTCGCAGTCAGCTATGATTTGTTTTGTCATAATTTGTCCTCAGCGCTCGAGGCCGCCATTATCCTCTGCTTCCCTCCCCAACTCTTATTTGTTGTCAATGCCTACTGGATTAAATGGACAGTTTTGTTAAATGTTTTAAAGGGCAATAAAAAGACAATTTAAAAGTAATTTTTAATGAAAGCTACCAACACTAAGATATACATAGATTTATGAAATCATACTTGTAAATGAATAATACTAAATCATATAAATAAAAGTATTGTTGAAAAGGGCTTTACAATTATATAAAAAGCTAACATAAGACATTAAACTTTTTTCAATCTAAGTTTTTTAACTGAATGGTACTTATCAAAACATAGGCCCATATGAAGTCCTGAGTGATTTGTACATGTTTTACAATATGTACAATACAATACAATGTCGACCTACGAGCCGTTGCTAAGCAACCTTACTGTCAGGACTGTGTTTGGCGGGAAAGAATTATGAATGAAATGTGGTTGTTTAGTTCAAGAATGTCCCGATTGGGTTCAGCACTAACCAGACAACTCTAATCAAATACAGTATTAGAAAACAAAATTTGTTTGTAGCGGTCAGTGGTACTGGCCATGCGAGCATAACCCGGATTTTGACTTGGCCAGTACAGCTGGACATTCATTCGAGCTGTGGAGACATTACACATACGATGCGAGCTCCCGGTTGCCAAGGAAATGGCATTGGCCAGTAGAGCACCGAGGACAAACTATAAATTACCAAATCGAGCACAAAGGGTTAAGAATAAAAATAAATTCCTAATGTTTACTTCTAGCCAAAGAATGTAAAAACACATGATCCAAATAACATTCTGAGCTAAATCGATTAAACATTATAAATCCTTTATAACATAAATAATCAAAATTCCTCACACCATTTATGTTAACAGTTTTAGTAAACAGTATTAGATGCATTCTCAACATGAACAATCTAATTATCAAAGCAGGGACACATTGCCACTACAACCAAAGTAACGATAACTTAAATTGACATTATACAAACTGAACAAATTTCAGAAGCCTGACAACATGATATGAAGAAATATTGTACATGTATTGAAGTTCTGAAGGGTTGCATTTCATGCTTTTCCTTCCGTAGAAATCTAGTCTGCACTAAAGCTTTTGACAGCAAAATCATTTTAGAACCATGAATTCACAAAAACTGAGTTAAAAGCGCTTACTTCTAAAATGCGACAGAATATTACAATAATTAACTATGGAAACAAAGCTAATATTGTTAAATATTTGGAGTCTTACCTGGAGTTTGTAACTAAAATTAACACGGATTTATGGCATTTCAAATTCTATATTTATGCAGTTTATCCATTCTAAGATTGATTTTACTCACACATTTAAATCACCAAGTACACCACTTATGGCTTGTGCACACCCCAAGCTGGAAAAACTGGGCATTAAGACTGCCAGCAATAAACCTGCAATTTCTTAGTGAAGCCGGGGAGAACATAATAATTAATATAATGTTTAGGAATACATACAAAGACATCTAGTTACAAAAGTAGTTTCGTCAAGGTAGAGGCTATGAGCTATCAAAAGTTAGTTTTTTCTATGAACACTTGCTGCTTCCAACCTAACCCTACCCATCTTCCTTTGAAGTTCTTATCTAGGTTGCTGATACGAGCATAGTCTATTGTAGCTTGTTAGTGAGAAGTGGAAAGAGCTCATAATAATTTCAACCTACAGTAATTACTGTAAATACTTAACTGGGTTCAATGAAAATGAAGAGGCCTTTGATATGATAGTATTAGTATTAATTGATTTTAATCATATCTGAAAACGCATTCATTTTTCGTAATGAAAATAAAATAATTATATGTTTAACATTAGGGTAAATTGGTCAAACTATTAGTTTTGCTAATACAGAGCCGTCAAAAGTAGCGAATTAAAAATGTCTAACAGAGTTCATAGCAATCTGATTTATACATAAGATGTCATAGCAATCTCTGATTTATACATTGCTCAGTTGAATTTTGCAAACTGAAGCTATAGCTAACCGCTATAGACTACTGTTCAGCCACCGGTTTTCCCAATTTATGTGGCGTTTTTCTTGCTATAAATAATTAGCTGTAGGGGATGAATTAGCGTAATTATCGCTGTAGGGCCAGGAATAATTACTTTGACATTGCTTGTGGAAAACGGGGAATTAGAAAATTAAGTTTGAGTGGCCGCCCTGCATTTGATTCAATAATTGAATAAACTGTAGGTGAATGGTTGTGAAATTGCAATAATTAAATAAAAATGTGTTCAAAGCCTAGCATATATTTGATTGTTCAACAAGCATGTTCATACAGTATCGGGGCAAAAACTGCAATCGCATATCACTGTTTAGAGCTTAAAAATAATGCAATTCATATGGAAAACATTTAAATGTAAACAAAGTAGATTTATCTATGAAGATCAATCTTATAACCTTTTAACAATGTGAAGAAATAAATGATTTGAACATTTCGTAATTTGCTGTCTGTTAAAACACATGTTAAAGGAGAGAAAATAATTCAGGGCTTTGTATTGGATTTCCTTAGCATTTATTGGATGTACTTTTTACACACTTTCTGTGACATATAGACACCACTGAAGCACTTGTGGTGTGTTTGATAACAGTATGTTTTATAATTGAGATTGAATCTAAAAGTATTTCATTAATTATTACATTCATAAAGTTGTAGGAAGAGGGTTTTACTACAAAATGTTTACAAAGGAGCTCCTGCTCATGAGACGAGCCAGACAATGTCAGTGTAGTTGTGTGACTGGTAAATTGAGGTTTACAGTGAATATTAAGAACCCAATTTTCCACAGTCAGATTTGACTCCAATGAGTGCATTAAATTAGAACTGCTCTTGCAGATGCCTCTGAAAAATTATTTGTAAATTTTTTTCTGAATTTCCAAGAACTTGATTTTGACAATTTAGTTTTTTGTTGTTGACTTAATTACATGTAAATGATATTAAAAGTTTCATTTAGTGTTGCTATTCAGTACTCAGCCAGCTCTTGGGACATCAGATATTTCAGACATTCATCATAGATTATCTGGATTCATTTTATAATAGATTCATAGATTATCTGGATTCAACCAACTTCCTATATTTTCTCCCCTAATGAGTTGAGGAAGTCCTCTGAACATTTTTTGGCCATAAGATGAAACACTGTGAGAGATTGAAAGAATCGTAGCAACTGTACATATATAACTAATTATATCAAAAGTGCTAACAGCTGTTGGTATGACCAAATCGTGTTTTTAATATTGAAGAAGTTGGGTCTTTAATAATGTTAAACCAGGGAAAGTTGTAAGTATGGTTTTGTTTGCATTTGATTGTAGGGCTACGCTTTACTGAACTATTTCTGGAATGTTCAGTGGTAATCTAATGCCGATATTTTATTTTATTAATCTTGAGCTGTTAAGTGAGAGTTAGTGTATTAACACATTAGTTTTTAAAATTTAGAAATATTTTTAGAAAAACCATTACCATTAATTTTACTGCCAATTAGTAAACTTGATTTGAAATAATTGGATTTTATGTTTGCTTTTATTTTATTGCTACGAGAAATACGATCGTGTTTGGCATAATATCACACAATTTACAATATTGACGAACTTTATATTCAGCTTTTGGTTGTTTTACACGCACATTACAATCCAATCGCTACGATCCCGCCCGCAGGGTCGCGCTTAAACAACTTCTTGTAATTATACCCCACCCATCCCAGGGGAGGGGGGGGTCAATTGTCTGGGGATCGGACGTTTGGCACACATTTTTGGACCTTCTGCCCATGGCAGTTTTGGCACAATCATTAGAGCGGAATAAGTAGGGTCAACTCGCCTGCTTGGAAAAGGCATGTTTGGCACAGTCGCTCGACCAGGTAGACGCCATCGAACGAGGGAAAACGGGAATTTTATTATTCCCGTCAACTCTGCGTGGCAGTCATTTGCCCGTGATATAACAAATTTTTAAATTTAAACCTCACTAGGTTAGGTTAGATCATGATCTATTTGGGTAGCATCCGTGTTCCAATTGGGTAGCATCCGTGATCTACTTGGGTAGCAGCCGTGATCTACTCGGGTAGCATCCGTGATCTACTTGGGTAGCAGCCGTGATCTACTTGGGTAGCATCCGTGATCTACCTGGGTAGCAGCTGTGATCTACCGCAGGTTAGGTTAGGTTAGGTTAGTTGCTTACTTCAATAAGCACCACAGCAGGAAATTTGCGGGGGCAAAAAAGTTCCCATTTTCCCGCATTCTGGCCACCTGGCTGCTACTACCTGGCCGGGTGGTGTGTGCCAAACGTGCCTTTCTGAAACTTACAGGTTGACCCTTCTTAATCCCCTCTAATGACTGTGCCAAAAGTGCCATTCCAAATCGGCCAAAAATGTGTGCCAAACGTTCTACGGCCAATTGTCTTGTGTATGGTCAGACATACAATCAGCACTTGAAATGGAATTGACTAACTAATAAAACAGAAATGAGACAATATCTAAGGAGTGGACGATGGCCTGACCTGCTCTGCCATCATATCACTCGCTTGTGATCAGGCTGTGGCCGTATTTACTAATTATAGTACTTGCCGAACGATATGGTTACCCCATCCAAGTCCATTAGTTTTCTAATTATCCTCTTATGTGATTCTTAACACGTTCAGTGCTATAGTAAAAACACTCTAACCGACCCGGGAAACTGAGTACTATAAAATTTAATTTTACTTTTCATAAGGTATAGACAGCCCAAAAACAGCAAAACGAAGTTGGTTGTAGCATGGGAAAAAGTTGTTTATGACGTCATAAGTTGTGGTCTGGATACGGTCCATCAGCCCCTAGGGATGCTGGAAAACCAATCAATAGGTGAGCCATCACCAGGTATGGCCACCAATAGCTTATTGTCCTTCAAAAAGTTAATGTTTTTGAGTCCAGCAGTGTTGTTACACCAAATAAGGTTCAAAACTTCATCATAATCATCACTTTCGTCACTTTCGGTGACGGAATCTTCACTTGTAATAATGTCGTCACTCAAGTCAAGGTCATCAACAGTGTTGTCAGCCATGTTTCAACAATAAATATTACACTAAATACTACACTAAACTCACTTATTTACATAAAGAACAAACTTATTTACATGAAGAAATCACTAAATTACATCAATAATTGTAAAACTCCGCTCGAAAAAACGATAGATAAAAACGGAAAACGCAAAAATATAGAACGGTTCACATTTGTATAGCGGCCGACGTAAGGTCTACCTCGCGCAAGAGCTGAGCTTACACTGACTGCATAGCAACAACAGTGTAGAGTGGTATGGGCCCGGTCCATGCGCTTCCAGCGCCCGGCCGGCGGTGGATCGTATACGGTCCACCCGCACTGAACGTGTTAACTTATCAGTGTAATTAATTATGGAAAGTTGTTAATATTTGCTTGAAAGCCTACTTGACTTTGGCAGTCGGCCACCTGGTTTTATCCTTCAGCTAATTTATCCTTTAAATGAATTTGAAATGGCCAGATAGCGCCTTGTTGTTTTTTCTAACTTTGTACTTTGCAATGAAATACATACTGTTGGGTGCAGAGAATGCTATTTTTTGGGGGTGTGTTCTCTAGGGATAGATTTTTACTATTATTTTGGATATTAAACAGAATTAATTGCAAAAAACTGTATAATTAGAACAATAATATTTACAATCTCAAAGAATATAAATGAAATTCGGCTGTTGGTGATAATTATCACACTTAAGTTAACAAAGTAATGATAAGGTGTTCACTTTCATGACCCGATGTAACTATCCACCACAATATTTTATTGAATATAATAATCAAAACAATTTAATAGAATGTAAAATATATCGTTTTAGGGTTATTAACAATCATTTTTTTTACCCCAACCATTATTTAATTCTGTCCAGACTGTAAACTGGGTTCAGCTCGTGAAGAGTTGCACACTGAAGTAGAAACTGAAACTTGTTAATTATATTTTTAGTGTATTATTTTCTACTGCTCAGACTTCTAGCACTTTTTTATTATATATTGAGTGCAGGATAGGTTATATTTCTGCGTGTTTGTCACAATTTTAATTAATACAATTTATGTTCTAACTGAAAATTTAATTTGCTTTAAACATCCATTTATTTTCAGGTTATCAATGGCCAATGACAGGTGATCAAAGCGGTACAGACGAAATATTTATGGCAGCACAACAGGCAGTTGGCGCAGCAACAGGTCAACAACGAGATTCACAAGGTAGGCATGAGTATTCGGCTAAGAAACATGGTAATATGCCATGGAAAAATCATATTAGACAAGGTGGAAATTACAGTAAAAAATGTTTATCAAATGTTAATATTTGAATTTATTCTTGTTATATAATTGGTTTAACATAAAGAATTTTGAAATTCTTTCCTTTGAATGTATTTCTTGTCTCTTTGTCATTAATTTATCAGTTTTTCTTCACATCCATTTTTTGCTCATTGTTAAGTAGTTTCCATCTTGTTTTGAATTTTTTTGACTGCCAAGTTATAGTCAAAAGGTGATGGAAAGAAAATGTTTTACAATAATTAATATACTTCCATCTTTGACTATGACTTGCCTTTCAGTTATTAAGATAAGAATAAGAGATGAAGGAGTTTTAAGGAACTTTGTATCGGTTTGCTCTTTGTATCTTGTAAGACCAAAAATGTTACAATGCTGTCAAACGCCTAAAATTATTATTACACTTGTATAAAGTAATATGGTAGTATATATTGAGTACATCTAGCAAAGAGTCCTTTTCTCTCCTTAGTCCCATTGTTAGTATTGTATATTTGTATAATTATTAAAAGTGCAAAGGCGCAAGTAATATTGAGCCTTGCTAGCAAACCAGTTAATTTTTAGGCTTTCATCTTATCATAGTTTTAAAACCTTAGTTTTACTATTTAAACAGGCTGATGCAATTTTTGATTGTATTGTGCCTTATATTTAATGTTATCTAGTACCTTAATTTTATTATTTAGCAAAAAGTCTTTAGTATTTTGTGGTTTATATATTGTTAGTTAAATAACAAGTTGTTGTATATTTGCCAGTCAACACTTTAGCTGCATTTAAAATGTTCAGTGCTCAAGCAGAGGATCATATCAATAGATTCGCCATTATATGATTTGTGTAATTCTGAAGAAATTAGCTTTTTTTAATGTCCAGACAGCATTTTCTCCTGGACCTTTAGTTGTGTTTCATAGTAATGAATGAAAATGAGAATAGTTAGCCAAAAGGGAGTTTAAATTTCAATTGGCACATTTATAAGTACAAAGATTTTAGTGTTAATGACGAGTTATTTTTGAGCACTTGAACATATTAATAACAACTTTATTTGGTTCACATAAACGCGTCAACTGAAACAAGGTAAGTTAAAAAGTAAGGAATGTTGATTTTACAGAAGTAAAAAACAGGGTTAAAAATTGTTTACCTGTTTACGAACGTATCTGAACGCTTGTATGTCAAAATTATTATTTCGTGTACTACTGTCTGTAATTTTTGCATCTAAAAAAGTGTTATCCTAAAATGAGTCTCTTTAAACAAGCACTTTTTTGTATGCTTAAAATACAGGCTCAATTGGCTTTTATATTACTATACAAGGTTCAGTATGTTCATATGATTGTCAATTCCATATCATGAATTATTCAGGGATTTTCAATATGCTTATCCACAAGGAGTGATAAAAGTTCTAAATGCATTGCTATTTGTCAGTATTTTTTTATCAATCGTTCTTATTCCGGCAAGTTGTAGGAATTCATTTTATTACGGTAGACAAGGAAAGTGCTGTAGCTTTTTTTTTTACCCTTTGGATGCCACGGGCCGATAATATTGGCTTTTGTAGCAAGTCCTGTCCGTGCCATGAGCCGATAATATCGGCCTGAGGAAAAGTCACTGCTAAGGGCAGATTACACCGGCTCGAGATTAGCTTTGTCAAATAAACCAGCATTTGAATTAAGTTAAGAAACATGCAATGCGATCACAAAGTTGTCAATAAGTCATTGTTCTTTTGATTGCTCCCACGTGGCTTTGTGGCGTTGTCGTTGCAGATCTTATTATTTGATTGTTTATTTAATTTTGAATCCTTAGTTGAAGATCTCGCTAAAGAATTGTTCGCTTACAAAAATAATCAAAATGTGGAAGATGATAACAATGACAAACATAGCACTAATATCCCTTCAAAGAAAGAAATTGGACTTTTAAAATTAGATGGAAAGAAGGAAAAAATCTGTGTTGTATGCAGTGGTCGCAATAACCCCGAAAATAAACGGAAGCGCTCAAGAACAATTTGCAGTAATTGCAAATGCGGTCTTCACTTTGACTGCATGAAGAATCACGTCTGTAAATAGGATGATTTAAGTGATTTATTGTACATATACAATATTGTGTTATTTTATCATTACATTTTGATGATGTCTGAAGAAAACAACAATCGTGCTTTTGTTGTTCTTAGTTTTAAATGTTTATTTTACTATTGCATTATAATACCATAAAAACAGTATAAGGTATTAAGTATTTTTTTTATAAAGAGTATTAACAAATTCAAATTATTTTCCAATTGTACAAAATTAGAAGTGGGTAATGGTATAAAACATGATTTTATGACTGTATTTCATTATTTTTTTCAATATTTAGAATACATTAGTATTGTTATGCCTAATAAAGGACAAACAATTTCACTTAAATGCATATTTTTTATTTTAGTAAACATGGTTACAAAATATAAGCATTTAAAAATAATTCTTTATTATTAATTTTACGACTAAACAATTTTATTTTAAAAATTTATTTTAACATCATTTTATTGATACAAAAAAAATACCTAATTTATAAAATTATCTTTGATATAAGAGGCATAGCGAATGTTTTTGGGTGTGTTAAAACAAATACAATGGGCATTTGTGCTCTATATGCTCTCTAAAGGCGAGAAATGGCTGGCACTGATGGGTGTGGCTTCTGGTAGTAATACATAGCACTGACAAGCTGACTTTTCAGAAATTTCGAGACATCCAAAGGGTTAAGTTGAGTCTGCTACAAGTACGAGTATATTTCAAAGAATTATATCCCAAAGAATTATATCCGAGTTGGTATTTTTCACAGAATGAAGTTTATATTAAGAGGTGCGTGAAAAATATTTTGAAATATATATGCAATATTCAAATTGTTTAATAATTGTATCCAAAATTTAATGCCTTTTGCAGAAGTTGATTGTAAGAATTGTCAATTGATTTTTGTATGTCTGTTGGTTTGTCTATTCTTTTATCTAGTCTGTGAAGAAACAAGATAAGTTGCTTGGAATGTTTTGGTCGTTAAGTTGTTTTTAAAATCCTGACAGCAGTTTTAAAGAAGCGATCCTGATGTAAGTATTGGTAAAGGTAATCTTCGTGGTAAGTATATGATATTTTAACTCAACTATTTAAGGAAGGGATTATTTTCCAAAGAAAGACTTAATAAAACCACTATTGATTACTAGAATTTTTAAAAAGCTCTTTTTCAATAAGTGATATTCTTTTGTGAACATTTTTGTTTTTTTTATCATCAAAATTTAATAATAATTTTGGCCAACTTGTTATTTTCTAAAATTATCGTTTGGTCAGTTTTAATAGCTAGCATCTTACGCAAAATTTAAGGGAATGTTATAGGAGATATCTTAAAAGGTTTTTTATAAATAAACCGAATATCCGTTGAATGACAAATATTACCACTTACATAAATCATTATTGTGTGATTCAATCAGAAAACCAAAGAGAATTTGTCTTAAATAGTCAAAATACCTTTGTGCTGCGTTTTGTTGATGAAACAAAGGTGGTTTAATAGAATTGCCTAGTTTGTAATCTCGAAAGCTTTGATGCAAACCTGATTTACTGGTGTGCTGGGGAAGAAGAAAGAAGCCGTCGAAGTTTCTACTTGACAATCCAGTCAAGAGTTCTGCATGATATTTTATCAATTACTCAATCCCAAATCAATTAATAAGTTTCTTTGCTAAAGCCTTAAATCATTTTCATAACTTAAATATATTCATGTTTCAATAAACTACATGAATAACTTTTAAGTGAGTGAAAGAATAGTGAAGCCACTATAATTATTCCACAAAAATCTATTTTACAATATTCTCTTAACTGATTTTGTTGTGAAAGTGGCAAATTAGATTAATCTTTTAAAAGGATTATGGAAAATTTGAAGTTCATTCCCCATCTCTAATGATGAGGCAATTTTAATTGTTGCATCATGGCTGAGTGGTGTGTTTTATAAGGGTTTGATACACTAGATCTGAGGTGGACTTAAATTTGCATGGTTAGAAATGCAATGGTTACCCATATTAAAATAAACTCTAATAGAATTGGTGGGTCAAGGTCAGGTTTAAAATAAACCAGCTGGCATTATTTGTCCTTGCAATTATCTTGTCAATGGTAGAGTATTTTTACTATGGTTAGAATAGATTTAATTTCATCACAAAGTTTGGTTGAACTGAAAATTACTCTTAAAATTTACTCTAAAAGGTTGCTCTTAAAACCATTAAGAATACTTCAATACAACTTGACTGATTAAACAAGAGCAGATTCAATTTAAACAAGGTAGAAAGTGGGGTTATTGAATGACAGATCCATGCTTCTAGTAGTGACTACTAAGAACGTGTGACTGGGAGGGGACAAATTCTGTCCCAAACGCTATCATTTTTTTTTTAAAGGCCGTTTATTTTGAGACAACCTTGTTTACAGTTGGACAAGTTGATAAAACTTTAATTTATAATAACTAACAATAAAATAACTGTACAAGTAGGCCATTGCTATGCCACAGACCATAACTCAAAGGAGTTGGGTTATGTTAAGTGGTTATTTTGAATTGTAAACAAAGCACAGGCAACAATACCAGTAGTTGAGTAATCGTTAGATTGAACGCGTATTCTATTTGAAATAGGGTAGTGATTTTGAAACAAGAAATTCTCAGGAAAAGTACTTAATTGTTTTTGGATATACTAGATTTTAATATCGACGACTTGGAAATGGATATAGTGGATATGGACAAATCTCCACTACATCCTATTCTAATGCACTCGATTTTGATCCACAACACATTAGGTTAGAGAAAGGTATAAAATAGTGTTGGTACAAAAAAAGTGTCCAATAAGAAACTGAAATAAGTTCCCAGGAATTGAATTTTGAAGGGTGTATGAAACAGGTAAGGTGTGGGTTGCTCTCAGGTTGAGCTATTCTCTATTGATACAAGGGATCTGATGCAAATGGTAACATGTTGGTACATATTAAGCTCGATGTAGTATGTTCTGAATTGAGTGTAGTCAATGGTTAGTGCAGATATTATATTAAAACTAATTGCTGTATACAGTGTCCTTATAGATGTTCATATGATGGAAATTGTTGATGCATTAGTGACGTCCTATTTGACAACAAAATGATTGTATTGTCTGCCACCTACATGCAGAGGTGGTAGTAAACTAGCATTTACTATGTTTGAGTCATGTAACCCTTAAAAATGTATTGGTGCGGACTGAAAATCTACTGTTTTGTACAAAAGTGAAAGACCCGGAAAAGGTAAGGTTATTCTGAATCCAGTTGCATCTATTGAATGCAGTTCTACAAAACCTACTATTAATTAATGCAAGATGAGGGTTGCTGAAATTTGAGCATTTTTGCCCAAATAATTTACAAATCTAGCTTGTCAGTGTCCTTCCAAAATTTTCTGAGCTTTTCGTCAAATAAAAAATTGAACCAATGCTCCGAGATTATTACGGTGTGACGTTAATTTACATTTTATTCTAACCCTGTTCAGTGCATAAAATCTCGGGAACCACCGAACAGATATTGATGGAATTTGGAGCAAGTTTGAGAGAAAGAGGAATTCTCTTAGAGAAATTTTGAATTTAAATTAGAGAAATTCCTCTTAGAGGATTGGAGTTGATTTAAACTTAAAAGTAAACTTCTTAACATTATCTAATCGGCCAAGTCCTATTGATTTTGTTGTTTAAAGAGAATCCAAGGAGGGCAGGTTAAGCAAGCCTAGAGGACCACTTCATAGTAAAGCAAGGGCTTTCGACTAGTAACATCATATTTATATAGTATGTAATAGCGATTTGATACAATCTAATTTCGGGTACAAGAGTGGCGTTGGACGAGAATTTTTGTGATTGTGGGTTCAAATTTACAAAATTTGAAGATTAACTTTAAAATAATTGCAACAGTTTTGGAGCTTTCGTTGTGTCGGCGTCTCATGTGTTCCGGAACAAACAAAAGGGAAACAACGAAAATGTACACAGGAAACTTAATCGGACCGTTGTTCTGATTTTTAATGTTTTTTTCTTTCAAGTCAATGCATTTTAAGTATGGACAGTGTGAAAAATCAGAAATGCCTAACATGCACTAGAAAAAGGACATAACTTTTCTAAATTTGAAGTTCTAAAATAAGTTATTAAAAATCAATTTTTAGATGCATCAGAAACATTCTACATGAACAAATTTAACACTAATTGCAAATAACGAACCTCCAATTCAAAATTCTTCATTTAAATAGTATAATTTAACTGCAGTACTATGCATTCATATTTATATATACATGCTTTAAATTTAATTATTTTTTAAATCTACTATGTGTCGGGTTTTAACAAATGTTTTTTGTTGATGGTTGAAGATGCCTACATTGTAGGCGAAAGGCCTGACGGAATAAATAAATTTATTGGAATACATGAGATTTTTTAAAAATTATTTACATAATTATACACCAGTGACCTGATAACAGTAATGTTAGGTTGCAATATTAGCAGACATTTGCCATTTAGCTTAAAAGCTTTTAGTAAATTTATTTCCAGTAGTTAATTATTAACCAAACTGATTTTCCCGATTGACGTCTCAGTCTACTTCGTAGCTCCGCCGCGATACCTGCCACCTAGGGTCATATGTATATCAAAGACGAATGGAAGTCCATTACCTTAAAACATAAAAAAATTAACAATTTAACGGGTTGTCTGAGGTTGAACTTGTTCATTTCTATTTCAATGCCCGTTACAAAATAGAGGAAGGTTCTATAGATTTGGTATAAAAAAGTATTACATTGCTTTAGTTTTTTATACAAATGGTGATGTTAGGTATCCACACAACTAACCATTATTAATAAACATTTTACATTATTTACCTTTAATATTAATAAATATATAGTTTGTAAATAGCAATCTAAAAGTAAATAAAATTACACGAAAGAAAAAGTAATACAAAATAAAATGCTTGTAAAGAAATATTTTAAGAAGTGCATATTAAATACGAATTTGGAAAAAAAGGTAAAATACATGATACCATACACTTGGCTTATAAGGAAATTTGCATTAAGTGTGATAACAAATGATTTGATGTTCTTGGGTATTCTGAGGACTGTTATCGGCTGTCAAGCTAAAAAAAAAAGGCAGGCGAAGGTCTGATGCCCTGACCGTCGTCCTTCCCCGTACATAAACAAGGTCATTGGTCATCTTTATCTAATGACCTGCTTGTGAGTCAAGGTTACATGCACACTAGTTAAAATTTTAATTTTGTACTTGACATTGTAGTTAATTAATTGTTTCAATTAATTTTTTTAAATAAAAGGTAGTCAGCTTTTGTCCCAAATTAATCGGACAGCTTTAAGTGTTATTAGACCTAACGTTATTATATGTTTCATGTTCGTTTTATAGTGCCCCTTCAAATTGTCCGATTGATTTGGGTAAAAAACTGACATGTATTTTAAAAAAATCATTAAAATACATTGATAACAATATTTAACAATGTAAATTTCTAAGGTTAAAATTTGAATTAGCATGTGCAACCATCCTTGACTAATTTGTTTACGGTAGAGAGACGGTCAGGCAGGGCCGGATTTTTTTAATTTTGGCGCCCACAGGCCCAATAATTTTTTTCCGGCCCTTTGGTTAAAGGGGTGGATTTGACCAGACCATGCATATTTAACCAGGAACAGCACAACTTATCTAAAAACTCATACAAATCATAATTAGGCCTATATGTTAATTGCTTAAACACCACTCGACGATGGAATTTTATCTTTGCAAGTGCTTGAGGAATTTACTTGGTTCTGGGCTCAACAAAATACCATTAGTGTATTAACAAAAGATTGTTTAGTAAATTGGTTTTGTTAAATTCAGTCATTTGGGCAAATAAATAAACACTTATAAAATAGCTATAATCTCAGAAATGCACCTTATATGAAGTATTTTAATAACTACACAAAAACTGTTTTAAAGTGAAACTAGATATGTTGTATGTGCAAATAGTAAATTGTACTAGTATAAAAAATGACATTTTCGTTCGATTACGAGATTGCCTATCTAAAATAATACAAACAAGTACAGTATGTAAAACCGGTCAGTGAGGACAGCCAGCGCCATGAGTAATCACGGAGTAATCTGTAGTTTTTGGCGTCACTAAGACGGGTCACCCTCTATACGAGGAACAAGGTAGTTGCATGTTGCACCTTCTCCCTACAGCCAGTGTTTGAGACAAATGTTCTAACAAAGTTGATGCATATGTTGAAAAAAAGTCTAACTTTAACAATTATTTGTTCTAATGAACTTCAAAAACATAATGCTTTATTAGCCTGATTTTTTTGATCGATTAAAACATGCAGGTTCTGGTTTTTTTTTTTAAATTATCGAGTATTTTTTTGTCTTGAAAGAGACGACCAACCATAAAATGTCACAAATTGTTTAAACGTTTTCACAAAAGGCTTCTTTCTGGAGACCAGAGTGTATTTTTACTCAATAGTCTGCAAAGGCTGTCAGCCAAGTTGGTTTTAATTCCTCAAGAACGACGTTATTTGCTTGAGTACCAAATGCGACTTTCTTCTTATTACAGAATGTTTATTCTGTTATTTTCTGAAGTAGTCGTTGCGTCCTTGTTATTTATTGACCAAACGTTGTGTATGAGGTCATTTTAAAGTTATCATATTGTGCATTGAGTTTGCTTTTGATATTTTGAATACATATACTCCGTTTTGAAAAATAGGTTAAAATACATAGTTCAAACTAAATATTTTTTCTATATAACTAAATAGGAATTCGCAAAGCAATTCCAACGCACAATAAGTTTATATTAAAGAGTGTGCAAGAGAGATATTGTGTAATTGATATGCAATATTTAAATATGTTCTATAATTTATATAGAATATTTGTTTGCCTTCTTTTATATAACTATAAAAATTATATACAGAACAAGTTACTTGAGATTTTTTGGTTGTTACTTGCTTTTAAAATCCTGACTGCAGTTTTAAAGAAGTGTTCCTGATGTAATTATTGGTAAAGGTAATCTTGGTATATATGATACTATTTTATTAATAATGCTTTGATGTAAGAAGGTAATATTCTTTTTTTTCCATAACAGCTACAATAAAATCAGTATTCTTAGATATTTAACAAGTTCATTTTCAGTTATTGACTTTCTCCTATTATCTTAGTCTTCATTTATCATCAAAATTTAATGATAATTTTGGCCAGCTTAAAAATTCTAATATTGTTTATATCAGCACTTCTCAATATTTTTCTAGTTGTGTACCCCTTATCGATAAAAAAAAAGAATTGTATCCCATGACTATATATTAATAACTAAAAAACTTGTCATTTGAATCTGGGAAATTTATTAGAAATTATAATATTGAGTAAACTAAAACAGGGAAAATCTTAGTGATGATATGAGTCAAGTACCACTAAATGGTTTAATACGGATCCTTTTAGACATGAAATTTACAAATCCTATAGACAAACTTTGAATTTTGTCTATAGGATTAAGTGTTTGCTGACCCTAAGGGTTTTAAATCAACCCAGTTATATATATATATATATATATATATATATATATATATATATACACACTTCCAACCCCTACATAAGTGGTTTCATTAAAAGCATATTTAGAATGTAATTTCAGTTTTACTATAAAAATTAAATACAACGTGACTTAAGACATGTCAGATTTTAATGGTGAACATATAAATATTGAGTATCATTTTTTGGAAAAAACGAAGTGGATAAAGATAAATCTGCACAATTGTGTAAAATACAAATCAGGCACATTGTATAGCCCTTGTGTATCTAATGAAAATGTTTAAAAGAGCACAATCAGGCTACGTTATCTATATATTTAATTTCGTAAGGCAAATGGGTTACGTCAAAATTCAAAGCGCAACACTCCACCTACGGCCTTCAGAAATGACTAATTTTAAAGCTCTGATATTGTAGATGGCGGGAAAAAAGTTTGCAATTCACCCTTAGGGCTCTACCCTATTCGTCTTCAAAGTTCTTATGTTAATCTTATGTGAAAAGGGTTTCTAACTTTTGTTTTGATTTATTTAGTCCAGCTGTCAATAAGACAAATTATATATTCCAGCTGTTAATGTTATAAATTAACAAAGCACAAGGCCAAACCCTTTGAGAAGCTGGTGTTTACCTGAACAAACCAGTGTTTACACATGGGCAACTTTGCATTTAGTAGAGTAAAATATATTTTACAGCAACATTTTAATTTTATTTATATAGGGGCTTTTGCTCCAACAAACCACTAGTTAGAATTTTATCTTAATAAGATCATAGGGTTCCTAACTCTAGTGATGGAATTACCTGTCATTTGGGTTAGCAGCAATTCCCCTCCAACCGTGAGTAAGAGTTTGTGGCGAGTCAGTAAGGGCTTTGCCTTATAAAGATATGAGTAGATAATTTATTTCATGGTTTTATTTTTATCAAGAAGTATCGTATACAAGTGTCTGATAATATAAAGGAAGTTTTTTGTAAGTTTGTATTGTAGATGTACTTACAGTTAGCACACTTCATCAATTAGAAGTTTGTATCAGTGTGTGAGATAAAATTAATTTGTGGTTGGTACGCAATTCGAGAACTTTTTTATTCAGAGTATTAAGCCTTCTGCAAGTCAAATGCAAGAAATGGTATTTGCCTGTTATATCTGGTTTGGTACATCTGTTGTCATGATTGTTCAAGAAACAAAGGAAGTGAAGTGTTTTTGTTGTTGTTGCATTGAACTCCTGACTGCAGTTTTAAAGAAGCTATCATGACGTAAGTATTGGCATTGATTTTACTATATAAAGAGATACTCCATCCATCTATGTATAGTAAAATCAATGGTATTGGTAAAGTTAATCTTAATAGTATTATCATTGATTTTATGCAGACACAAGATTTCTCATCCAATGTTAAATTTTATGTCCCAAATTGTCAGCTGTGTTTGGTTGCAGTGCTATTGTAATCCCATGTAAATATAATGCAGTTTTAAACCAGCTGTGGTAGCAGACCTCACTATCTAACCAAATTACAGGCACAAATATTCTTGTTAGAAGAGAAATTTTAGGTGTAATAATGAAGTATATAATGTTGATACTTTCACCCTACTAATAACGCCTTTATTTAAAAGGCATTACCATTTTGGTTTCCATCAAATCCTTAATAAATAAATCAAATACTATTTATTAAAAGTCTTATCTGCAATTAGTGGCTTTGACTAAGATAGGGTTCTCTTATTATAAAAATTTAATGAGTATTTTGGTCAACTTCAAAATGAGTAAAATGACTATCATAGATTGTTATCGAGTTTAGATGATTGCTTTTAGTGAGTATTTGTGTGATAGATCTGTTCAAATAGCTCACATTTAGGGTTTTTATTTAGAGCATATATTTAATATTTCTGCAGCATTTAAAAGATTAGTATTAAATAATGAATAATTGCAGGTTCCAATCATCAAATCAGATCTTTAAAATTCAAAATTTAGTGGGGGATTTGTTAATCACAACAATAGTGGGGGAGTTCATTGAACAAAGGAGGCTTACTGTCAGATCAAAAAGTACATGAATTTGAACATTAACTTTGTGAAAAATAAAGGCGGAGGAAAACTAAATTACTATCATAATTTCTTCATCTTTCTGCCATTATGAGATGTAATTTATATTTTTACCTTTTCACTACATTTAAAAAAAATCATAGTTGGAGTGGGAAAAATACTCAAAAATACATAAATGTTTCAATCATTTAACTTCAAGGAAATTTAACTTCAATCCTTGATAATATTATTACTTACTATTACCTCAATGCACTTTATGCTAACATTATGTTTTTGTAATTTTGAGTTGACAGAACCAACAAAAAGTTAAATTACATACCTGAATGAGCAGGTGGCTAGGTCAAAACTGCGTGTATAGGCAGGTGGTTGAGTGTAACTCCTCAGTTATGTTCACACTTTTCCCTGTCCACATTTGTGCCTTTTGAGACGGATGAAGGGAACACTGTTTTGTCAAGAGGTCTCAATGCATGTACTATTAAGTGTCGAGAAACCTAGCAAGTTGAGGTGATCAATTTCGATGAAGAATTATTTCCTGACCAGCATTCAGCAATCATGTATCTACAAAGTGGGTGCAGTGGTTTGTTTGTCCTATTTTAATTTCAAAGTTTACATGATTCCAAGTTTGTTTTATATGTGTTGATTTGTTATGAAGTAAAGATAAGTATAAATTCCAATATGAAACAATAGACAAAACATTTCCATACATATTTAATCTAATATTTTTAATTTTAAGAAGATCTACTTACATCATTTGGAATAAAGCACATTGTTTTGGTTTGTTTGATAAACAACAATTTTACAACACGGTTTGTCAGACAAGTGACTTTTAAAGTATATTTCACTGTTTTGTAATTACTAAAGCAATGATTAACAGGCTGATGAGTGTTTAAAATGTTTAAAGTGTTAATACAATCTCTATATTGACAATAACAGGAAGTGAGCCTATTTGACTGTTTAATGCAAAATACAGGTTATATCAAGATTGTATTGAAATACAGGTTGAATCGAATACAGGTTCCTTCAATAATAATTACCGATTGTTTTCAACAGCTGCTCTTTGAGTTGAACTTTGGTCACCTGTGCACACAGTTATTCTAGACTTCTCAACAAATAATTAATTTATCAGCTGATAAACAGCTGACTGATACAGATTATTTATTTATTTCTTTTTATTTACTCTACAACTTAACAGAAAGTTAATTTCAAACAAGAAGATCAACAATACTTTCTTTACTATTAATAAATTATACTATTACTGACAATTCCTATTTAATATTATTATTATATTATTATTATATTCCAATTATATATCCAATAATTATCCAATATAATATGGATTCAAACAAATTCAAAAAAGGAGATTTTGTTTTTGCCAAAGTAAGAGGGCATTCAGCCTGGCCTGCAGTTATAAATGATGTAGAAAAAAGGGAAAAAACTTTAATATTTCATGTTTTTTTCTATGTTACAAAAGAAACTGGTAAATGTCGACTTAGTGAACTATCACATTACATGGAAAATAAACAAAAGCTAATGAAGGGAAAAGTAGTAAATAATAAAAAATTTTCTCTAGCAATAAAAGAAATTGAAGAGGACATTAATAAAAAAACAGAGAAATCACTCTAGCTTGTTCTTAGGTAATGAAAGTGTAAATGATAAATCTTTGCTGTGCTCAACTCCCGTTGACAACAATTCGAAATCAGAATTAAACATCCGAAATAATGAAAATAACGATACAGTATACAAAGATATAGCTGTTAACACCCCTGCATACTTAGATTTGAACTTTCAAGTTGAAGCCTTAACAGAGAAATGTATCAGCTTAGAAAAGAGTATTCTTGACAAAGATGAAAAAATAAGTACTTTGTCTTGTGAAACAGCACCGTTGTCGCTCAAACCACAAACAACAAATGATTTTCAAACTCAAATCTTAATACAAGAACTGAAGCAAGCAAAACTTGAAAATGAAAACCTTAAAACTGTAATAACAATGCTACAAAAGGATTACAGCGACATAGAAAATCAATTAAAAGAAGCTAAAGAAAATCAACTAAAATGTTGCAATTGTTACCCGGCATTAAATCAGATCAGTCCTAGATCAAATAGTCCACAGTTCTGGCAGAAATCTAATCATTTTTTTTAAGGCTCCGATACATAATAAAGAATCTGAAATGCACTGTGAAAATAGTTTTGAAGTTCTCTCAGAAGTTAGCGAAGAGGAAAATGAGGACGGGGACTCTTCCACAGTTGTTTCCTTGCCTAGTGTAAAGCCAACAAAATTAAAAAAGAAGTCACAGCAAACCAGACTAAAGAAAACTGCTACAGATGCTCCAAACTATACTGCTACTCAGCCCAAGCTGCTAATATTAGCTGATAGTCATGGGCGAGACCTAAGTAATATGGTACAGCAAAAGACCAATATAAATGTGGCAGCAGTTGTGAGATCGGGGGCGAAAATTAGTGGCGTTTTGCAGGAAGTAGAGAACCTTGCAGCCGGACTCACCAAAAATGATTTTGTCCTTGCTCTGGGAGGGACCAATAATATTGAGTGCTCTGGAATAAGCGGTATGTTAAATGACTTTGATACTCTGTTCGATTCTACAAAAAACACTAATCTAATAGTTGCTACACTACCAATGCGGCATGACAAACCTGAACTAGATGATAAAATAAATGCCTTTAATGATAAACTAATAAGGAAAACCGCAAGCATAGGCACAAACACCAGGTTACTAGAACTCCATCTCTTGCCTCGCCATCTTTACACAAACCATGGCATGCACTTTAATAAAAAAGGAAAAAGGAAAATTGCTGAAGAAATCTTAAAAATACTGAAATATTTTCACTCTGACCTTATTACTGCCAAAGATCATAAAGCTAGGCAACCTCCAAGTGAAGTAGGACCTATCAGTGTCATCGAGGCCAACATGGATACAGTTATAGACAACCTTACATATGAAGGAAACACTGCATTAGCCCACTGTATCTCAGCAGATATTGACAGTGACAGGCATATGAGTGCAGGTGTGGCAAGAGTATTCAAAAAGATTTTGGCAGTCCTTCGGCAACAAATTTTATTGACAGTCACTTAACACATCAACAATTCAATCAGTTATCAGTATATGGGTTGGTGACAAAATCAAAATTCAATTCAAAACCTACTCTTGAGGACTATGATTTGGCATTTGAAAATCTAACAAAGGATTTCCAACACAGAGGTCTGAATTTCCTGATTTGCTCACCATTGGGATGTGTGAGGGACAATATTCCTCTTAAACATTTTGCTACGAATTTAATCCACTTCCAGCAGAGAACACAGGCCAAAATCCAGATTATTTCATATAAAGAACACACTACCAGAGTTCTACAAGGTGGATCTTCTCATCATGACTTTGTAAACCGTCTGCGTCAGTGCTTCAACTCTACCACAGTGCAAACTAACAATATTCATCCCAACAAATCTAATCAAGTTGATAGTCAGCACACTTCAATGGAAGACCTGTCTCCACCTCTACCTCAACCTGGCATATCTCAACCTGAAATATCTTACAACACAAATCAGCTCCAGGAAATGGCTTCTCAACCTCATGTGACCAGTGTCAACCAGTGTGATCAGGTGTCTCAAAATCCATGTTTGAGTTCTCTTGTGTTAAACAATCTAAATCTATCTTCAGCTTGTCCAGATTCTGTTAAACCACATGTTTAGCGATGTTAAAAATGTTTGCCACAATAATGGGTTAGATTCCAGGATGTTATTCCTTAATATTCAGGGCTTGGATAAAAAAGTTTCTGTTCTAGAAAGTTTCTTAATTAACAAAAATGTTTTTGCAATATGTTTGACAGAACATTGGCTTAAAGAAGATGAAACTAACTTAGCAGCACCTGATGGATACTCCTTTGCCAGTGCTTTCTGTCGAGCTAATCACATTCGGGGTGGTTCTTTAACTTTTACCCGTAATGACATAAAAACCAGAGAATGCAATATTAAGCACCTTTGCTCGGAAATGAATTTCGAAGCTACTGCAGTTTTTATTGATAGGCTAAAAATAATAATTGTTTCAATTTACCATTCACCATCTGGTGACCCGCATATTTTTTTAGACGCATTTGGTAAATTGTTATTGTACTTGTCTAGTTGGCCAAAGTACACCTCTGTTATAGGAGGTGATTTCAACTTGAACTTTGATGTGACAAAACAAAATAATTTATCAAAACAATTTATCAATATCTTGCGACAGTATAATTTTTATTATTTAAATAGTAAACCAACTAGAGGTGCTAACTGTCTAGATAATGTTTTAGTCAATTCCCAAAGAAATGTTGCAATTGAGTGTGACATTTTCAATTTTCCATTCTTTGACCACAATGGTCTAATTATAAATGCTCCTTTCATCAAATGTCATCTGAAAAAAACACAATCTGAAAACAATAGTCCATACAATCTTGACTCAAGCAGTTACTTCAGGATGATCCTACCAAAATCCTCAGTAATTTGCTTGACAGAAAAACTTAGATGTTATCAATGGGATAACCTACTAATTCTAAAAAATTACACTGCCACTAATACTTTTCAAATTTTCTTTCAAAAATTGGTAGACAATATAAATTTCTATTCAAAACTTAAGAGTCAAAACATACAACTGCCCTAAATTAAAACATGATTGGTACTCCAATGATCTGGCCAATATGAAAAAAAAATTACTATTTTTAGATACTATTATTAAAAGAAATGGTAAAGACTCATTAGAAACTAAGCAAAAATTTTTAGAAAAACAATTCAGAAAAGCAATTAAAGATGCAAAAATACTATATAATTCCAATTTAATAGAGAGCAGTAGTAATAAATGTAAAACCGCTTGGAAAGTGATAAAGGATGCAAGTAAACAAAATTCATTAAATAAATCAAACCCTGGAATCTCACCCGATATGTTTAATAATTTTTTTATTGAATCTGTTAATGACATTAAAACTAAAGTAAGTAGTCCTAAATATAGTTCAGAGGAGCTAATTCAATTTTCTGCAGTCAATTCTCAAACTTTTGCATGGAGACTAGTAAGTCCGGAGGATATAGTAACTACTACAGGTAGACTCAAAAATTCCGACAGTTGTGACGTTTATCTAATGTCCAATAACTTGTTAAAAAAAATTATAGCACATATTGCCATTCCTCTATCCTACTGCTTTAATCTCTGTCTCATGGAGGGAGTTTTTCCTGATGAGTTGAAAATATCACGAATATGCCCAATTCTTAAAAAAGGCCCAAAAGACAAGCCGCAGAGCTATCGCCCAATTTCTATTGTTCCAACTTTTTCAAAATTATTTGAAATTATAATCCATGAACAATTAAGTGCCTATTTAGAAAAAAATCAATTTTTAAGTAACTCACAATTCGGATTTAGGAAGGGGAAATCTACAACTGACTCTGTAGATATGCTGGTTCGTGAAGTGTTATCAGCTTTTGAAAATAAAACATTTGCTCAGGCCACATTCTGTGACCTGAGCAAAGCGTTTGATTGTGTAAATCATTCTGAATTATTAATGAAATTAAACCATTACGGTATCTCAGGCAGGCAACTTAAATTTTTTAGTTCCTATTTTTGTAATCGTAAGCAAAAAGTTTTTGTGGACGGTGAGTGGTCCCAGGAAATACAAGTCACACAAGGTGTCCCCCAGGGATCGGTCCTGGGACCACTATTATTTGTAATTAGTATTAATGACCTCCCAAGCTTTGTGAGGACTAAAACTTTTCTTTATGCGGATGATTCAACATTTTTTAATTCTAATTCTAATCTTGAACAACTAAAATCTCTCTGTGAAAATACTCTTAAAAATGCATCTGACTGGTTTAAATCAAATGGATTTCTCTTAAATGAAGAAAAAACTAAAAAAGTTACTTTTTCTCTAAGACCTGTTGATGAACGCTTCTTGAAAAATAATCCTGATGACCATGTAAAATTTTTAGGAATGTTTGTAGATAAAACACTTTCCTGGGGATCACACATTGATTATATTAGTATTAAATTATCTAGGGTAATTTATTTATTGAAACGATTGTCTCATTCTGTACACCAAAATTATATCAGATCAGCTTATTTTGCATATTTCCAGTCTATATTTAGATATGGATTAATTTTTTATGGGAACTGCAGTAGGATAGATGAAATTTTACTTATTTATCTATACACGTACAGTGGTCAAAACCCACCCGCCCGCCCATACACGTACAGTGGTATTGACTCATCCGCCCGGCCCCAACACGTACAGTTTTCCTTCATTCCTGTGGACGCACCCATACAGGTACTATTACATTGGCCCACCCACCAGCCCATACACGTACTATTACATTGGCCCACCCACTCGCCCATACACGTACTATTACATTGATCCACCCACCCGCCCATACAAGTACTATTATATTGATCCACCCACCCGCCCATACACGTACTATTACATTTGCAAAAAAAAGCTATTAGAGCTATTTCAAATGCAGGACCTGTAGAGCACTGCAAACCCTTATTTTTGAAATTAAATATCCTCACTGTTATTAATATTTACATCTTCGATTTGTTTTTGTATGTGTTAAGAACTCCTGGTATTATTAAACAAAATTCACATCAATATAGCACTAGGACCAAAGATCAAGCTAAAATTAATTTTTTTAGATTGAGTAAAACATTGAACAGCCGCAATATAATTTCAATCAGAGTCTATAACAAATTAATCCATTTATTCAATATGTATCCCAAAAAAACTTTCTGTAATAAATTATTTACCTGGCTCCTAAAGCACCCTTTTTATTCACTTGACGAATTTTTTAGTACAAATATTTTTGACTTTTAATTCATTTTAAGTTAGTACATTGTAATCCTCACTGCTATATTTTATTAGATTTACTTGTGTAGTGTTAAGAATCTTTGACTTAGCATTTATGTGCTTGTATTGTGACGTTGTCAATGCTATGTAGTTTTATGACAATAAATGGAATTTGAATTTGAATTTTGTTTTGTAAAAGATCTTACAGCAATATTTTTATATGAAATTTTACCAGAATGACCAAAGGAAAACTTATGTATGGTCAGACAATCATTTGAGAAAGCGGACACTCAATTTTGAGAAGCAATATAAGAAATAAGATTAGCGATTACTTTACTGTTCCTTGCAACTGGTGATAGCTATTCATCTTTTGTGTAAATATTTCGAGTGTCCAGACAATCCATACTACTAATTGTTCCTGAAGTATTTAAAGCAATGTTTATGTGTCTATCATTTTATTTCACGTAAAAAAAACAGCTACTCTTGTCTTCAGGAAAGTTTTTAAATTTATAAATCACTTACGGAAGTTTGTGCTCAAGGCCACTATAGTTCGTTAACTTTTTAATTTGTTATATGATCTATATCCAACACTAGCATTTCAAAATATACGGACCTGATTTCGATCCAAAAATAAAATTAATGTGCACCATAATCTCAAATCACACACTATATATTAAATTGATTGGGTCAGCGGAATCCTCCACTCTATGTACACAAACAAATTATTCTGCATCTAAAATGTAACGAAATATTTACGATTAAAATAAATTCAGTGTAAATTTTCATAGAATTACTGATGAAACTGACTATACCCCATAAGCATTTGTAAGAGTGGCATTGAATTTTCGTTGTTCATAAGGTCACAACACACAAAAAAGTCAACAAGTCAGTGGGGAAAGCACGCTGAAGTGCACAGAGATGCAGTAATTGTGGTGATACTCCATACGACATGGAAATTGCTATTTTAGTCTACAAATGGCCATGCATTAAGCATGCGTGGAGGCATGCACAAGCGTACGCTTAAAGGCATAAGTGTGGCCATAGCTCCAGTTAAGTTTAGCAGTTTGTGGGGAAGTCACGTGTGTTTTCTCTATCTGTACTCTTGGCTCGACATAGAGATGAAAGAAATTGTTTTGATTTCTAAATATTTGTGCAGTTTTTAACCATGTCAGGGTGTCCTTATTCTGGAAAGTCAGGGAAATGAACAAAAATTCTGGAAAGTCAGGGAAATCTATCTCGGTGATGGATTTGAGGGGATTGTTTTATGCTCTAGTCGGGCGTAACCTCAACTAAAGTTGCATTTTTCTAGTTATGTTATTCAATTAATTAAAGAGGTGGTCAATAGTGCAATGTCCTATATCATTGATTTTATACACAAATAGATTTACCATCCAATGTTAAATTTTGAGTCTCAAAACATCAGCTGTTTTTGTGGTCCATTGTGGAGCGCTAGTGTAGTCCCATTTAAATTTAATGCCAGTTGTGGTTGAAGGTTTCACTAACTAACAAAATTGCAGGCGAATATCTATTGTAGGTGTACAATCAAGGCCTATATGTTCTGGTAATACAGTATTCTCCAGTGTTGAAATAAGTATTTAAACGTAATTTTTCTTCACTTGTAATGTAAATTTTGTGAGACTATATAGATATAATTTAAACGGCCCGAGATATCTATGTGAAACCTTGACCCTACCTATTATAACATATTTTCTTAATTTTTCAAGTTGTTGAAAATTTTGCCCCCCTTTTCTAAAGGGGGGCAACTAAACATTTTCAAATACAAACCCCTATCATGTGACCCCTCATTTTAAAGGGAATAAAAAATTAAATCCAATAATGCAAACTAGAGGTCTCTACGTTTATTTTAACAGATTTTATGACAAATTTATAATAATAAAATCAGTAACTGTCTTGTCCTGTTTATCGTAACATGAGTCAACATGCTTTGGAGTTTCCCTTGTTCTTATCTTACCGGTTGCAACAATCTACTGTTGACTTTCTCTTTACTACTCACTTGCATTTCATCAGCTGATTGGTTAAGTTGCTATAAACAACATCAGTTTAAGGTTATTTTTCTGACAAATAGTGTTACTTATTTTATTTCTACATGGAGAATAATTCTGAGTTTGAAAGAATTACTGTGTTAATGATGAGAGGTTATGGAGAACGTATGAGATCATACGCTGAAGTAGCAGAATTATTAATGAGGAATTTCCTAACCGGAACAATCCCATAACTAGATTTACGGTGGCAAGAATTGTTCAACGGTTTAATGATACTCATTCTGTAAAGGATAGACCCAAGCCAGGAAGGGCTCCTGTAATTGACGAGGAGAAATCAATAGATGTTATGCAGTCCTTTGTTGAAGATCCCACATATCTACGAGAAGAGCTGCTTTGGAGCACGACATTAGCCAATCTTCGGTAAGAAAAATTCTTAAATGTAATAAATTCAAACCTTTTAAAGTCAAACTAGTGCAAGAGCTTAGTGAAGATGACTATGACCGTAGGGTTGAATTTTGTGATATAATGATGGGCAAATTAGACGCTGAACCTGAGTTACTGAACAGAATCCTTTTTAGTGATGAAGCAACTTTCAGACCAACGGTGCCGTCAATCGGCATAATTGTCGTTACTGGGCAGATAACAATCCACACTGGTATGTAGAGGCCCATACACAACGCCCTTCAAAAGTTAATGGTTGGGCAGGAATAGTTGATCACCGCTTAGTCGGTCCATTTATAATTGATGGAAATTTAAATTCTGTGAAGTATTTAGATATGCTTGAAAACCAGATTGTGCCTGCACTCCAAAATATGTTTGGACAAGAAGCTGATAACATTTGGTTACAACAAGATGGAGCACCACCACACTATGGTCTTGAAGATGAGCTTAACTCATAAAAGTACTTCCACATTTTAGTTACGTGGATCCCACCACTCCATACACGTACAGTGGTACTGACCCACCCGTCCACCCATGCACGTATAGCGGTAATGACAAACCCACCCACTTATGCACGTACGGTGATACTGACCCACCCGCCCACCCATACAGTGATACTGACCCACCCGCCCACCCATACACATACAGTGATAATGACCCACCCGCCCACCCATACACTTACAATGATACTGACCCACCCACCCACTCATAGACATACAGTGATACTGACCCACCCGCCCACCCATACACGTACAATGATACTGACCCACCCGCCCCCCATACACATACAGTGATACTGACCCACCCCCACCCATACACATACAGTGATACTGACCCACCCACCCACCCAAACAATAATGTCTTCCCAAGAAGGTGGATAGGCCGAAGGGGCGCTGTGGTATGGCCAGCAAGGTCTCCTGACCTTAACCCACTTGATTACTTTTTTTGGGGCTACATGAAATATCTGGTGTACAAAACAAGGCCAATTGACGTCCATGACTTAACGCAAAGAATTTTGAACTTATCTCAAACAATTCCTAGAGATAATTTCTTGAATGCTGTCACAAGTTTTTACACACGTCTAGCACACTGTCAAACAGCCGAAGGTGAACAGTTTGAACACCTGCTACATTAAAACAGGTAACTGTTTTTAGAATTTGCGTTAGTGTTGACTCATGTTACGATAAACAGGACAAGACAGTTACTGATTTTATTATTATAAATTTGTCATAAAATCTGTTAAAATAAACGTATAGACCTCTAGTTTGCATTATTGGATTTATTTTTTATTCCCTTTAAAATGAGGGGTCACATGATAGGGGTTTGTATTTGAAAATGTTTAGTTGCCCCCCTTTAGAAAAGGGGGGCAAAATTTTCAACAACTTGAAAAATTAAGAAAATATGTTATAATAGGTAGGGCCAAGGTTTCACATAGATATCTCGGGCCGTTTAAATTATATCCAGGTGTGCCAGGACATAAAACTCACTCTGTATATATAGTAACTTATAGGTTTCCTTTTTGCAAGTGTTCATAATGTAAATATTAGCAATATAGCTTCGTAGAAATGTATTTGTATTTTCTATAAAATTTTAGCATAAAAAGGAGGAAAAAAGAAAGGGATAATAGAGAACTAGGCCAGCTATGGCTATGGAGGAGGCCAGTTTTTCTTGTTTCCTTCTTTTATAATGTTTATTTACACTTTAATATCAAGATTAATATCTCCAGAATAATCATTTTAATTTAATGCTTAAATTACAACACATTTAGACTATAATGTATTTTTGAAAAATTACGATTGTCAGAGAAAATTATCTGAAATGGTCAGGGAAAATTGTGACAATATTTATGTGGACATCCTGCATGCATATGTCCGTTGGTTTAGGCAACACCTAATTTTGAAGAATTAATTTGAAGGATTAATAAAGCAAATATGATAATGTTTCCTAATTCGTTAACCTTCATTGAAACAACTTATCCGATTAGGATTAAATAGTCTGAACTAAATTGTTATAATTTAGGAATTTTTTTATACTCCTGAGATCAGTAGCTGTAATTCTAAACAAATATGAAGTTAAAGGTAGGGGCAGTTACAGGTATATCAATTGTCATTTGATTGTAGATCTGAGTAATGTATGCATTAATGCAAGTCTAGCCTTAAGGATATGTTTTTAATTGAATATTATGCAAATCCATGACATGTTGTTTGGTGGAATTAAGAATATCTATGATCTGATTATAAATTTTGTACAAGCTAAAATGAAGTAGGACCACACAAATTACCTCTTGAAATGGTTGGGAGTAATGTTGATCTTGTATCGATAACTATTGTAATTGACCTTGCTGCTCTTGAAACATTTAGGTTCTATGGCTGATTTCATGTATTCACATATTACTGGAATTTCAAATACTACTATATTGGCAAGTGGCATTTATTTTCTCCCAAATGAAATACCAGTGACCTTGATCAGTGAGGGATCCTTTACCAGTGGTGGTGTGATTCGAAGTCACACCTCCAGTGAATAATATTGTCGCAGCCGTGCCTCCGACATCAGTTTGACTTTTGAACTATTTGTACAGAGACCTGTATGATCGGGACAGTCCTAATCCTCTGATGTTAAAACATGACATTGTATCGAATCAGAGCATTGGATCACCCGTATTCCTGAAGTCATTACCAAGCCTCTCTTAAATTCTTGGAAATATTTCAGTCCAATACAGCCTGTTTAATAGTTTCCAACGCAAAATATTCAGTGAAAGGTATGTCGTATTCAACATTTTGTGATTTCAATGTCTTAATTTGGTAAAAAAAGTGAATCAAAACATAATTATTTCTGATCATTTAATCGTAGCATTTGTATGGCCGAACCACTTCTAAGAATTGAAAGGGAGGCTTGATAATGTATGACCTCAGAAATGTGGGTGGATGACACTAGGGTTCGATGCAATGACATTAGAAGATAAGACTTACTCAACCTTAATGCATCAACTCTTGGCGAGACAGGATATGTCCTCTGGGCCATTCTGCAATGCAGCCAAGCGTTCATGTAGCATCTTGACATCTTGAAGACACTCCTTTCCCAGAGCTTTCCTTTTTACAAGGAATTAATTTGTTTGAAACATATTCCTGTAGACCTGGTATTTAATAATAATAGATTTAGATGACTGATTGTTGTCTGGCTGCCTGACCCCCTTAATCCGTGGTTTTAGTTGATAACATAAAAATATATTTCTAAACTATATTTTTCAAACTAAATTAAACTTTTAACGCCAGCTACTAAACTAATAAATATTTAAAACATACCACTAAACAATGTCTATTTGGTGATGATGTTCGCCAGCTACCAACCAAAAATTTTGCTAGTATCTTTAATGCCACCCCAACTTAAAATTACGTCCATTACTAACCCTCCAAAATTAGTCCTAGTTTTTATACCAGTTAAGTATCTTTAACTGAATTCTAACTTGTTTGTGTTTCTTTTTATTCTATTAAGTTTCAAACTTCATAACATTTAACTTGTCAATATTTAAAGTGTGATTGTACAATTTTAGTAAAGACTGGATATTTTCGATTTCAATAAAAAATGTTGATATTCAAACTTCATCTTCTGTTTTAGCTTATATTTCACATTAGAATAATCTTAGAACAAAAATAAGTTATTTTGATGTAGTTCTAAAAGTACGGCAGCAATAACTAAAAAATTTGCATGACCCCAAGTTAAATGTTTTCAAGATCTGATTTCATTTTTATTATTTTGTGAACAAAAATACACGTTATCACTTGAAAGCCTTATGTGGTGGTTGGTACAGGCAGACTTGCTTTACAAGGCTGTGATCCAAGGTCTAAAAGCGAGGCTATTTGCATTGTCCATTAATGGGGTTTAAATTCTCAACTGATACTTTAAACAGAGTTAATTTGCAAGGTTATAAGCGTTCCTTCCCAGGCTGCGGGCTGAGTTCCTACATTAGGCCGAACTTGGAGATCTACAAGCATGCAGAGTCCATTCCTGAGGCAGTAGTCTAAGCTCTGCCTTGTAATCCTGGCAGAGTTCTCTTACACGATCACAGGCTGAGCCCCGTAACTAGGAGGCTTTCAAGGTGGTTTGGGAGTGCAACCAAAGGAGTGAAATTATTTTTAGTTTAAAAAAATACACCTGTTTTATCTTATTTTACAATTTACTTTGATTGTTGTAATTTAGAGCAAAGCTTTCATATGGTACATTCTGATGATCAATATAAGGGAAAGCTTTACTAGTCTCTTTTACTTTCTATTTTTTCTAAAAAGCGAGGGCGTAACTTGCACTGAATTTCTAAACAGAAATCATAGGCCTCGCTCAGTAGTCTTCACGTGGAAATCTCTTACACCTGAGGATATAATAAAGGCAGCTAAGAGGTTGAAGTGCTCTGGAAGCACTGATGTTTATTACATGTCCAACAATGTGCTTAAACAGGTGATACCAAGTTTTGCTATCCCACTTACAATTTGTATTAATAAATGCCTACAAGAAGGGGTGTTTCCTGAGCCTCTAAAATTATCCAGAGTCTGTCCTATTTATAAAAAAGGACCAAGAGACAAACCAAGTAGCTTTCGTCCCATCTCTGTGATTCCAGCAATTTCTAAATTATTTGAGGTTTTAGTCTATGACCAAACTATCCATTTTTTAGAAACAAACAATCTTCTTAATGCATCCCAGTTTGGTTTCAGACAGGGACTTTCCACAACTGAGGCAATAGATAAATTGATGAGAAGTTCTTCAGGCTTTTGAAAATAGGGTCATTGCTCGGGCCACCCTCTGTGACCTGAGTAAGGCCTTTGATTCTATTAATCACTCTGACCTCTTAATATAATTAAAGCATTATGGTTTCACTGGCCCTTCACTTAAATTCTTTCATTCATATTTAAAAAATCGTAAACAAATAGTTTACATAGATGGTGTCTGGTCACAAGAGGCTGATGTCAAGTACAGTGTACCTCAGGGTTCTGTACTTGGTCCCCTCCTTTTTCTAATTACAATAAATGATTTGCCCCTCTCTGTTAACTCTAAAACAATCCACTATGCAGATGACTCGACTTTCATAAGCACTGGCAACAATTTAAAAGAATTAAATGAAATAGTTAAAAACACAATTTTAGATGCTTCCCTTTGGTTTCAGTCCAACGGTTTTCTTTTAAACAAGAGTAAAACCCAAAATATTCTATTTACATTAAAACATCTTAATACTGAACTTGTTGATCTTGAAGAAGAATTTTTGTCTTCTGTAAAATTTCTTGGGGTGCAGCTCGATTCTCAATTGAATTGGACACCAAATATAGAACAACTATCTGTCAGGCTTTCCAGGGTTCTTTATCTTCTGAGATGCCTCATCTTTCATATTCCAAAAAATTTTGTACGCTCAACTTATTTTGCTTACTTTCAATCTTTACTTAGATATGGTCTCATTTTTTGAGGGAATTGCTCTAAGGTTCACGAGATTTTAATTTTACAAAAAAAGCCTTAAGAATCATTACAGATTCGGAACACTTAGAACACTGCAAGCCACTTTTTATTAGTCAAGGAATTCTGACTATTATCAACCTTTACATCTACGACCTAACTCTATATATTCTGAAAAATTCTGATTTATTGAAGTTTAATTCTGAAGTTCACTGCTATAATACTTGCAGTAAAGAACTAGCTTCAATAGCCTATTGTAGACTAACTAAAACCATAAATAGTCACACTACAGTAGCTCTTCAGCTATATAATGTGCTAAAGCCCCTAATTAAAAAGCATCCTGAAAGTAAATTTAAAAAACTGTTTTACTCCTGGCTTTTAAACAACCCTTTTTATTGCCTCCAAGAGTTTTACTCTATCCTTCGTGCAGATAGTTTTTAAATTAGACACAATTTAAGTACATATTTAAATAGGAAACAGTTTTGCATAATCTTTTTTATTTGAAATTTAAATTGTATAAACTAGTAGGTCTACTTTAATGATTTATTGTCTACTATGTATCATAAATTGTTCTGTATCTATTTATTATTTTGTATGGGTTTTGGATTAATTAATTAGTGCATTAAATTATTTGTTGTTTTGGCGTTTGTTCATGGATTATTGTTTTGCAGTGGTATCTTACTATGCTTAATTTGTTTTCCTATAGTTTTTTATGCATCTACATTTTGGCAAACATTAATTAATTTTTGAAAGACCATTATGACTGTATTCATGACTGACTTCTGTAATTATAATTCAGTTAAGCTTAGATTAATATTTATGACTTGGCAGATATTGCTGTATATTGACTTTGTCAAAAATTTGTTCAAATTCATATGACAATAAAGATTTATTATTATTATTATTTTAGTCCTATGAATGAAATTCTTGCAAGACATTTCTCAATATTCCTTTCATTAAGTGGCCTAGATAATACTTGTTATCCCATGCTTCAGTATTTATATCCTATAAATTGAGGATGATAAAGTAGAGACTACTCCAGAGTCAAAGATGACCAAATAAGTTATGTGACCGTTTGATTAAAATTCCACATTAAACATGGGCCCAGTTTTTTCGTCAAAAACGAGTTTAGCAGAAACATCAGAAAACATAATAACTAATCTCTTTAAATTGGCTAAAATTGTTGACTGGGGGTCTTTGAAGAATGAAATGATATACTCTTATCCTCATGGCCTTTGATCCACAAGGTTTGGTTTAGTCTTGCCTCCACTCCCTTCGATCTTTCTCCCTGGCTGTCATCCTTTTCATATCTATCTGGACTTAATCATTCCAACTTTTCTTTGGTTGTCCAGGAAGTCTTCTTCCATTAGTGTTTTATTTTCAAACTTGCAAAACCAGGGCTTTGTCCTCCTTTCTTATGACATGTGTAGCCCACCACAAATTCCTGAATTTGACTCGGCTTCAACGTTTAGTGCGCCAGATTGGTCTCATATCCCTTTTATTATTTTTTTCTCCATTTCTTTTTTTCTCTCTTGTGGGCCCAAAGACTTTTCTCATTCCATTGTTTTCAAAAGTGATGTTTCTTTTCTGAATTTTTTTCAAGAACCCATGACTCTGCTCCATTCAGAAGAATCAGTCTTGTTATTGTAGAAATAATACTGGTTTAGATTATCTTTTCCTGTCGTAACAGTTCTTCAATTACATTACTGCTATGTACATTTCAAAGCATATAAAGCTTCATCATCAGGCTTCCAAAAACATTAATCACTAAAATTATAAAACATTAAAACACATTGAAACATGAGTACAACACTTTTGCCGGCTGGCGATAGACACCAACTGAAACAAACTCAAACATGTTACCCTACTCCCACTTGTTGACCTTCAATTATATTAATTTTCTTCCTTTGTAACTTCATGTTGTTTATTCGGTTGAACCATTCCTCAAATGTATGAGTGGACACAGACATGACTCCAAAGTAAATAACCCTGAAAACCCTGTTTCATCCCTAGCATATCATCAATCATGTTAGTACTACCGTATGTGTATGGGTGGGCTAGTACCACCGTACGTGTATGGGTGGGCTGGTGGGTTAGTACCACTGTACGTTTATGGGTGGGCGGGTGGGTTAGTACCATTGTACGTGTATGGGTGGGCGGGTGGGTTAGTACCACCGTACGTGTATTTTAGTACATTTATTTCACGGCATAATTTTGTTAGACTTGCATTTTAATTTAAATATTAATCAAAATATTACTTAGATCAGATTTGAAAGCATTGTAGATATGGAGTTTTTCTATTGTAGTCATAAAATGTGATTTATCGCAGTTATATAAAACTTCTAAATTGTTTTCTAAACTGTCAATATTATGTCCATTGGAAATTAAATGTTCAGCAACTTTTGATTTCTGACTTGTTGATGGTTTAGGAAGATGTGCATAGAAACGTTTTTTAAAAGAACAACCTGTTTGGCCAATGTAAAACTTTGAACAATCAGAACAGTTTATCTTATAAATGCCTGTATTTTTGTTCTTGTTGTGTTTTTGGATGTTTAAATGTTTATTAAGTTTATTAGAAGTCTTGTATGACACACTGATATTTTGTTTCTTTAATTCTTTTGACAATGTATGGTGTAAATAATGGCCATATTCGTATGACACAAATTTTTTATCTGTATTAGGAATCTTTGCGTGTGAATTTCTATTCTAATTTTTAGTAATTATTTTTTCTATTATTTCACTATTGTATCCATTGGCTATGGCAATGTATTTGATGATGGATAGGTCCGTTTCATAATCTTCCTTATCCATAGGTATGGATAGAAATCTGTGGACCATACTATTATAGGCTGCCATTTTATCAATCATTGGGTGGTAAGAGGTTGCATGGATGTTATGGTCAGTGGTGGTAGGTTTGCGGTATACAGTAAATTTAATGTTGATATTTTCTTTTTTGAGCTTTAGATCTAGATATGTTAAGCTATTATCCTTTTCTGTTTCCAATGTGAATTGTAGGTCAGGTGAAAAACTATTTAGATATTTCTTCAATAGTTCTAATTGTCTTGTGTTTCCTTTATAAAAAACTTTAGTGACATAGGCTTGTTATTGTTCTGTAGATTATAGTTTTTGATCTGACATAATATGTTTGACGATTTAAGTTTATTCACTATGGGCTAGATTTGTTACATCTTAAAGTTCTGTCACTATTGTAGAGCTGATTATGTCACCAATATTTTAACATCTACTTTCCCGATATTATATTCTCAATTGTAAAATGTCCGGATTTTTCAAAGTTTCAATCAAAACATAACTTTAGTGAAATGAAGGATGATATTCAACCATTTGTTATTACCACATCTCGCAAAGAATCTTCAGCACTGTTAGAGAAGACTAAAGCAGAAATTCAGTATGGGTGTGATGGAAACAGTTTAACATGCAACTGACTGGAGTTCACCAATAATGATATACAGAAAAAAATCTGATGTAAGAATATGTGTGTACCTTATAAGACTGCATGAGGGAATGAAATGGCGTTTATAAATTCCCCATGTTAATAATATGAATAGCTAGGTTTTCTGATCCACCTGTTTGGTTTTTCAAAGTAATTGCAAATAATTCTTTTAATTAATTGTTAAGTTATTTTACAACATAGTTGTCAGTATTTAACGATAGTTCTTACGCTTCTTACCCAGTCAGTTTTTACACCATAGAGTCAGGATTCAACTATATTTCTCTTACACTATTCGGATGATTTAGATTTAAAATTTTGACTTTTCAGAAACATGTTGGCTTCCGAAGAATTTTAAGCTCAGGCCAACAATATTTTTCAAGGACAGAATAATGCAGTAGTTCATATGTATGACAAATAAAGTCTGTTCTACGATTCTAAGGATTGCTCGATTATGTGGGTGAACAAAATTCAAACGGTTCTTATACAATGATTATTTACAATTCTTAAGCTTAAGCGGCTGATTTCATTGATATTCCAAAACTAATTCATTACAAAGCTTCCAAAGTAAATTGCATCAAAGAATATTACCAACAGATATATTCTATATTCATTTACTCATTGTGTCGTTCAGCTCTAGAGTTAATAATAGTAGTAACTCCCACCTGCCCACCCATTCACATACCCACCCATACACATACAGTGGTATTGATCCACTCACCCACCCTTACACGTACAGTGGTATTGACCCACCCGCCTACCCATACACATAGAGTGGTATTGACCCACCCGCCTACCCATACACATAGAGTGGTATTGACCCACCCGCCCACCCATACACATACAGTGGTATTGACCCACGCGCCCACCCATACACGTTCAGTGGTATTGACCCACCCGCCCACCCATACACGTTCAGTGATATTGACCCACCCGCCCACCCATACGTACAGTGGTACTGACCCACCCGCCACCCATACACATACAGTGTTATTCACTATACCCCTCTACGTGTATGGGTGGGTGGGTGGGTCAATACCCTCTACGTGTATGGGTGGGAGGGTGGGTCAATACCCTCTACGTGTATGGGTGGGTGGGTGGGTCAATACCCCTCTACGTGTATGGGTGGGTGGGTGGGTCAATACCCTCTACGTGTATGGGTGGGTGGGTGGGTCAATACCCCTCTACGTGTATGGGTGGGCGGGTGGGTCAATACCCCTCTACGTGTATGGGTGGGTGGGTGGGTATTCATGTACAGTTACTATTGTTGAGTTTTGATACCTTGCGGGAAAGGGAAGGGATTTAAATTTACAGTATTCCCTGTTGTTTACATTGTCGCTTGTGCATGTGATTTGGCTGATTGTGAATTATTGCTGAATATAAAATACTGTTTTTAGATGACCCTAACTTAATGGCAAAATTAATGAGTGAACTTAATGGCAATTCAACCGGAATTGATGTGGGTGAAGAAATCTAAAAATAAAGCCGGCACTATGGTGTAGTGCTGCATGGGGGCTGTGTTGTGATTATAGGTGACCGGTTCTGTTCTCAGTCCTATTGACATCAACATGTAATCTGTTCAATAGTTATCATTGACGTAGACACTATTAGTGGTCTGGGGTGTCCATGTGGGGTGGTTTGAGAGAGAGAGAGAGAGAGAGAGAGAGAGAGAGAGAGAATATCTTTATTTTACAATCTTCAAGATTGAAAATGGTGTCATTAAATACAATGTAACTGTAACAATCATTTTAGTTCAGAACTTGCTTTACACAGTAAAATTTTGCCAGTCCAGGAATTCACTTATGGTGTAGAACGGCCGTTGGAGTAACCAGAATCGAAGGTTTTTCTTTAAGGTGACCGGGTCAGCTCTCTTAATCGTTTCAGGAAGAACATTGAAGAACTTGGCTCCAGCATAAGAAGGCTTCGATTGAAAGCGACGACTGTGATGAATCGGCAGAGCGAAGTCCCTGGCATTTCTTGTTTGGTAGGTGTGTGTATCCATGTTGCGTTGTAGTTGTCTGGAGGATGCAAGGCAGATCACTTCCAGCAGATAGATGTTAGTAACTGTCAATATTCTCAATTCTTTAAAAGCACCCCTGCAGCTGGCCCTCCAGTCAAGATCAGCCAGTATTCTGACAGCCTTTTTTTGAGTGATTAAAACCCGCTCCAGGTAGCCATTTGTTGTAGCACCCCACAAGACAATACCATATCTGAGATGGGACTCGAACAGGGAGCTGTAAGCTGTTCTAACCGCATCCCCTGTGCTAACGTGCTTGACTCTTCTAATTGCAAAGAGGGCACTACTCATTCTAGTACACAGTTTATCAACATGATCCATCCATGATATTTTATTGTCAACCACAATACCCAGGTGCTCTACTGCATGTACAGTGTCAAGATTGGGGAATCCAGACAATTCATCTTTCATGCTGCCAAGGGTCATTTCTTTCGTCTTTGATTCATTAAAAACAAGGTCGTTCGCTGCACAATATTCAATGGCAACATTTAATGTGATGTATGACTGTACTTCAAGTGCCTCTCTATTCTTCCCAGAAACCAACAGAACCGTGTCATCAGCATACATTATGGTGTTACTATAGGGTTCCATGTATGCTGGGAAGTCAGATGTAAAAAGGACAAACAAAACAGGCCCAAGGACAGACCCCTGAGGTACACCTCTGTTTACCGGCAGTCTGTCAGATCTGTGCAAAACTCTGACTCCTTTCTTGCTCTGTTTAAGCTCAACCAGTTGGTCTCGATCACTCAAATAGCTTGCAAACTTGAGTGATGTTCAAGGGAGTATCAGGCTTATAAGTTTGCTAAAAAAATCAGACAAATACTACGTGGTCAGATTCCCTAAGGTATCCCTTAGTTTCCCTGGCCCTATTAACAAATGGCTCTATTCAAGAAACATAAATCTTAGTGACCAAGCCATTCATCTACACTCCTCATACTCATTTGCCATTTATATCTTGACAATAAAAGAGCCCTTATGGGCGAGCCGCTACTGGTTGTGATGTAAAACTCCCTTCAAGAATATATACAGAAGCATTAACATAAGGACTCTCAAGTGTCCTACTATGGTAATAAAAAGATAGCCAATGAAGCCTCTCAAATTTCACGGATAATATCAGATGCTTCAAAGAACTTCCTCAAAGATGGTCTTGCAATTATCTAGAGTTATAATAAGTTCAAAGAATTTATTCTTGGTAAAACAACCCGTAATGTAATGGATATTAAACCACTAGTAAATATATTTTGCAAAAAAATCTTTAAATGACTTGCCCACTCATCTTCAAAGAATGATACTTTGCATGATGTGATTGCAGTTCTATCTTACTTCTCTACTAGTGTTCCTATGCAGTGGTAATGTGTTAAAAGAACATTAGGGAAGATTTACTTAAAGCTCATTTTCAACCAAATAGCTACACCCTAAAAATCTGAATGAATAAGTAATCTTCCAAGGGATGTAGATACAGTAACAAAACAATCTTCCACTTTTTACTACCAGATATGGTTTATTACTCAGATTTGAGATGCCAACAGTGTGTATTTTAAAGCGAATATGAAAGATTATGACTGTGGATGATCTATACAGTCTCGTTACTAACTAAGGTTGTCTGTTCCTTAGAAAGAGCTATTTAGCCCAACTAAGGAACCTACAACTTTAAATGGAATCTGAACCTTGCAGTATTGGTCTCATTTTCAGCTAAATGAAAAGCTTGATACACAATTATTTTCCCCACATACCTGGACACTGACTACCACCCATAACGGACACCCCAAACATCTCTAATATTGTTGATTCCAAACATTGAATGGACGATGTCAGATTTTATGACGACTGAGAAAAAAAACCTATTGCTACAAATCTCCACTACACTTTGTCACCAAGTAGCTAGTTTAGAGACTGTGCCACAATTGCCGACATTTAATGGAACAAGCCTTGGTACAGATGGTTTTAATGAGTATTTGTAAAACTTGACTTTTTGCTAATAAAATTAGAGTCTGTTCAACATTTTTATAGGTAGAAAATATATAGGAGGAAAATGGTACTTACAGGTAAAAAAATTTGATAAACGAAAAGAAATTTTATTGTGATTATTTTAACTATGTAGCCCAGAGAAAACATTTTTAGGTCCGTAAAATATTTACTCCCTCTCTTAACAGTCTAAAAAATGTCAAAAAAAGTGTTTTGACCCTTTAGAAACTGGCTTAAAATGAAACAGACTAGCCAGACAGACCAAGCCATTTTCAACCCTTTCCCCTCGGAACAGTCTGTTAAATAATGTTCTCTCAGATCGGGTGTCCAGTACAGTTGGCCACACTTGTTTCTACGTCAGCTCGGCAGTTGAACACCTGCTAGTGACCCGTGAGGTCCGATGGCCACCTGGGTTGACCATGGCTGTTTTGTTTACGACATCGGCAACCGTGTCACTCTCTCGATCTCACCAGGATGGAAACCATTTTGTGGTCATTCAGCATTATTGTGGTTGCACCTGGTTTTTAAAGTTTAAATACTAATTATTTTAATTTATATGTTGATCTGAATATTTGTATTGAATATTTAAAATATGGAGCATTACGTGATAGTTTTTTTTATTACATTATTAGTAAAATATATTTTAAAATACTATTGAAAAATTTTGAGCCATGAAAAATTAATTGTTTAAAAAAATTTTTTCACTATTAATACTTATTTTAAATTACTGTTTTTCTATTTTTAACTGATAATTGAAATGTCTAGAATTAAATTATGTAAGTGATATATAAGTATAATCAGTTTATAAAACAAAATAATTGCCATATTAGCGGCTTCTCAGCTTTTCTGATAATCTGTACACGAGTATCATGCATCTTAAAAATATGTATTTTCTGATTTTAAATTAAAATACAAACAAGTTTGATTAAAATAACAAAGTATTAATTAATGAAACATATAATTCTGGAATTACAAGTTTTGTAATATTTACTTTTGAAATAAATCAGTTTTTGAAATTTTGCTTAGTGTAATACTTTTCAAAAAATACGCCAGGATACTAAAACGCGATCTAAATAACTATTGTTTACAATTACATACAGTATTTTACAACAAAATAGAATATTTACAATAATTAACAATTTAAACAACGAATAAAACACACTAAATCAACAAATATCACTTAATAACATGCTAGATGCGCAAGGATAAAATCGAGAGATAGCCTAGACTCACTGCCAAACTCTGACACATAATCAGGATGTCTACATAAAGCAGAAACGGAAACGGATGATACCAACTGGTTGAATATAATCCTGAAATATTTAAACAGCCGTTAAACATTTTAAAATATTGCTCAAACAAGTTATATCTAAAATACAAAAAAAATATGTCAAGTGTCCAACAGAGTTGGACATCCGAGTATGTAGGCAAGTCATTGCCGGCCATCACAGTTGGACAGCCGATTCAAGTGGACAACGCAAGTAAAACTTACCCGATTTGAGCGTAAACATAGTAGTGGCCACCAGAGATGGACACTTGATCTCAGATACATTTAGACGAACACTCGCAGAGCTGGTGGTAAAATCGTGATGTCCAACTGGGTTGGCCATCCGAGGGGAAAGGGTTAAGGATTTTTCAGACCTTCAGGGAAATGGCTATATCTTGATAATCATATTTTATTGAATAATTTGTATGTGATATTATATGAATTCAATTGAAAATGTGTAAAAGTTATACATCACTTATAACTTGAACGTAAATTTGAAAATTGCATAAGTTTTTTTCAAGGCACCATAACCCATGTTATGAATAAAAACTGAAATGAAAACCTAAATATTTTTTATGGGGAATATGTTTCTAAACAACTAGGAAAAGTTTCATTCAGGAGAAAATTCGTAATAGGAACAATTGACATCTCTGCACAGTTCAAGCAAAACCCTAAAAACTGTAACTGTCAAGCAATTCTCAATCAACTGTTATGCTAAATATGCTCATAATTATGACTTAGCGTCTGACAAACAACTTTTGTATACACTGTGGTAGTAGGGATGCAGCACAGCACGACTAACAGATTAATTGAATATCATGTAACAAATTATTATATCTATTATACTTGTTTCTCTAACCTCTACCTTGGTTATTATGTTGTAAGAAAAGAAATAACTGTGTAAAATCCGATATATCTGATATTTGCTGTCCTTGCTACAACTACGACTTAAGATGTATTTGAAGTTGTCTTATAGGGTTTACTTAAACATTTGTAAACAAAACACGCATAAAAATACTGAAAATGTATTTGGGAAACATATATTTGTAATTCTATATTCCTCAGTAAAATGTTGATTGTTTACTAACATTCAGATTCTATTTTGAATTATTTTCAATAACATTAGTCTGTAAAGTATCTGGACCATGACAATACTGGTTTGATTTAGGGGAAATGGAAGGATTATTCTAACAGTAATAAAACGACAATGTTCCTTGACCCCATTATACAAATAAGTAAAATAGCTAGACATAAAAGTTCATTAGTTTGATTAGACAACACTACAATACACATACTAACCACATTGTGTCCGTGAACACAGTAAGAAGTCTGTGGACTAGGAATGAGGAACACTGCCTAAGATCAAATTAAGTATAATAGAACAAACAAGTAAACTGAAGAAATATTTTATTAGACGACTTAAAATTTCCAAATAACAACAAACACTTAAAAATGGTCACAGTAAATGTGTAGCTAATATTTATCAATAGTTATTATAATTATTTTATTACATTTCTAAATCACAAATACATGTACAATATATATATAAATTAAATTTACAATCTATAGGCTACATAGTTTTTTTTTTTAATGTGAAAACATTCTTTTCTTAAAAATAAAGTAGACAAAGCCAAATATGTAACCTTAAATGTTATCTGTTACTTAAAATTTACAATCTAAATATTACTTGTGGCTTTTTCTAGGTTTCGAAAAATTATGTAGAATGCCACTTGATGTTTACTAAACTAGTAAATAAATAAATGGAATGCAAGAATACATTTATCTCAAAATTTTACATTAAGCTGTTTTATACCTTGTTTAATATCAAATATATGGATATCTAAAATAAAATTATAAAAATCCCAAAAGTGTTCCAACACATGCACAAAGCAGTCTTGAAGTTTTTTTTACTTAATCGTTTCTCACTGGTCCTTTTTTGCTTGGCCATTCATTTGATAGGGAGGGGGTGGTTCCTGTAAATGTTATAAAAAAAACACCGGTTAATTTTATATTCTGTTACATTATGATATGGAAAGCTAATTAATTGCTCACTATTTTCAAATAGTTATGTTCACTAATTATACTTTTGATAAGGAAATAAATGGCTATTTACACAAGTTTTCTTGAGTTGATAAACTGTTTGTTTCTTAGTATATACAAGCTGGAGTTGAGTTTGCGGCAGAGAAAGAGCGAACAGAAATAAATCAAAGAAAATATTTACAATAGCATGGTAGTTGGTTATATAAGCAAATATATAATGGTTTGCTCTGAGTCCTAGATATCAAACAAAATATTCCATGAGTGCAAATTTATGATTGCAAAGAACTTATTTTATAAAATATTTCATTTTTTTTCACAGACCAGTTTATATCAAATAGATTCAGTAATCTAGTAGTTTTTATCAAAAGATTAAAAAAAATTTATTTCTCCTTTATGCTGATATCAATAAAATTATTTTTTTTTTAGATTCAGATATGAAATGTGATCAGCTTTTTTATTTTTATTAATATATTGAAGGTAATTTTTGGGCATTACAGTTGGTGCAGAAATTATGTGTACCCGAGTTTGAATGTTGTTTACTAAGAAACTAAGAGACCTATGAAAAACCAAAACACATAGGCTTTCCTCCTATAATTGTACGTTATGAAATATATAAATTGAAATTTTATTATAATTTTAATATTTTTTTATTCTAGTTGAAACAAGAAAAGTACCAGAAATTTAACTAGTTTTTACGGTACATGAACGTAAAACTTTCATCACTAAAAAAAATCTGTTAATTTATCACATTTATATTTTAATTCGAGGTTGGTAGGAATGTTTTCTATAAATTTTATAATTTTAAATTTTCATGAAAATGTTCTTATCAATTATCTGAACTAAGTTTTCTTGGCTTGTAGAGGTTTTAAAATTGATTACTTGTTCTTGTAATCCTTATGGCATGTATAATTACAATACATTATGTTTTTTTGTCAATACATTAATAAATTGATCAATGTAAATTTAAATTGATTTAAAATCACTGCATTTACTTATGTACATGAACGTAATGTATCGTAACCGTTAATGTCATAAGAATTACAATGTAACCAAGTAATCAATTTTATGCCATCTAGAAGCCAAGAAAATTTAGTTTCAGGAAATTGATAAGAACATCTTTCCCTGAAAATTTAAATATCTGAAATTTATAACACTTATATAGAAAACATTCTTATCAACCAAGTATTAAAATATAAATATGATAAATTAGCTGGTTTTTGAGTAATTGAAGTGCCAAGTTGATGCACAATGAAGACTAGTAACATTTCTGGCATTTTTTTATTTCAACTGGGATAAAAAAATATCAAAACTCACAACAACATTTCAATTTGCTTATGTCATAATGTATGACTAAACGACGAAAACAATGTTGTGATTGGATTTTTGTAGGCCTCTTAGTTTCCTAGTAAACGATCTTTGGGTGCATATATTTTCTGTGCCGACAGTAGGTATATGATTTCAGCAAAAAATTAAAGGAAGCAGCATACCAGGTAAACTGTTGATAAAAACACACACAACAAACAGAACTAACTAGTAAAATATTTCAGGCCCACTGGCCTCTTCCTCATTCACTAGACTTCTGGATTCATAAGCATAGAGATAGGTGGAAGAAGTTTTACCAACTGTGGAGCACTTGAGCACTAAAATGTCTTTCACTTCTGCTTCTATAATATAATATAAACGTGTACTATTTTTATTTTGATGTTTTTTTGGGGAAGGAAAGCTGTTTATATCTCATATGATATTAGTTGAGTCTCTAGATTTTGAAATCCAGTGATGGGCAATTTTCATTCTTCAGGGTTGAAAACTAATGCAGGGAGTGATCTGATTACTTTGGCAGTGAAACAGTTATCAAGATTCTGATTGTGGCTTTGCAGTCATGCAATACTGAAGCCATCTTTTGTTTGTAGGCCATGGTGGTAGGTGGCGAATAGGAGTAAACTAGATAGATTATTTTGTTTGTAGGCCATGGTGGTAGGTGGCGAATAGGAGTAAACTAGATAGATTATTTTGTGACTGCTGAGTATTAGAAGATTGAGCCAATCTAATTTGGTCTTTAACAAGGATCTGTAGATACACTCACATTTTGAGAGCACTGGCTAGATGTTATATAGTTCTAAATTCTCAGAATTAGAAATTATGCATTTTGTTCTTGTGGCTAGGCTAAATGTTGTTTGGGTGTTAACAATTGAAATGTAGTTACTGAAGTTGATCTGATGGTTTAATATGAATATGTCTGGAGAAAACCTGCCTCAAAGTAAATTTTAATATCCAGAAAAATTATGTTGCTTTGAGAAATATTCTTCCAAGATAGCTGCTTTACTTTCCTTTTTTTACTAAAAATGCAACCATTCACTTGCTAGACCTCTTAAATTATGAAGTGTTACAACATGACGTATTTTTCTTACCTACTCCAAGCTTAGCATAACCTAATATATTTTATCATTTAAAAAAATTACATTAAATTGACTATTGGCCCTCCTAAGCGTCAACATACACAAGCGTTTATTTGACGTCTAGTCATTGCTTTAATGGATGTATTGGCCACATGATCAGACTAAAAAAATGTACATTTTTTTTGTTGGAAAACTGTTGTTGTAAGGAAAAAATACTTTCAAATTCTTGTTCATAAATGAAACCATGTCTAATTTTAAGAAACAGCAAAAATCCATGACATTAATAAATTAAAAATAATCTCATTTTAAAACAAGGATTGAACTAAGCTTATGAACCTGGGCTTCAAGCAACAATAAAGATATTTTAATAAAGTAAATTAATTTTTTTCATTGGCATGTTAATGATGTTGATTCACAGGAGTACGCATAGTGAAATGTAGTATAATACACCAATACATGATGAAAACGAAATATTGTATAATACATCAATAAATGATCAATCTGGCCAACTATCTCTATCACTCGTATATTGCAGGAAAATTAAAACAAATGTTATTGTGTGGAATAACTTAGAATAAATCAAAGTAACGTAATAGCCTATTATAATGTCATAGTAACAATTCTTTTTGGTCTTGGCTTAAAAAAAAGTAATAGTGATAAATAAAATAAACTTGTGTTGGATAACTCAAGGTTTTTGACAAGTATAAAGCATATGATGAATTATAAATGTAACACATACTCAGAAAAATGTTGAATCGGAAATTTTGTTAAAACAGATCAAAAGGATTTTTTCTACCTAGTAATGAAATACTAATAATAATTATTTTAGAATACCTTAACTACATCACGGAAAACCAAACACTTATTAAATAAGTTTTTAATAAGGTGTTCTTAACAAATAAGGTTTTACGATCATATTCAGCACAAATAGAATGATGATTGAATATGTTTGTACCTAAAAATAAGTTAGAAAGCATTAAAATTAAATAAACTTTTCTTCAATAAATAATAAAACTTATTCTCGATATGTTTTGAATGTCTAAAATCATTGTCAATCCATTTCCTATAGACTGGATTTTTTTTTTTCAATTCTATTGAATAGAATATAAATAAATAAAATTAAAAAAAATATAATTCCATATTCTATATTCAGAATAATAATTATTATTCAGTGATGAGAAGCTTATTTAATTTTAATGCTCATTAATATATTTCACCATCACAAAAAATGACATACCATAATGAAATGTAAATAAGTTATACTTACATAATACGACGGAGGTGGAACGTAGGCACACTGAGGCTTGTTAGGATCGTAGTAAGCACTTTGAGCAGCTTCAGCAGCCTTTGCATCAACTGTCAACACAAAATCTGTGAGCCCACAACTAGCAAAGAGAAAATTGGAAGTAGACGGATTAGAACATAATCTGAACATTTAACCCTTTGAGGACCAGAGCCATTAAAAAAAAAAAAAAAAAGTTGTCAAAATTTTTTTTTGCAAACAGTCAGTTTTGTATGCGAAAAAGACCGCAAGAAATCTGCGTTTTTGCAAAGGTTTGTAAAATTTTTTGTATTTTTGTCAATTTTTAAGATATTTTAATAATTCTTTTACCAAAATGATTGTCATTAGTTACTCTAGCAACTAATAAGGGTATATTGCTGTTTGATTGACATAATAATATACCTACGCCGGAAAAAAAATAAAAGAACCAAAAAATAAAATAAAATTTTGACTTTGTGTGTCAACAGAAAAAAATCAATAAATATTTTTACTGTGGGAAACTATTTTATTCAATTATAAATGTTATAAAGAGCATGTGTACAAAATTTTATGTGATTTGGAATAATAATACAAATTTTTTTTTTTTTTATCCCACAGTGGCAGTGGGCACTCACGCACTGCCCACTGCCACTGTGAGCGCTAGTGACGTGATGGAAACACGGAACAAAAAACAACCAATTAGTATTTTTTTTAGCTGTTCTTTTATCGAAAACATTATCAAGGCACTTAGTAAGAAACCAAAGACATTTAAAACAAGATACGGGATCATTCAATGTACTATAGAAAACATACTACACAAATTATTGCCCGCTGACGATATATCGTCAGTGGCGTTTTTCGCACTGTCGGCTGCTGACGATATATCGTCAGCGCGGGGTTTTTCGCACAAAATAGTACTGACGAAATATCGTCAGTTGGTCCTCAAAGGGTTAATCAGCCCATTCATAACTTAACCTATTTAAGCAGGAATAGAATGATAGAAAATCATACTGATTATTCTTTAAGAGTTAGTAGGCTAAAAAAGTATTTTCTCCTTATTAGATATGTACCAAGAATAAACTAACAAAATTTGATTCCAAATCTTTGCTTCATTAAAACAGTACAAGTAAACATCACACAACACAAATTTATTACAATATAAGCACAAAATGTACAAATATATTACAATACAAGCACAAAATGCACAAATATTATGTGCATTCTTTTGTGAATCCCTCTGGTCTGAGGAAGGTGAGCGTGGTTCACCAAAATCTATCACCATAATATTTGTGCATTTTGTGCTTGTATTGTAATATATTTGTACATTTTGTGCTTATATTGTAATAAATTTGTGTTGTGTGACGTTTACTTGTAATGTATATGTACCAACACGTATTATGCTAATTAAAAAACTATTCATTAAAACAACCCAACTCTACAGCGACCTTTTATGTAAGTGTATATACTCTCATACATTAATAACAGGTACGGATATAATGTACTATATGACATTGGTTAAATGTTTTTTCATATGTCATTCAGCTTGGGATATTTTATTTTTTTGGAAACATTTTTGTTGAAAATGTACAATGAATTATTCTGTAAGCAGTTACAGTATGCTTTTTATTTTTCCCATGAAGAACTCATTTTGGAGGGTTCACTTAAATAATAACAGAACCACTTAAAAAAAAATTTCTTTTATGACAAAGGAGCAGTGACAACCCCACACGTCATACATTGCCACACCATTTCAATGATTGAAATGCATTTATTTTAGTACTATTTCCTAAAAAATGAGTTAATATTGCAGGAAGTAGAAGAAGAGTGTATTTTAAGCCAGTCTGATAAGCGATATATTGAAATCTTAGATGGTGTTATTGGGCATTAGAGGAACACCAACTGTTTAGCTTTTATTCCTTTATTCCAAAATAAATTAGTTGGAATTGGAATTTGGTATGAAAAGTTAATGTTAGTCTCGAAAGACCAAATTGAATGAGTTAACAAACTGAAGCTTGGTTTTCATTAATTATTCATAAATATCTTTCATCTTTGAATATTTCTAAAAATTTCGTAGTTTTTTAAATAAAATTAAAATTAAAATTAAAATGGGTATTTAATAAATAAAATAAAAAAAACCTCTGTTTAATTTGTTTAATCCTGAACCTTATTTTTTTAACCTGAAGTTTCAATGTGCAATTACTTCAAGTTTGTAAACTTCTGGAAAATAATTTAACTAAAAATTAGAAATGTTTATTAAAAACATATTTTAGTAACAAATGTTTATTTAAAAATATCCAAATATAAAGTTGTAAAGAAACTTCATTAGAAGCAAGTTTTTTAATACAGTCCAGTTTATCTAATGTGGGCTTAGTCCATCATAATCAGTTAATCATGTCTTTACTTTGTTGATTATTAAAACTGTACTCCATAAATATGAATAAAGTAAAAAATAACAACAAACACTACGATTACACACATACCGGGAGGGGCAGGGACCTGTGTAAAGCCTACGGCACCGGAGGGAGGGGCTGTTGCGTAACCATTGTAACCACCAACTATACCTGGATACGGTGGTGGACTCTCCGTCATAAAAACTGTGTTGGCTACAACATAAATGTTATGAAAAACGTACACATAACGAATTATCAAAATTAAATAAGCATTGATAAGTAAAAGAAAAAAGAATAGAAACAATTACATTACAATAAAGGTATTCTGGGAAAGTCTAGAAACCATAATAGGTGTAGGAAAGAAAATAGTAAACTGGATTAAAGAATTATACAGGGTACATAGGTGTAGAGTGAGAACAACATCAGGTAATATGGAATGGTTTGAAATTAAGAAAAGGTTGAAACAGGGGAGTGTCCTATCTCCTATATTGTTCAATGTGGTAATGGACGTAATATCAAGGGAAGTTAAAGAAGAAAATATAAAAGTAATGATGTTTGTAGATGATATAATAATATAGAGTATTGATACTGGAGAGATACAAAAACAAATAAAAACATGGAATATACTTATGAAAGAGAGGGGACTAAACATGAGTAAGACGAAAAGTGAAGTATAGGTAGTAGGTAGAGACAAGACTTTAGGACAGGACATCATATTAGAGGGGGAACCCCTGAAATTAGTAGATGAATTCACATATCTAGAAACAGCCATAACAAGCGGTGGAAAGATGAAACAAGAAATAACAAATAGGTTAGAGAAGGGAAACAAGTTCTTTCAAGGAGTGGGATAAGGATATGCGGAAAAAGGTAAAAATTACAATATACAAAAAGTATTTTATACCATTATCACATATGGTGCAGAAAGCTGGAATATTATGGAAAGGGACTGGAATAGCAGCCAAGCAGTAGAATTGAAATTCTTGAGAGCAGTGAAAGGAAAGACAAGACTTGATCGAGTGAGAAATAGAGAAAAAAGAGAAGAACTGGTCGAGGAGAGTTTGAGGGAACTATTGGGGAAGATTAACCCTTTGAGGACGACGGGCCGATCTGACGACCCATCGCGTTTTACCGCCGAGGACTAGCGGGCCGATGTGTCGGCCCGTGACATTTTTGCTGTTGAGGACGATGGGCCGATCCGACGGCCTGCCAGGACGCGCTTAGTTATTGTCATGTAATTACTTTCGTAGTCATCAAAAACACTTTGTATGAATGTAAAACTGTTCTAAATGAGTTGATATAAGTGTGTAAACCATTAATATATATACATTTACCGAATTAATAATGACATAAAATATCGTTACTCTTAGGAATGAATCAGCTGATCGTACATATCGATGACAATTAATTGAGAACTGTCAGTAGAGTAGAGTTGTGTTGTGAGTCAACATTATTTACTGGTGTTGTTTTAGTTTACTTTAGTCATTTATCAATGTTTAGTTTTATAATATAATTAGTTTTTATAGTGTTCATAGTGTTATTATTTGAGTTTCGTTTGATTATATGTAATAATGGATTGCGATAAATTACGAACTAGTGAATTGGATAGATGCCTTTATGAAACTGACTCAGACTATGTAAATGATTCTTCTGGAGATTTATATGACGACGATACTGACAATGACCCTAAGTACGATCCCCTTGGACCTTCAACTTCGACTCGTTTCAATAACGCCACTATTGAGTAACAATGATTCATCATCAGACAGTGATGCACCTAGGGTTTTTTGCGTATGACTAAATTCTGTAAATTAGCTCTAACTTTTTTTATTATTATTATATTTTGATAAAATTTGCTACAAGTGTTCATTTTTAATTCTAAACAAAATGAAAAGTGTTCCAACAGTTAAAATGTTTCTAGTTTATGCTCCAGGGGAAGCCAAACTTGAAATTTAATTTGTAATTTTTGTATATATAATCTCAAACATAATATACTATACTTGACACTAACCCACTGTAATATTTTTTCTATAAAGTGTAAAAGTATTTTTAAAGATTTTAGTGGAAAAATTATTTAAATATCTTATATATAACTATAGTTACAAATTTTTCTCTGAATGTCTGCAAAATCGCATATTTGAGCGCGGTCTTTTTCACATACAACTTTTTTTGCACAGACAGAAAAATGTTCAAAAATTGTACGGTCCTCAAAGGGTTAAACTGAGGTGGTTTTGATATCTGAGAAAAATGGATGAGGAAAGAATCCCAAGAAAAATGGGAAAAATGACTCTGAACAGGAAGAGATCACCAGGGAGACCAAGAAAAAAGTGGTTACAAGATTTTAAGAAAGAAGTGGAAATGAGAGGAGTGTGCTGGGATGTGATACAAAGAGAGGAATGGTGGATGGACAGAAGAAGGTGGAGAGGCTTAGTGGGCACCAAGTCCCGGCGGTGACGCTGGACCGGAAGAGGATATATATATATATATATATGTATGTACATTACAATAATTTGTTACCTATATACTACTTGCATACGTAAAAACTAAATTGATCAATAAAATCAAAGCATTTGTTAGATTTGTATTTTAAAACATTAATTTCATGTGAATATAGGTGCAAATCACACACAGCATTTAAATATTAGGTTTAGGGTTAAAAAATGCAATTTATATACGAGGTGTGTTTTTAAAGTAAGTACCGTTTTGGAATCCTGCCGCTGTAGCGCTGCGGTCGGCGTTCAGCGCATGCATGCTGGGTACTACTATCTGTTGGCAAGCCACAGCTGCCATTACGGATCCATTAGACTATATTTAAGGTCACTTATGACTGTTTAAAATTCCTCCTCTGATTAAAAATACAACGGACTGTGAATTATGCGCTGTGTAAGTTTTCATAACTCTAAGGGCGTGAAAGCTGACATCATAGTAAGATCTGTTACCGTGACAATTTGGTTAAAAAATTCGTCACCATCATGATTCTAATGCTCTAGGAATAAGAAAGAACTGGCTCTACATTTGACTTTTTGACTTTCGCTAAACATTTGTTTTTGTGATTCTCCGTAGCATTTTGGGAACTTAGCATAAGCATAACTCTCGGTAATTAAAACTTTGTCTCAATTTCATAAATCGCACTTCTTGACACTTGAAGATACACTACATAACAATACAATTGTAAAGTGTCTGTTTTCTCTGCCTTTTTTCATCAACGTTTTGCACCAAGACATCAGTAATGAGTGAAGGATTCCCACTTCTTTCTTCACCATGCACATTTATACGGCCACCTTAAAAACTCTCAACCAATTCCATACCATCCTATCACTCATTCGGTTTTCTTAATAAACTTCACATATCTCTCGATGAATGTCAGCTGCTTTCATGCCGTAGGCCTTTCGAAAACTTATCACAATATGTAGTTTACAGTTGATGGCATTTTTAATCGAATAAGGAATTTAAAATAGCCATAAGGGACCTTAAAAACAGTCAAATGGATCCGGAACGGCGGCTGTGGCTTGTGAACAGATATTAGTACCCAGCGCGCACGCACCGATTACCAACCAAAGCGCTACAGCAGCATGATTCCAAAATGGTACTTACTTTTTACACATCTCTCGTTTTTAAATGTAACTCAATGCTTGCTTTACACAGATGTAAAAGATAAAATATAAGAAATACATTGGAATAATACTTTCTCACAAGTCAAGATACTGCCACTAAAGAAGTATCAGCAAAAAAGAATCACTCACTCTTCTAATTTTAGATTACAGCCAACAAATACATCACGTGTAAAACCATCTGACCCATTTGGAGAAGGGCTTGTTGCAGTAGCCCCATAAATTGTATATCCTATTGCAGTTCAAGTTTTAACCCTAAAAAACGGAACTTGGCAGTATTATAGCAATTAAAATCAAGGAAAATTTAAGCTTTTAAGAAAGAATTTCATAAAAATACAATTTTCAAGCTAGAACAAAAAATGTTTTATTTTAATTTTTACAATAAAACTGGCTTCAAAACTATATAGTTAAGTAACTAAAAAATAATTACAACATAATAATATAAGAAACAAACAAAAATCTTTTTTTAAATAAATTTTGAAAGCAAGTTTTCTGTTAATAAACAATTACACATCATTACCGAGTTGCTGTAGGTTTGTTAAACATTTAAGTTCCTACAAGAAAATATTATAACAACATCACCAACAAAATTTTTTTCCCAAACCGATGTAAAATTTGTCATTTTGACTTTTGCCGAAAATAAAAAACAATGAATACCTCTACTACAGGAAGATAAAACTTGTGTGGGAGTTCAGTTTATAATACATTTATATTAAAAATATGTAGAATTTATGTATTTAAAAATTATAAGACAAAATTTATACTATACAAACACAATAAAAATAGAAACTTGCACTAATGGTAATCCTTTAGTCATGGTCCCACCATGACTAATAACAAAACACTCGCACTCGTCTGCTTATGTTTACAATCTTAAACTGAAAGCTAAAGTTGACTGTAAAATAAACCAGCTGATTGTTACAAAGCTGACAAGGAACAGAAAGCAAGTATATTATTGTCATACACATCGTTGTTTAGCTCGCAAAGCAAACAACGTAGTTTGGCGCGCAACATTGCCAATTTGCGATGTATTTTTAGGTTATGAAACGAACAAGTATTTACAGTATTTCGGTTTTCACTGATTGCTTTTATTGATATTTTCAACCATTTGATGCAATAGTTTATTAAAAAAAAAAATTAAAAGGCATTATTAACATTACAGAACAGTTCCGTGATAGCAATTTTGAGCCCACTGGGCTGTAACGGAACTGTTCCATGAAAATAGGCCAATGGGTTAAACATATTTTAGTAGGCTATGGTAGAACATGATAGTAACAGATGAATTGAAAAACATAGTTATAGCCTCAGAATTATTGTGTTAATGTTTTTTATTAAAACATCCCAAACATAATGGGGGTTGGTTGGAGCAATCCCCAAGTGTTAACTTTCCTCGTCTTGTTTCTAACTTCTTTTGTACCTATAGATTGAACTTGTCTCTCCAAAAATAAATGCATCTTTTCCGACTCCCTCTAGCTGAGTCTTCTTTTTTTTACTAGACAGTGATGTTCTAGACATGAGATTGTCAAGATGGTGGAACAGCAAATTTGGGGATGAGTGTCCCACCCATGAGCCATGACGTGAGATCAGAATACACCATTTTATTACAGGTGTCGTGGGCCACAGGTGGAACACACACAAAAAATCAATATAATACATAAATGGAATTTAAAAAAAATAAAAAGGCGAATGTTTACCTAGTATTCTAACTATATAAAAATCATATTCTGCAACAACCAAAAATTTACGCGTTTTTGGAAAATTGACCTAAGGCCTATATACTATACGTCTATTGAAAATTGTGTCAAAATCGGTTGACATGAACGTGTTAAGCTGTGAAGCCCCTGATAAGAATCTCAACTCACAACCCAAACATTGTTATAAGAGTTTTGAAAGACGTCAGCATGTTGGAGCCAAATGTAATGACAAAGTTTTTTCTTACAAAAAATTTGGTTTAGTTGAATTTCATGCATAACTTTGGAGCCTTGAAAAGTTTAGTTTTTAATTATTTATATCTTGTCTATTGATTTATGATCATATCTTATTAGTGATAATCCAGGGTTTTCACAAAATGGTATTTAGGTTGAGTTTGGAAGAGGAAAGCAGACTTAACTCAAACCAAATGGCACGAAGGGTGGGTTTTGTGAGACAGAGAACTTCTCAGTTCCCCTCCAGCGGTAGTGCGCTGCAAGGTACAATTAACTTAGCCTATTAATGGACACAGACTGGTATGTGTTATATAGCTCCAGTTCATAATTCACTTGATCACTAAAAGTTGTGATTTCTGTACAAAATCAAAGACAGCTTTTCTTTAAAATATATTTTTATAAATTGCCTATTTGTCTCAGAATTGTTATTGACAAGAAATGACATTATTAAAATAATTTGAAAGCAATATAACTTCAATTAAATCAACTTTTTTATTTATTGTAAACATCATAGATATTTAATTTCCTGATTGCATTAGAACGATCAATTAAAACCATAAATTAAATTGATTCAACACCCCTATAGCAGAGCTAATCTCTAATACATGTGGCATGTAGAAAGAGTATTGAGAATGCTGGCAGAGACTATACATCATCAGGTGTCTACACGTCATGGGAGACAGAATCTGTTGTACATGCGCTGTTTGCACTCCATTTATTATGGGTTTATGTATGCCTTATTAAACATCTTTTTGGTAAGTTCCTTGAAAGTGGGAACAAAATATCCTTCAGTTATGGACTGAAGATAAGACCAGTGTCCTTGAAATATCTCCATGAGTGTTTTATTTTGTGTGTCACTTTCAAAGACTTGCCACATGAATTTTTAATAAGGTAAGCCTGCTTTCCTTATGGTAATCTTTGGATTAGAAATAATGATAATGTTCCATTTCATAACACACTAATCACCTTTTACATTATTCTATATCCAATAATCGTGCCCAAAAACAAAATAATTGATCACCCACTTGTAAGTCATAATGCTAGAAACTTTCTACATAATAATTAATTTATCTTCTACGTTTAACAATAAATTTTTTCTAGTACAAACCCTTACGTAAACCTTTGAGAATCAACTACTAATACGTCGAAGATACTCAGATAATGTAACTAAGCTCATATTAGATTATTTTACTTTTTCACCACTAATTTTAGTTCATTCTAATTATTAAAATTTTGAGCAGTAATACAAAATTTATAATTAGATTATATTTTAAAACTTAAGAGATATTTTTGTAAATAAATGTATTAGGCCAGGCAATTATTGATTTATTTAGTCTAAGTTAAATAGTGTACAGTTTTTAGTTTTTGCCTTTATGAAGTTGGTAGAAGTGGCAACAGGTTGCGGAGTCAATAGAGAAATGGAAGTCACTTACATTATCTTTTAGGTCTATATGCCTAAAGTAAAGAAATAAAGTTAGAACATAAACTATATTTTGTTATTATGAACATTGTTTAGTTGGAATACAACTCATTTTTAAAGAATGTGAGATGATAACAGCAAAAAAGTAAAACATGATCAAGATTTAGAGTAAGGGACACGTCTTATATGCTTTTCATGACAGCAATATTAATCTAACTTATAACTCCAAACTTTCAAGATTATCGTCTGGTAAGCAAGATTTTCAAGATTCAAAATGTAATAACATAGTGTGTACATAGAATGGTATTACAAGATTATTTGACTTATTTTTTCTTTAGTGCAGAACACAAAATGAATATTCTAAAATTTTTAAACACTTTAACTGTGGATCCCATATTTTTGCGGAGTAATGTAACTTCCGAAGATTGCGGATCTTGTAGTTTTACGGGATCAATGTTTTAATTTTGTTAAATAGCCTATTGAGTATTAATACAGAGTTTGGTACTCTAAATGGTTTCTAGTGATGTTAGTGAGCTGTTTCACCTGTAGAATGCGCACACTGTACTGTTTTTAGCCAGAATGATTGAGTTGTAGCCGCTAGACTGTACTTGAATTGTCTGCACGTTACAGAACATAGTTTAGTGAGTAGACTCTATTTCAAAGTGTAAATAGAGCATGTATATAAAAAGCAAGTATTTTATTAATATCTATTTTTACTTATTTTACTTAGTTTTGTATGAATAGGGCAATAAAACTATGTTCAAAATTATTATGTATGCTCAATGGCCCTTGGTTTGATTTTTTTTTGTTGCTAAAACACTATTACATACTTAAAACTGATATTATGAGTTGAAAAAATGAGATTTTTAATAGTATACTGATAAAAAGAAGAAGAAATATAGAATCCAGATATGTAAGTAGACCATGTTTAATGGTTTTAAATCTATGAATTTTTAAAAAGTACCAAAAATGGCCAGCATTCTTCAAATGGATTTCATATTTAGGATCAGCACTAAGTGTTATATATGTGTTTTTTTTCTCCTAATTAAAATACACTCCTATAGTTTATTTATAAGTTAGTAATCTTACATTTTTTTCTCCAAAAACAAACATTGTAGTTTCCACATATAGAAAATTTACATATTACAAATAATGGTATTTTACAAGTGGCTAAATTTGCAAAGGGTTAATTAATTGAGCAACTAAAGTTACAAATGGATTTAAATTGATAATAATTAAAAGTGAGGAGCAGTAAAAGTACTTACGTGGGGGCGCATTAGGGAAGGCTGCCAAGTTGGGGTTCCAACCATAGTAGCCTCCTGGTGGTGGAGCATATGCTGGTGGAGGGGCATCGTGCCAGGGTCCAGTTGGGGGCATGTATGGTGGTGGGGCATCAGGAGCTCCATTTCGAGTAGCTACAATAGCAAAAAATATTATCAAATAGAAATATTATAGACATTATTTAGTAACAAAAAGACTCCTTTAGTTATATAACAGTACAAGTTTATGCCTAAATGTGATGTGGTGGTGGATGAGTGGCAGGCACTTCTTCATCACTGCATATTTTGATTGATGACGTAAAATGTACTCTTCTTAATAATTTTATTAAGAATAAAAAATCATGTTATCCAACTAAACAAAGATGTGTTTTTAATATAATCATAGTGTAAATTTACATTAAATTCATGTTCGAACTTGCAAATGAGGGGCATGCCTTGAACTTGCAGCTCAAGAAGTAGGCGTTCGTGTGGAAGTAGATAGATCCACCATTGGATGTTCGTGGGTCAGAGAGGTCACCAGTATGATCACCCACCCGCACACCCATACACGCACAGTGATAGTGACCCACCCGCCCACCCATACACGCACAATGATAACATGTATCACGTCATGTTAGATACAAAACATAACCTAAGTTATCCTATTTGCCAATATATTAAACAAAAATTCGTAGTTTTCGTTAAAATGGGGCGCTTGGCCAGTTACACACATTTCGCTTTGTGGTTAAAATCCTCTGTTGTCTTAAAGTTGTTTGTTGACGTTGGTTAATTTACTGAAGATTTCCAACATTTCAAGCGTTTTACAAAATAGAACTCCTGTTATCTTCAGGATTACTTACCTACCACATTAAAATACATCTATAACTATTTAAAAAATTTAAATTAACTCATATCAATTTAGATACGCCTTAAACAACTAAATAGTTATAGATTACAGTGGACGAACTCTTTAGAAAGTATATTTTCTTAAAATATCGCAAATTTACACAATTCTGACAAAATATACAATACAAAGAACAAAATATGACGCTATCAATAAAAGAAAAAAAAAAGTTATAAAAGGTTTTTTTTACTATTTAATAATCTTATTTGGCATTGTTGATAAGGTATTCATATTTTGTTCTTTGATTGTATATTTTGTCATTGTGTCAAAGTGTGTATAAAAAAAGAAATAATTTAGTTTTAAATGTAGGTTAAGGTAGTAAATAAGACCTATTCAGTAGTTTTATCCTGTTGAAATATTGTGTTTGTTTTTTAAATACTTAAAGCATTGTAAATTTCTAACAAAATTTACCAATCAGTTAAAATTCTTTCAAAAAATAAAATATTAACAAACAATTATTATCTAGTAAAATTTTATAGTTTACTTACTTGACAAACAAATATTTAAATTGTCAATGTTTACTTGGATCCAAAAATTTGTAAAAACAAACTTTTATTTAACTTCACTTGGTGGTATGTGTGTATTTTAGTGTGGAGAAAATATAGCTGATGATGATAAACCAGTTAGTTACCTTCAACAGACTGCACACACTTTGGTTATGGCTGCCATTCTTTGTCCCCACTTCATTATGTTATTATGCAGAAGAACAGTGGCCTATTATTTCCTTCTAATTGGTTGAGTTCACATGGGATTTACATTGTTTACACAAACAGTGCTGAGAAAATGAAAGCATTAAACTTTATTTAGTGAGCTAATCTATTAATGGAAGCGTTTAGCCGGTCCATGGCCTTACCATATAAGGTTACGGTGAGATGAGGTACTTAATAAAAGCGTTCCTAAAAACATTACCTGTAAAGCTGAATCGATTTGATTGGTAGCAAATAACAGCTGACTGATGACTTAAACTAGAAGAAAATTTGGGGCACTAAGCTTAGGATTTCAGTAGTAATGAAAGGAAAGGAAAGCAGCATACCTGATAAACTTGGTAGACTGAATAACAGTAACTGAGGAAGAGGCCAGTGGCCCCAAAATATTTCACCATTCAATTCTTTGTGATTGTGTCTATCTACAGTATACCAGTCTACCAAGTTTGTCAGGTATGCTGCTTTCCTTTCCTTTCATTACTACTGAAAAACTAGAAGAAAAGAAATACTAAGTAATAGTCTGTTAGATTTACTTTTGTAAAAAAATTATAATTGTTGAAATGATTACTGTTTAAGAAATAATATTAACCATAAAATTTTATCCTTAGTTGAAATAATAACTACGATTCACTTCTCATTATCGGTATAGAATGATCTATTTTTTACTTGGTGTGATAGTATCAGTTTTGGAACATAGTTCACAATAAATAAAGGTTCCACACATAGAGAACTATACAGATCCATATATATTTAAATGAATTTTTTTTAAAAACCCCCAATGAAAATTATTAAAACGATTACACAGATATCTGAGGCTTACGTCAATAATTATTTACTAGTATCACGCTCTAAGCATTGTAAAATATAATGGAATTCTTTATGGAAAACAAACAAAGTAAATTTAACTACATCTACATTAAGCCTATTAGTAGCAATATTTTTACATTTGCTTTTACCCATTTGAGCTGCCTTGCGCATGGCTTGCCCAAAGTCGATAGCCCCTCCTTTCTTGAACATCAGTTTGAACTTGGCCTCACCAACCCAGTTTCCGTTGGGCTGTGCACGCACTTTTCCCTTGATGTAGTTGGCTCCAAACACGGGCTGTTCGAGTTCCAGCTGTAAAAAAAAAAACATGAACTGTTAACAAGGAAAAGAATGACGAAAACTAGAACGATATAAAGAATGGCATCTGAAAAAAAATTTGCTACTTCGACTCAGTTTTACTTTCTCCCATATGCGTTAGCAAAGAGAAAGTATTGTCTAAAAAATTTTTTTACAAGTTGGTCTAAAAAAGTGGGTTTTTGAAAAAATTTTTTAATGTCTGTCCATATGTGCGTCTGTCTGTGTATGTGCACTTTACTTGTTTGAAATTTTAGATTTTTTATTTTTATGGGCAAAATACATACAAAAATGGAATTTCCTCAAAAATGGCTCTGACGATTTGATTAAATTTTCAGGAAAGATGTGAATTACAACTCAAAATATTTTAGTAAAAACGCATGTCTCCTTTTTAACCCTTTCGCTTCCGACGTCCGTTATATCGGACGTCATGGTTTTTTCGAAAACTTCCAACGTCCGATATATCGGACGTCCGCGGAAAATTTTTTTTCAGCTACTTAAATTCGTCCGATTATCATGAAACTATAGCAACGTATGCATAAACATACAGGTTACACTAGAAATTAGGTTTTATCGTCTTTGGAATAATAACTTTAATTTTACGCATCTTTGAATTTGAACGTCTGTGACTTACAACTTGAGTTGTTGTTCTGAATCAGTAGTTTACTGCTAACCTTTAGCATATGTGTCCGTTTGATGTTAGCTGTGTTGCGTATTACTTTTAGTTGTTTTTAGAGTGTTTTATTTATTTCATAATTAGTATTTGCTTCTTTATAGTTTGTTTAGTGTTTATATCGAAGTGTAAATATGAGTAACGGTAGACGAAAACGAGAACGATCGCTCATTAGCGTTGAAATTGGGCGAAAATTCCAAACAACATGTTAAAAAAAAAAAATTCTACAACAGACATTTTTAAAGGTAAGACCATACAAATTTATAAGCATGTTAGCAACAAGATTATCTTTAAAATGTATATCTTGAAAATGTTCTAAGATTTTTTTTGTGCACTGTAGGTTAGTTCAAACTACAAAAATAAAAAAAATTAAAAATTATTTATACATGTATATACATATAAATAAACATTTTTTAACTAATAAATATTACTTTATCAATTATATTTATAGAGAATTTAATGACAAAAAAAAAAAAAACAAAAATCATTCAATTCCATTCACAAATAAAAAATATATAGCATATTTCTTAAAACAATGCATTTTCACCAAAAAGGACCTTGGAAGTCTTCGCAAATACCACATAACGGACGTCGGAAGCGAAAGGGTTAAGATATGGCTTAAGCTTAACTAGTTTTTAAGATATGGCAAAAAAAAAAAAAAAAAAAAACATATTTGGAATCAAACTGGAAATGTTCAAAGTTTTGATTTTGTAGTGTTTAATATAGGGGAGAGTTTGTGCCAATTCTTTGGAACCATTTATTATTCTTACTTTCATACATATGAGCCGCCGCAGACACAACGTTGTGCGTATTTTAAGGCGAATATGAATGATGATATTGCTGAAATTCTTTTATTAGAAACTTCTGAGAGTCAACAAATGATTATTTAACTCTGCATTTATTTTCTCTCTGTGAATCACTAATAAAAATAGTGTTTAACAAAAATAAATCATTAGGCCTACTGATAAAACCTTTATATTCTCTGGATGAAATTACTTTAATTCTAAATCATTAACTTTTTATGTGCATATCTGATCTGGTATATTAGCTCTTCACAATAAATTCCATAATCTGGTTGTGTTTTAGTTTGTAATCTAAACAAGTTTTGGAGATTAAGTTTATGTTCTAATAGTTTCAACCCTTATAGTGCCGGGAGTCGCTGTGAGCAACGCGCCATGCTAGTGCGAAAAATGCCAGAGTCGCTGTGAGTATTTGTTGTACTACATGACTATTTCTCATCAATCTGCCACCGAAGTCATACCAGACGAATCGACAATAATCGCCGTAGACAGTTTCGCACTTTTCTTTTATAAAATTGCACAGCTGATTGCAGTAAACATTAGATTACGTCAGTAGTCAGTGCAGCTGAGTTTGTTTTTCGCGCCAATGTAGTTTATCGTTATAATGTTTGTTTGTGTTTTATCTAGTTTTTGAACAATAATTATTTTTATTTACTTAGAAGTTTATTACAATGAGTGACGATACACTTATTTCAGCAGAAGAAAAAAGACTTTTGCTAACGTTATTAGAAAACGTAAATGATCCTGATACAGTGATACATCAGTTGCTAGCACTAGTACGTTAAGCCAAAACAATGTTGATGTAGATGACGAATTCATTACTGATATAACTTCATCAGACGAAAACTCATATTTATTCGACACTGAGCTATATATTTATATTTTGTAACAGTTACAACATTACAGAGGCAAATCAACAATCCCAGTTTTATTTCAGAAATACTGCTTTACAGATTTCAATAATTAGTTTGTATGTTGCTAGGTAATCAAAATGCTGCATTTTAGTTGTATTTTTATAAAATGAACATTTTTAAGTATGGTTAGTGAAATTGTTTGCCTTTGTTCAGTTTAAAATTCTCTATAAAATGGTATATGAAAGAAAAATTCTAAAAACATTTATAAATATGTTATGCACCTTAAATTAGAAAAAAAAATACAAAAAATTTCTTTGGTACCAACTATTTTGTTTTAATAAAAACACTTTTAATTATGAGGAAAACTATGTTTCTTTCGAAAGAGCACTTCTTTTCCTTCAGTTAAAACAAATATTTATATAAATAAGACAAAAACATAGATGCTGTGTAAGTTTGTTTGAAACCTTGCAATTTCACCAAATATGGCCTGGCATTTTTCACATAGGAAATATGAAATTTACCTGGCACCAAAAGGGTTGAATGTTAACATGCAATATTTTTTACATGTAAATTTATATTTTGTTGTTCATTTTTACATACTGGTTTTAAAAATGATTTTAACTGTTATTTATTTCTCTTCATGCTTGACTAGCAATAGTGTAACCTTAAGCCAATAAAAATTACTAAATCTGTAATATTAATGTAATTAATAAGTCCCTTTTCTATTCAGGTAATCCGAGAAGTGGCTCAAGGATTTGTTACGCAATAGTACAGAAGTAGTCCTGTACATATTAGACCATTTTTATAAATTAATTTCAGAGCATAAAATGTTTTAATTATTAATTAAAATGCATTGTCAGTATAGTTAAAATGAATTATACATAGATGAGTGTGATGAATATTTTTAATTCTTGACGGTATGTATTTTTTGTGATGGTGTTCATTACTGATTTATATTAAATAGCTACACTTCACAGTTTTTTTTGTTATATTTTTTTAATGTTATATTTCGGCTATACAGTCTGAAGCCATTTTCAAACATTTAACAACATAAATAATTTTTAATAAAATATAAATTAATTAGTAGATCATATGTTTTTAAAATATTTAACAGACGATTTGATCCATGAAAATAGTTGAATATATACTATATAAATTTTGATAAAAATTGTTTAGTCACATTAATTTTGAATTTTATTTAATATTTCTGATTTAATAATAGGCAGGTATATTAAGCATAAAGTGGCACTAGGTTGCGAAATGCAGCTTTCTACAGCATACATGCTGCTTCTTTTATTGTTCTTTCTTTCCATTTACTTTCTTTATATACTATACTTACTGCTGTCCATTGCACCTTATACTCTTGCGCCAAAACATGATCTGAAAGTTTAGAATAGTTTTCCAATTGATTTATTATGCTGTTTTTATGTTCTTGTATTCTCTTTTTTAATGGTCGAGATGTTTGTCCAAAATAATTTAAATCACATTGACAAGGAATTTTGTAATCAACATTTTTGGTTTCTTGATTTTGATTGTATGGTTTAACGTTTCTTAGTAAATTTCCAATTTTTGATTTTGTAACAAATGAAGTACTAATATTAAATTTTTTGTTGATTCTTCTGATTTTTTCTGATTTCCCTATGATATATGGTACAATTGTTGTTAAAGGTTTTGATTCTGTATTATCTTTATTTTTATTACTTACAATTTTTTGTTTGGTTTTTTGGTAGGACTTGTTTATGACTTTTAGTGGGTAGTCATTGTTTTTTAATTCTTGATATAACAGCTTTATTTCTTGGTCCTGTCCTTCTTCAGTTGATGAAATTTTAAATGCTCTGGTGAATAGTCCTTGTGCAATTGCATGTTTAACATGATGTGGGGTGTCTGAATGGAAATTTACATACTGTCCAGTATGTGTCTTTTTTCTGTAGACTGATGTTTTTAATTCTGTATTTGTATTTTCAACTAACACATCTAAAAAAGGAAGTTTGTTTTCTTCTTCATGTTCTACTGTAAATTTGGTTGAATTGATGGACTAATGGAATTTAAATGTTGAAAAAAACTAAAAAACTATCTTGATCATTTTTAGCAGATTTCCAAACACAAAAAATGTCATCAAGATATCTTAGCCAAAGAATAGGCTTTTCATGCCAAGTTTTTAGTGCCAGAACTTCAAAAAAAACTATATATATTACTTAGAAGTGAACTGAGAACTCCTCCCATTGGTAAACCTGAGTTTTGAAGAAAAACTTTTTAAAAACAAACTATGTGATTTGTAGCTATTTAACATAAATCAGAATATTTTTAATCGCTATTTAATCAAATATAGCAAATACAGGGTAGAAAATAAAATGGAAACGCTTAAACAACTTTTTCATGACTTCACTTGTAAAAGTGAAATCTTTTACATGATCATGGTTATAAAGAACATACTTTTTGACACCATTAGTGACATTTCATGAGGTTTATCCATTCCGGAGTAGCGGCCATATGAATTTCAAAGTAACTAATTTTTACAATACTATTTCTCCCATTTTTAACGGTTTTAAATAAATTATTCTGATCAAAATTTTACTTTATGGAACACAATTATTAAAAAAAATTAAAATATCAAATTATCTATTGAAAAAATTACGTTGTTGTGGAAGAGTTTCCATATTTTTTTTCTACCCTGTATAATGGTTTTCTTTGAAGTCCTCTTGACAGTGCAGTTATTGACGATTTGAATACATTGGGATATCCGACATAAGTGTAATATCAGTAAACAGTGCGCACATCTATATATTAATACTATTATTCTAATTCAATTAACTGATATTGTGGTTATTTCTTAGGTGTGATACTTGTGTATCTATAAACAATCTGGACTACCAGATAGGCCACCTGTGCTCTTATCTCCCTTTTAATATATTGCTTCAGTCTTTTTATTAATATATTGCTTTAGTCTTTATTTTAATTGAGTGGGTATTTCCTGCATTTCATTAGGCCTTAGCTACATTCAAATATTATTAATAAATAACCCTTTCTGAGCTAAGTCAAACTCAGATAGTAACACTGACTACACTTATCACACTAAATCAACCCTCATATTCGTCCATATCTCTACGACCATATCTTAATAATGAATAATATTTAAAATGTGTATTCACATTCTAAAAAGATTTATTACAATGAAATTAAAGTTCATAATATGGAACATAATATGAAAATTACGTTATATAAAAGCATATCATAAATTAAAAAAAGTAGGTATAATACATCTTGAAGTCTCTTGTAATAATGAAGTAAATGATTTTCACAAATTAACTTAATAGATATATGCAATAAAGACTCAACCACATCAATCCACGAAGGGCGATCAGTTTGTTTGTAGAGGAAGTAGTATCTATTGATATGGATGCCAACACCATTGTTTCAAACATCACCCTTCTACTTCACCCCAAATCATACCAGAAATAGGCAACTGTATTAGACATATGTTTTGTCTTTAAGGCAGAGAGCTAGAGCGAAACAGTCCAACACACAATACTGCCAACGGTTGAGTAGCATGTTGGTGTTGCATTTTATTTTACTTTAGAGGGTAATTTTTAAAACAAGATTCAATAAAATAAGCATTGATTTTTCTTAAAAATCTAGATTAAATCACAATAATGGTAAATAAGCTAAATTACATAACTCCAATAACAATCTAAAAAGTTTAGTAAAATTGATAGATGAAATAAATTCTTCTTTTGAGGGGGGGGGGAAGGGAGGAGGATGAAATTAAGATGTCAACCTAACATAATGAAAACAAAAACTAATTAATAACTATTTGTTGATTGCATTTGTTGATTCAACTAACAAATGCATATACAAGTATATTTGTATCATAAAAATTTAAAGAGTTTAAAATAAGATGAAATTATTAAAAGTGAACTAAAAATAGTGCTTTAAACACTAAAAAAATCTCCAAATAAAAAATATTTCTGCTTTATACAAATAGCACAGTGTATTAGATCAAATTATAAAGATACCAGTGCAGAATTTAGTTATGTAATGGCTTGAATACTGGTTCACTTTGACTGGTTATACAACTCTGTTTCAGCCTTCTTCAATGACCTTCAGGCTAAAAAAAGGTTCTTGTTCATCTTCCTTAAAGGCCCATAATAAAACAAGTTTTTGTATCAACCTTATCATAAATCAACATAAAATAGTGAATTTAATTCATTCATAAGTAAAATAAAAGCATTAAGCACATTTTAATCATAATATTGACATGCTAAGAGGAAATAAATAATTAAATATATCTTATATATAGGTGTTTGGGAACTCTTTATAGCCAAACTTTGGGATTTAGTTCTGGGCATGAAAACAAACAAAAAATGTCATATCAGTATGGTATATCTTGCTTCGTTAACTGTCTGTCTGTAGGTTTGTGAATTTTATAACAAAATTGATATCTCAGGAACCATAAATGCCAGATTTCAAAATTTTTATATCTAGTAAGGCTGATATCACCTAAAGGTGCAATGAATTTTGATATTTTTCGTTCAACTGTTTGGAAATAGCTTACGTTTTAAAAATTTAAAATTGACAAATAAAAACCATTGATTTTTCTATCCTACGTTATTTCCAAATGGTTCAATACAAAATTATCGTATCTTTAGGTTCTATCAGCCTTACTAAGTATGTGACATTTGAAATATCTGGGATTTGTTTTTTTTTTTTTTTTTTTTTTTTTTTTTATTTTACTAAATTCACAAACCTACAGACAGATAGTTAAAGAAGCAAGATAAACCATACATGTCCAGAACTAAATCCCAAAGTATGGCTAAAGAGTTCCCCAATATCCTGTATATTAGGTTTGGACCATGAAAATGGCACTCATGATTCTGTTAGTAACTTTCTATGATAATCATCCAAAAAATAGATATCCAATTGTAGTGCATGAATATTAAATTTGGAAAACACATAAAGAAATCCTTATTTTGCCTTAATGTCTTAACAAATAAAAATTGACAGCAAATATATGAAAAGTTAGCATTACAAAATTAATGTATATTTAACTGATGCTGAATTCATCATAGTGATGATATAAAAACACAAAAATGTACAAAGTACCCACATTTGTTATCTTAGGAATATTATCTTATTATGATGACAGCAAATTGTATAGAACAATATAATTTTAAAAAGGAGAAAAAGTGAAACAAGTGTTAGAGCATAACTGGTAGTGTAAATAAGGCCAGATAAGGTTAGGCTCAGATTACAAGTACTAACAAAAAATAAATAATTAAATACAAATTTAGATATTGCAGAGTTTAATAATAATTTAAAATTTTTAGTTAATTGTATCCCTGCGTGTGGTGATATTTAAAATACATATAGAAATATGATTTTAAAGTAATAGCATACTTGGGATTAACGATTAAAAATAATTAACGATTAAATTTAATCGTTACTTTTTCTATTAACTTTTTAACTTATTCGTTAGTTTTGGTAATGTTTAACTTCTAACTTTAACTAGTTGAAAATTTTGCTAACGGTTAAAGTAACTCAGTTAGTTTTTCAAATGTGATAAAAGGTGCCATTTGGTCCGGGGAATGTGGACTGGGGAGAAAGTATCTAAAACTCAGGTCAAAGACTGATTGTTTTCCTCATCCCCCAATTGTCACCGACAAGCAAGGTCACTGTTTTGAAGACGCACCCCCTCCCCTTTACTCACATTTTACTGCCTTATAAATAAAAAAAAAGCGGACCAAACGAGTATACCATTGTTGTGGGATTGACTTGTGTCCCTGGGGTGATCATTTCACTTGACTAGTTTATGTTTAGGGATAAAGTTGAGATAGTCATTTAGTTATCTTGTTTTAAATCAACGTGTTGGGCCTAAGCTTGTTTATCTTTCATAAACTCTAATCTTACCTGTTTACCCATCTATCTGTATAATTAATTAGGAAAATCAGTTGCATTTTGACGTTAATGCTGTCAATACTTGATTAATTGATCATACAGAATTACATATCTAAATTGTCCTGTTCAAAAGTAATCGGGAAAAACTATTTAAATGGTTAATCAAACCAATATTTCCTGAAACGTTTACTTTATTTTAAATTAGGCTTTAAATGAAACATTTTTAGTAATTCCAGTTTTAATTTTTGAATAATGCATTTTCGCCAGTTACGGCATCTTCAGATCATAATAACCAAATTGTACAAAAATTAGGCTTACTTGGTAAAATCAATCCATTATATGATACGACGTAACAGAATAAACTATCTTCAAGATTGCAAACATATTTTAAGTAACAATTGCTATATTTCGTTCTGTTTTCATTATATTGCTATCGGCACCGTCGAAAAGAAAAGATAATGATAATACTATCTTTATAATATTATTGATTAATAAAAAATCAATTAATCTTATGTTGCTATAAGATTAATTTTGGACAATTGCTTTGACTGGAGGCTTCCAACATTATCGCGAGATCGGTGGGTTTGGTTTTGTTGAATAGTAAATGAGCAAATTTAATGATTCAGCCCACCCACACACGGACAGTGGTATTGACCCACCCATACACGTACAGTAATATTATCAATGGTATTTAGTTTTGTATTTTTTTAATGATTTAGTTAGTTTTCATAATTTTTAATTAACTTATTTCAGTAAGAATAAAACATGCAATCAGAACGGCAAATTCTTAAACATCTAATAAACGTAATTGCTTATCGAAAATAGTATGAATAGATCTGCTTTCACTCACTTATAGAGTGAGTATATTTTGTTCAGTTTTTGTTTACCTTCCTTATCATCTCCAGTCTGATAAAAATCACTGGAGTCAACATGTCATGATATTATTTGGCCTTTCTTATTATCTGCGCCAATTTAAAAATTTTTTTTGCTATCTTGAATTTCCTATAAGATAGTTATTGATTTTTTAAAGTATGGCTTAAAAATGTAAAACTTTAATTTCAAAGACTTATGTCAGTTTTTGTTAACAATTTTAGAAATTAAATTAAAAACTTAATTTTTAAAATTTCGGACAGTTATGTAACAAAAATTACTGTAAAATTGCTAAAGTCTAATTAATAGTATTGTATAGTAATGTATTATAAATAGGCCTATTTATCTAAAAGATTATAAATAATAAAAGATAATACAGGTTAAGTATTAACACAGGTTAAGTGTTTATTTATGTATATTTTACTGTACCAAAACTAACTTTTAACTTTCAATTTCAGTTAATTTTCTAATAATTTAACTTTAATCAGTTAGTTTCAATTTATTATTATTATTATTATTAACTTTTAACTTCAATTAGTTACTTTTTTAGAGTATTAACTTTAACTTTATTCAGTTTAAAAAAATCATTAACTTTCCCAAGTATGAGTAACAGCAACTGACAATAGTAAAATTCTTTATAATGACATATCCTGCCTTGCATGTTATATGACTATAAACTTGAATATCGTGAAATAAAACATTGGCCATGAGACTACACAAAACTCAGAGAAATATTCCGAAAGTACGGCAAGAGAGAACAGTACCTCCATAGTCATGTTTCTATAGAAGAATATTTAACTGATGTAACCAGGGATGCCCATCTCCTGCATTGCGAATCCAGATCCAGCCCCCCTAAAAATTACACTCATTCACCCGATATTGAATAAAAGAAACCTTATTCGCTGTAGAGATTTTCACAAATTTAAATAATATTTGTAAAGTAAAATAGTCATTAAACTTTTAATGTAGTACAACATTCAAGTTTACTTATTTAGAAAAAACATTCATTGTCAGTTATACAGTGCAACCTCGTACCATGAATCTGAAGGGGATTGAAAAATATTTGTGTTATCAAGGTGTTCGTGGTAGTGAGGCGGGAAAAATTCGCAGGATAGAGTTGGTTTCTTATGAAGGAAATAGTTTGTTAGTTTAATTACTGCACTATGTACCTTCGTTGAAGTGACCAAATCCATGTACTGTAGGTTACTAATTAATTTTGTAATGGGCAAAAATAATTCAACCGTTCTATAATAAACAAACACCATGTTTGGAATTGAAATACAGTACTGCAATATTACAGTATATTATGATGGGATAATAAACACAAATAAAACAAACACAAAAATCCACATGAAACATTTGGATGTAATGGAAACTGTAAAACATATGTAATGGAGTAAAATGATAAATAATTATTTCTGCGAGTGCAAAAATAATTCCTTTCCTTTGAGAAATGCTCGCCATAATAGATGCACTGAACAGCACTGCACAACAAACCAAACTACTATACGTACGTAAGCTCAGATACAAATCCATACACATAGGCACTGTCTAATTTTAGGTCGGCATTGTACCAGTAGTCATGGCAAATAGAAGTAAGGCTTCCTATTTCGACACAAATAAAATGGAATATTCCTTCGCATTACTGCAGTTTTGACTGTGGGAATTTGTCTTATAGAGGTCTATAATTCAAACATATTGATCTTCGTTGCTATGGAGATTTTGATTTCGTGCTCTTGATGTCTTGAAAATCTAATAAAATTTGTGTTATTGAGGTAGTTTTGGTCCGTAACATTCGAGGTATAAAGGTTATTTAACATTGAGTGTTATGGGAGATTCAAGTGGATTTGAAAAATTCGTGCTATCGAGGTTACACTGTACTTTCATACTTACAACAATTGTTTAAACTTAAAATATGCATGTCCTCTATAGAAAATTTGACCATTTCATAATTAATTGTATAATAAATACACCCCAAAATAAGATTATAAAAAAAACAAACAATTTTCAAACGAAAGTAAGGGTAAGAATTAAATTTAATTATGTTTAATATAAAATAATTAGAGAAGAATCAGTGAGGATTTATTTATATTAGTATTATACTAATAACGTTAAAAATATAAATGAGTAAATTCACTTCAGGTATGGTAACAGTTCTATCATACCAATAAATGTAACTATAAATCAGGAATAGTATTTTTTAAATGTAATTAACATAACTCCAATCTAACTCTAGGTTTCATTATTAAACACGCTACTCCTGATCAAGTTGCGTCATTTAGCTTATCACACAGTACACTGCGTAATTACTGAAGTTGGAGGAAAACATATCTTAAAACCTGTGATAATTTTTATCAAATCAAGCAAAACATATTTCCACTGGCATTCTTTTAAATGTTTTCATTAGCTGGATTTTAATGGTTTTGATAAAAGATAATTTTACTGCAAAAATCGAATAATTAAGATTACAATTTAAATTAAGATAAAATTAAGAAATTCAGACAGAAGTTATTATATAAGATTAAGGTTTGTTTTGGATTCTGTACTGATAGTGTGAGTATTTTACGGTGTGCAAAAGACACCTCCTCTGAGAGAAAAGGCATATCAGTGATGGGAAACCAAATAAGCCAGAAATTCATTGGTAATAGTTACAAATGTAATTAGAGTGGGAATATCAAACAATTTTAACCTATGAGCGAGACTCGTGATTAATGGACTGCGAACAGGGCATGACTGACAGATTTTGTCCCCCATCACACACTGTCATATGTTCTTAGTACAGTCACTGCTAAAAGTATGGATCTGTCATAACAACAATGATCCCACTAGCCACAGTGTTTACATTAGATCTTGTGTTGTTTAATCAATTGAGTTGCATTGAAGTATTCTTTACTTATGGTTTAAAGGATAGACTAATTGCCAGTTTCACCAACACAATTAAGTTTGTTTTAAATATTTTACCATCATTGATATATGTTTTGTATGTGATTGTACATACAGCTCACTGCTGCTGGAGGGGAACTGTGGTGGGAGAAGTAGACAGTCTCTCTCCTCTTTACACCATTTACTTTGGGCTGTACAGTGTACATACAGCTCACTGCTGCTGGAGGGGAACTGTGGTGGGAGAAGTAGACAGTCTCTCTCCTCTTTACACCATTTACTTTGGGCTGTACAGTGTACATACAGCTCACTGCTGCTGGAGGGGAACTGTGGTGGGAGAAGTAGACAGTCTCTCTCCTCTTTACACCATTTACTTTGGGCTGTACAGTGTACATACAGCTCACTGCTGCTGGAGGGGAACTGTGGTGGGAGAAGTAGACAGTCTCTCTCCTCTTTACACCATTTACTTTGGGCTGTACAGTGTACATACAGCTCACTGCTGCTGGAGGGGAACTGTGGTGGGAGAAGTAGACAGTCTCTCTCCTCTTTACACCATTTACTTTGGGCTGTACAGTGTACATAAAGCTCACTGCTGCTGGAGGGGAACTGTGGTGGGAGAAGTAGACAGTCTCTCTCCTCTTTACACAATTTACTTTGGGTTTATGATTAACTACTGTAACTTTTTTTAGTGGTAGAATTCAGATCAGTAATTTAATTCAACTCTTTCCACTGCATTCAAGGTTTTACTACTACTACAGGGTGGAGCGCGGTAATTTGCTGATTTGGGAATGAAATAAAAAAATTATGATCATTAGAAAAATTTATTTTATATTTCAATTATACTGAACAGTAATGGAATTTTTAAATTACATTGTTTTAAATAGTGTATCTGGCAAATGTCGACCTTCGCTATCCACACACTACTGCATACGTTTTCTGAAGTTTTCATGAACTCTAACAAGCATTTCCACTGGTATTCTGCCAATTTCAGCTTCAATATTGTTCCTTAGGTCTTCCAAGGTGTTGGGGCGGTTGATATACACCTTAGACTTCAGGTAACCCCAAAGGAAAAAATCACATGGGGCTAAATCTGGTGAGCGTGCTGGCCAGTTCACATCACCCCTCAAGGAGATAAGCCGTCCAGGAAACATTTGTCTCAAACAATTCATGGTAACCCTCGCTGTGTGTGCAGTGGCACCATCCTGTTGGAAGCATGTATCCTCTAGTTCCATTGCCTCAAGAGCCGGCTGAAAATAATCCTGTATCATAGACAAGTACCGTTCGGAGTTCACAGTTATAGCACGACCGTTATCCTGAAAAAAGTAAGGACCAATGATGCCTACTCGTGATACGGCGCACCACACAGTGACGCGGTCCGAATGCAGAGGTCTCTCGTGAACTTCTCTGGGGTTTGTTTCACTCCAGTAACGCATATTTTGTTTGTTTACACACCCACTGAGGTGAAAATGTGCCTCATCAGAAAAAAAAACACATTTGTGTCACGGGGTACAGTAGCTAAAATGTCTTCACAAGAGGTCCGCCGAGTCAAATAGTCCCGTGCTGACAATTGTTGGACCACGCACATTTTATACGGGTGAAAATTCAGTTCATCGTGAAGAATACGGTGGAGAGAACGTCTTGAAATGCCAAGAGCAAATGATTGCTTCCGAGCAGAGCGTTTCGGAGATTGCAGTACTGCTGCTCTAACTCTCTCGATGTTTTGTGGTGTTGTAATCCTTCTCTCAGGTCCCCTTCGTAGACATGACACATTCCCTGCTGTTCTGAATGCATTCACTCAATTTACAATTGATTGCCGTCCAGGAACACGTCCGTGTGGAGGAACAGCGAATCGTAAACGAAAAGCACGCTGCACTGCAATGATCGAGTGGGCATTTGAAAAATACGCTTCTACACAAAATGACCTCTCCTCACGTGTCCACTGCATGATGGCAACTGAGTCGGATGAATACAAATCTCCCGTCAGACACTGTAAGCCGCGCCCACTCTCCCCTCTCTTCGACCGACAGTGCCGTCACAGCATGCAGGGCAAAAAAGCAAATTACCGCGCTCCACCCTGTACAATAAGAGGATGAGATGTGTTTCACAATAAATTTTGTTTAGTTGCTTTCTTCATACCCATCATTTCTGATTGGATCAACCTTTTGCGATGCGCTTTGCAACATCAAACTAAAGTAAATGAAGCCTTTAAAATAAGGCATGACTTGACTCATGCTTACATTAACTCTTTGACATGAGCTGTCTCCCTAATATTGGCAAGTGATAGTTATTGCAGAAAAAAAAGTCAGATACTTTAACTACAACTTCTTTTTATACCCTTACAATCCCACTGTACTTTTGTTTGTGTGTGGGTAAATACTCTGTACGTGTAAAGATGGGGTGGGGGGAGTGTGACTGATTTGAAGGGAAGTTTATAGATGTTATCAAATATTTAAAAAATTGTTAATGCATTTCCAGACTTTTAAAGACACTGTAATTTTATTGTTATTATTCATTATAAGCCGTGCGCTATCCTACTTTGGCGTATACGGAGCGTCCCCTGGGTGGCGGATAGGGGAAAGGTCGGTGGATCTGCTTAAACAGTCCTCCCGGCTAGGTCTAAGAGACCCGCTGACCACAAGTAGGTGCGGCCCTCCATTCATATTGGGGGTTGAGCATAGGGCTAACAACCCTATCTTGTAAAACACCATTGTTACGAAACGCCAACAAGCCTCGGAAGTGGATAGATCAAATGGATTAAGACCCAAGCTTAGAACAAAGGAATTGAGACTCGGCTCATGGAACATTAGAACCCTGGCGGTGCCAGGTAAAGTAGATATTATCAGTGAAGAATTTGAAGCCTACAAGATAGATGTAGTAGCACTACAAGAAACCAAATGGCCATACTGTGGAAAAATAAACACTAAAAGTTACCAAATACTATATAGTGGCTGTGACGATGGAAGACACTATGCAGGCGTAGGGTTTGCTGTCAAAAAATACTTGTTAGAATCAGTCATAGCCTATGAAGCAATAAATGAGAGGATATGTACAATTAGGTTTAAGGGAAAGTTTAATAATATATCAATGATAAGTTTCTATGCACCTACTGAGGATAGTGAAGATGATGAGAAAGATATATTCTATGCTCAGCTAGAGGAAACATTTTCAAAGTTACCAAGCTATGATACCAAAATCCTTCTTGGAGATGCTAATGCTAAGGTAGGAAGAGAAACCATGTGGGAGAGTGTGGCTGGCAAACACAGCCTACATAATATATCAAATGACAATGGAATAAGACTACAAAGCTTTGCTTCTTCGATGAATCTGTACATTGTCAGTACTAAATTTCCACGTAAAGATATACATAAAGTAACATGGACATCACCAAATGGAAATACGAAAAACCAAATCGATCATGTTCTGATTGATAAAAGACACATCAGTACAGTAGTAGATGTAAAAAGTAAGAGAGGGGCAGAGTGTAGTACAGACCATTACTTGATTCTAACAAGACTTAAAGAATAAAGATTGAAAAAAGAAATGTTAATAAAATAACAGAAAGACTGTATCTGGATGAAGATAAGAAAATAGAGTTCCAAGTTAAAATCTCAAATAGATTCGAAGCTCTACTAACAGAAGAAGATGAGGAAGAGACACAAGTAGAGACAATGTGGCAAACCTTCAAAAAGAACATAAAAGAAACAGCAAATGAAGTTTTTATTAAGAAACAGAACCCAAAAAAACCCTGGTTCAATGAGAAGTGCAGAGAATTAGTAATTAAAAGAAAGGAAGCAAAAAATAAATATCTAAAATGCAGAAATGCTGAAACTAAGGAAACATACAGAGAAATAAACTTGGAAGTAAATAAAACATTAAGACGAGAAAAAAGAAATTTTATAAATAATAAACTAACAAAGGCGGAACAAGATTTAACAGTGAATAACACTAAAGAATTTCACAGAACTGTGAGATTTTTTCAGAAAGGTTACAGTCCTAAAGTAATGGGAGTAAAAAACAAAGATGGAAATACAATAGTGGAAACATCTAAAATACTTCAAAGATGGAAGAACTACTTTGAAGACTTATTAAATGCTGATAATAACATAGAAGATGAACAAGAGGTGAACATAGAGGATGTAAATCAGGAAGATGTTTTAGAACCAACTATAGAGGAAATTGAGAAAGTGATGAAAACATTAAAAAATGGGAAGGCACCAGGAGAAGATGGAATACCTATTGAAATAATCAAAAGTGGTGGTACAAAAATAATGAAATTCCTACATACAATGATATTGAAAATTTGGAGAATGGAAGTTATGCCAGTGGAGTGGCAAGAGAGTGTGATAATACCACTATACAAAAAAGGAGATAAGCAGGAATGTACAAACTATAGAGGAATATCACTACTTAATTGTACATATAAAATACTGTCAAAACTAATATTAAACAGACTGAAAAGATATGGAGAAGAAATAATAGGAGAACAACAAGCAGGCTTTATGAAAGACAGATCAACTACTGACCAAATATTTATTATAAAAGAGCTGGCCTCAAAATACTGGGAATATAACAAAAATCTATATATATTATTCATTGACTTTAGAAAGGCTTATGATAGCATTGTGAGATTAAAATTGTGGACATATCTTAGACAAAAAAACATCCCAGAAAAGATAATTAGACTAACAAAAATGTGTGTTGAAGGCTCAAGAGGGAAAGTAAGAATAGAAAGAGAATTTACAGACACTTTTGACGTTAAAACAGGGGTAAGACAAGGAGATGCGTTGTCACCACTGTTGTTCAACCTCGCTCTTGAAGAAACACTGAAAGTGACAAAATCGGAACAAATAGGTGCAAACATTGAAGGTATAATCAATATTTTAGCATTTGCTGATGATGTGGCATTAGTAGCTGATAATAAAAATGATCTAAAAACGCTAGCAGGTGTCCTGTTAAAAGAAGCCAACAAAGTAGGTCTTCAAGTGAATGAAGAAAAAACTAAATATATGAAGATAGGGAGACAGGCAGAGCCAATCAACTCAACACTGGATGTAATGGATTACAAATTTTTAGCCACTGAAGAGTTCAAGTATCTAGGAGTTACTTTGACTAGCCAAAATAAAATGGAAGAGGAAATACAAGTGAGAATTAATGCAGCAAATAGATGCTACTGGAGTCTCCTGAAACTATTCCAAAGCAAACTACTGTCAAGACCCACAAAAATAAGAATGTATATAGCTATTGTACAACCTGTTTTATTGTATGGATCTGAGGTGTGGACCCTAACAATGTATAACAAAAAAAGATTGATTACATTTGAAAACCAAATTTTAAGAAGAATATATGGACCTACCTATGAATCAGGAGTGTGGAGAATAAAAAAGAACAGAGAGCTTAGAGAACTGTACAAGAGACCTGATATTGTGGCGGTGGTTAGAAGCAGAAGAATAAGATGGCTTGGTCATGTGAAGAGAAGGGAAGAAGAAAAAATGATAAGAAGGGTATGGATGGGGAAACCAGCAGGAAGGCGACCTCTAGGACGACCCAGAATAAGATGGGATGACCAAGTGGAACAGGATGTGAGAAGTCTTGGTGGAGACATCGAAATGGCAAAGGATAGAGGATTGTGGAGGCAACTTGTTGGCGAGGCCAAAAATCACCTTGGATTTGAGTGGCCACAGGAGTAAGAGTAAGTAAGTATTCATTATAAGACAACTTGGTAAATTGCAATAAATGATCAGGGAATCAGAACAAAGAGGGCTTAGATAGAACATACAGCATTTCTGAAGCTAACATTAAAGTGTGATGTAATAGAATAGTTGAATAGAGTTGCTGATCATCCTCTTTCATTATCCTTTCTTTGTAAAGCCTTCTACATCCTACTCATTCTTCATGTCAGAGATATAGCTCAGAGTAATTTATCAACAACAAACACAATTGGTGTATCATTTTAACTGTGTAATTTTAAGTAAATGCTATACATAAACTCATTTTCATATAAGGAGGTGATTTAACATCAAAATAAATGCTAACATAAATCAAATTAACCCACACATATTACATATTTATACAAAATGCTTTATACAGACCCGTAAGTACTGACCAAAATTTCACGAGGTTATACTATAGGTAAAAAAAAAACTATTTTCATCATATAATGTATAGTTCCATCTTGCTTAGTTTTCTGTCTATCTGTATCTGTATGTGTTTTTTAGAAAATAGTTTATATCTTCAAAATGGTTTGAGATATCAAGTTGAAACTTTGTACATCTACTTACCTTATTAGCGTACATTTAAAATAAAAGTTTCAAAATTATATCATTTACATAAACAAAATGGAAGCCATTTAAAATGTTCAAAGCCTAATAACTTTAAAACGAGTGATGTTATAGAAAAATGACAAGACACATATAAAATAGCTCCTTTTAATACAATAATTTTGGTACCAGTTTTATTTTTCTACAATTAAGTTATTACAGAAATAAGTAAGATTTCTCAAGTAAAGGTCTGTGTTTTATTTAAAATTCCAATGTGTTTTCAAATAAAACACAAGACCTTTTTATCACAGGTCTGTATAATGTACTCACCTCACTGATGGTGCAAAACGGAAAGCTAAAAGACACCATAGGGTCGCTGAGGGTCTTGTTGTTGAAGATCATGCGGTGAGTGGTGAGGTAGAGTCGGCCAGTCTTACTGCCACGGAATGCAGCCTCCTCCTGACCATGGAACTCCATCACAACATTGTCCGAGAAGAGCAGGATGCTGTAAAACACACACAATTCTAACACTTACTACAGAGTTATTAAATATTGCAATCATCCAAATCTTTTAAAAAATTGGTAGTCTTTTTACTACTAAATTATAAACTCTTTCTATACTAGCTCTTGCAAAGTAAAGTAAAGTGCTTTACTATACTATTATACGTTTTTGAACCCTCTGAAACCTGTGTGCAAAAACTAAACATTAACAATTTGTTATGAAGGAATCACCACCTGAAAAACACGTATATATTCTGAAAATGGATTTAATGATCAAATGTAGGTATATGTTTGAGTTAAGTTAGTAGCGTCACACATATTTCTCTAATGAAGTTATTTAACCATACCTAGATTACGGCAGTCTGCTGGGCTCCAAGATGCTTTTTATTAAGATTAATCTGAAATGAATGTAGTCTTAAAGATGTTCATAAAGTCCTACATTGGCTTGATATTTCCTCAACGAAGACAGTTGAATGTATGGCGATGTTTGAAATTGAAGAATTAACAATAGAAGTTGTTCAGACAACCCCATAGATAAACAGACTTGGGCATTGTGATTGTTACGATAACTAACATTCCATGAGCGGAATTCTCAGAAAACTCATGTCATCCAATAAATCTACTATGGCATAAAAGTTGATATAGGAGGTATTTTACAGAAATAATTTCTTATATTCTTTAAACTCTTTACCATATAATTTTATTTTGTAGGCTTAAGCAGCTGTGTCATTACCAATAACTAAAGCTTCAGGTATTGACTGCGCCAAGGTGTTCTCTATAATATTTACAGCACCAAACGTTTCACTAGGGAAATATAAAAACATTTTACAGACCCTTCCATAAATTTTAAGAATTTATTGAGACCAGTTAAGGATAAAATCCCCTTGTGTGCACCTGGTGTGTATGAAATCCTACGTACCTGTGAGTCGGTATACATAGGAGAAACTAAAAGGTTGATTTCCACTAGACTCAAAGAACATATTTGTTTCTGTTTGTTGCCTGGTCTAATTGTTCTAATATGCAAACATGGTGACTCATTCTAACACAGACAAACACCCACGTGTACACAGACCCAACTCATATGTGCACATATAAAATGATCTCATTCCATATATGTAAACAAATCAAAACTCATTGAATCCAAAGACTAAACCAAACAATTTTGAACTCACAACTAATTTTAATCCAAAGTTATGGGGTTTTCTGAAGATTATTAGATTTACATAAAAATTATAAAAAATCTGTGTTAATGTGAGCATCAAAAAACATTGTAAATGTTAGCATCACACAGGGTTTTTTTCTATTACTCTCTGAAAGTTCAGTAACCAGACTTGACATAAATGCAGTTTTGAATCTGGACTTTCAAGCTTGATCACCTTGACTGGGCACTGGAAGCACCTTTGGAATTCTAATTTAAAAGTCACTGACAGTTTCGATCCTAGAACTTTAGTCAGAATTTGATAGCCAGATTGCCTGTAAACATTATGCATGTATTTGTGGACGCAACTATTAAAATGTGTTTAACCTCCATCATTGATTTTATATACACACACATAGATTTCACATACATTTTGTATGTAACTATCAGCTGTTTTGGGGTCCTATAGTGGAGCGCTTGTGAAGTCCCATTTAAATGTAGTGCAATTTAAACCAGCTGTAGTAGCAGCCATAACTAACTAACCAAATTACTGGCACAAATATTCATATTTTAAGAAATGTATATTTTGTAGCCTTAATTAAAGCTACTATTTATTTTTGATATGTTGAACAACTTAAATGAGATATTAAAATAAAACTTCAATGATAAAAATTTTTCTTTATTTTTCTTCTTATAAATAACTTCAACAAATTAAACTGGATTCTTCTTAAAATAATAATAAAAACGAAAATAAAAAATCTCTTCTTTTATCGACTCAATGGAACATAAATAAATTAAAAACAACTCTTCCAAAATAATAAATTAAATATCTTCAGACCAGAACCTTTTTTATTAATTTAACTTTTTCAATATATTTCTTTAAACTATTAAATCAAAAATTTCAAATTTCAAAATTCTTTAAATTGTTCAAAATTCTTTAAATTCAAAATTGTTTAAAAATTGAAAATTGCTTTAAATTTCAAAATCTAAATTTCTTTAAATTCTTTAAAAATTGTAAATTCTTTAAATATTGTTTAAATTGCCTCCGGGAGATCTGGAACCAAGAAAATCAAAACACTCTAAAAATTTGTCACTAGAAGAGTGACTTCAAACCAGAAACAAGTTTAACCGCGCATGCTTGGTGGATCTTACCCTATCTACTAAAACCCTACTGAAAAACCTTTGTAAAAATTACTTACGTAGCTGTCCTGGAGGTTTAAATCCAAAAGTGACCACAACAAAGCTCGACCGGCATACACCCTCTCACTCACACGCGAACCAAGAAAATTGCCGTAACGGTAAAGAACACCGAAAACGGTTAAAATCACCGTGAACTCGAAAGAGGATCGAACGTGGTCACTCACTGAAAGAAATCGTCGAACTCCCGGAAGGGCAGCAAGCTTCGACCCACGGACTACCCCCTCTTAACTCAAGAAGCTAAATCAACCAATTAGAACCCTCAAGTCAATTGACAGGAAATTAACAGACGTGAAAATACTGGTTATTTAGCTAATTTATAAGGGAAAAACTACTTTTTTATTTAAAAGGGGAAGATTCTGAATTTTTCTCAAAACTTGGAGAATTTATATCGAAAACTTTTGGAAAACAAACCAAACTCCTAAACCTCTCAGTTCTTACAATATTTAACACTTTCTAAATACAATTTTCTAATTTAATTATAATTAAAAAATTAACAATTGTTACAATTTCTAAGTGATTATATAAACAAACCCTGTTCCAAATGCATTTGGTTGGTAAACAGCACTCAAAACACTTGTAATAATTTCATATTAATAAAAAAAAGCACTTTATGTGCAAAATAAAATAAAATAATTGTTTAAACCACTCGCCACTATATGGGCCTGCAGGCCTGTGCATGAATTTTATTCAACAAGTGAAGTACCGACCCTTAGCTCAGTAGGGGATCTGAACCTTGGACTTAAGACTTCACAGTCCAAAGCCTTAGCCACTTACCCACCACACTGACAACTTATATCTATATTTAAAACCTGTATTTATATAACGTGTACATTTTGAACAAAGAAACCATTATAAGTCTTTATTTTTTTCAGTTGGCTTTAAAAAATAATAGCTTAGCCTATTTACTATTCAGAAACATTTAATGCAAATTAGTTTTTAGTGCCCAGTAATTTCCATACATAGTGTGCACATTTGTTCTAACAGTCACTTTACTTCAATGCAATGCCAAACTTGATTACTTTACTGCCTCATAAAAACTTGTACACTCACTTATGTGTGATTATATTATAGACAACTTTGAGTTGGGATAGAAACTTGAAATATAGCTTACCATATTCTAAATAAAAATATATTTTTATAAACGGGACAGTTGAACATTTTATTTTTAAAAAATCAAATGCAACGACACAAATTTTAATTTGCTCAGAATTTTTGGTTGCTTGGAATAATTCATTAACGTAAACATTTTTGATTTCTCTATATATACTGTACATTTTAGTACCTTAAAAATTAAAACTTTTTATTGAAAACTAAACTAGTTTTTTTTCTTTTTCTTAATTTGACTGAATAAAACTTATAACTATTAGAGATTTGCAATTAAGTTTGCAGAAGTATTTTAAAAGTGCTTATGTATAAGCCTGACAACAAGATATTAATATATAAATTTATACATCTGAAAATTTTCAGTTAAAAATATAAATTGCTTTAGTAAATATTCCTATTAGTTAAAAAGTATAATACTTCAGGAGGTTAAGATATATTTAAAACGTTTTCCCAATTGACAAAGAATGTAATGAACAGTATTAGTAAAATAAAAGCACTTACAAATTCATCAATAACGTAAAGAAATTAGCTAATTTTTAAACTTGTACTTTTTAGAATGCTATTTATTTACTTATGTAATTTTCGCTTATGTAACAACTTGATTCGTGTGGTATTTTTAAAAACATCATTGATATGTATTAATTAAAATTCTTTCACTTATGTAACATGAACTTAAATGGGTTTCATTCATGAACATTTTGAATATTTACTGTCAATAAATCCTCTAATGATATATACGAGTAGGTTCATTGCCAACATGTCAGCAAACTATGAAACCCTTTGTGGTCTTGTACACACAACACAGCAGTTATCTATCCATTAGACATACTGTATTTGGTCTGTTTAGAAATAATAGGCGACACTGATACACCAGTTTAGTTTCGACAAGAGAAAAAAAGCATTGCTTGCGATAACATGACATCTATTATTACCAATTCTTTACTTTTGGGATACCCTGTACATCTTATTATCTAAAACAAGCAGTGTAGGAAAAAGGTTTTTTGCTTCAAGGATTTTTAATTTGAGGGGGGGGGGTTTGACTACAATAAATCAGTTGGCACAGGTCTCAACTCTGGGAAAATTCTGATTTCTGCCACAGGGGCTCCTAGACGTCCAGTGTTATCAACTTCTAGCAGAAAAAACAATATGCAACCATTATCGACTTATAGAAGAAAGTGGGGTATCAAACTAAAGGTATTTTTTCTCCTAAATCACATTACATTTTGAAAGAGACAACATTTAAGGGCTCTGCCCCCCCCCAAAATATGCTCAAAAATTCAAAATTGGGTGTTTAACTAATAATCCCAAGTGGGGTATCAAATTAAAGGTATTCTCCTCTTATTTATTGACCAGATAATAGTTCTAGGCGTGTGGTTCAAGCATGCACATCAATGGATTTCCCTCTCAAACAACAGTTGTACATTTACGTTAAAAAATAAACATCTCGGAGACAGTACCTAGACAATATTTCTACGTGATTGGTAGATTTAGTTAACAGTATTTAATAGAATAATTAAAACAGCTGATTTCGTCCATGTGACGTCACAGTCTACTGTAAGCCTCCTCGTGTAAACTAGTGTGTTTTCTAATTACTGTGTTCTAGGATAAAACAAAATCAGTTGTTTTTTATTCTCTTCTAAAATATATTTTCTTTATTTCATTTTCTTTATGTTTTCTCGTGGCAAGTAACCAAATAATTTATTTTAAAATCACAATATTACAGAAGAAGCACAATTATTTAAATTATTATTGTTATTACTATTTCAATATTTATTCCAGTATTTCATTTCTAAACTGTGTTTTTAATTTATTTCTTGATTACATTAAACCCAAGTTTCTGATATAAACTAACTCAATTATGAACTAAAAAAATCATTATAAATAACATATTATACATATTATAAATCACTAAATTTCAATAATACAAGCACCATCGAACAAACTATATAAATAAAGCAGCCAACCTAAATAAGATTTTGAACGGACTGTACACAATAGACGAAGGAGAAGTATACTGGGGGATATTCACTATCTCTCTCGGACTACCTCTCTTAACGCCTAGAACCATGGCCTGGTCTGTACTAATAAACCATCAGATTTTAGAGAAGACTAAGTTTTGGGCTCCACTGCCCCAAAAACCAACATTCATGGTTAAATAGCTTAAGAACCCTGGTAAGGCCGTAGGCCGATCTTCCTTACGAGGTGACATGCCAAGATCCTCGAATGGGATTGTAACAGAGTGCCTTGGTGAGGCCGCAGGCAAAACTTTCGCCCGCGAGACCATAGGTTGAATTCCACAAAGAGGCCTGTAGCAGAGCGTCTTAGCAAGGCCATAGGCCGAACTCCCCCACAAGTCCGGGTTCCAGATAGGGGCTAAAGGTAAATGCAGAAGACCTCCAAAACGATATTTTATTAATAACCTACAAGGTAGAGCAACAACAAATAATTCTCAGGATCCTCTGGGAGATATGGATTTTACCTCTTTAATTTACAAAATACTATTGAGTGGACCTCTGTATTCCGGTACTCTTTTATCTAAAACAAGCCACATATGGACAAAATATTTTGGCTCAAAGGATTTTCAATTTTTGGGAGGATTTTCGACCACAAGAAATCGTTTGGCACCAATTTCAACCCTGGGAAAATACTGATTTCTGCCCCAGAGGCTCCTATACGTCTAGCCTTATCAACTTCTAACAGAAAAAATAATATCGAACCATTTTGACTGCTAGCAGAAAGTGGGATTCCAAACTATAAGTATTTATATCCTAAATCAAACTATACCACTACATTTCGGAAGAAACAACTTTTAAGGGCACTGACCCCTTCCCAAATAAAAAATATACTTAAAAACCATGATTGGGTAATGTTAAACTAATACACTCAAGGGAGGTATCAAATTAAAGGGTATTCTTCTCTTAATTACTAATATACCATCATATTTATAAAAAATACCATGTTTAAGGGCTCCACTGCCCCAAACACCCTAATTCATGGTCATAATGATTAAGAATCCTGGGGAGGCCGTAGGCCAATCTTCCTCACGAGGCGACATGCCGAGATTCATAGAGGCCTGCTGCAGAGCTTCCCCACGAGGCTGCAAGGCGAATTCCAAAAAGGGGCTAAAGATAAACGCGGAAGACCTCCAAAACGAAATTTTATTAATAACCTACTATGTAGAGCAACATCAAACGATCCTCAGGATCCTCTGGGAGATATGGATGCTACCTTTTCAGTTTGCATTCAACTGAGTGAAGCTCAGTCTCCTGGTACTACTGTTAACTAACACAATAAATATTTAATTTTTTTTCCAGCTGATCTTTAAAATTTGCCAACATTGTTCTTATAAAAGAATTGGGGCTATTTATACCATATAGAAATTAAATTTCTAAAATAATTTCATGATATAGAGGTGTAAAAAATATTCATTCCCTTAAATTTCAAATTTGTTAGCTTAAAACTAAATGTTTAGAGATCTTGGGATGAGGCATTAAAAGAACTGAGTGTAATTTTGCTTGTAAATTTGATTATTGGTATAAACAAGATGATACACATTAAAAAGATATTGATAAGAATTAAATTATATAGTTACTATTTAATCAGTCCCAAGTAGATCACATAAACCATTTTCATATACGGCACTTATTTAGTAACTTTTCCTGAATATTAATGTATCAATTACATACAAATATATAAGAATAACTAAATTTTGAACAATAATCTTTCCTAAATTTTTTTAATGGTGTAATAGTCTATAGTTTATTTAAATATAAAAACATGCCCGTTCTTCAATTAGGATTCAGACTATTTCTTTAATTCAGAATATTGAAAGAAACAATATTATTCATATTAGCCTGTAATCAATTGGATATTACTACAAAACAAATAACTATTTATTTTAGTATGATTTTTAACAATAGACTGTTAAAATAACAACGGAGTGCAACCATTTTGTTGTAATACAATGAACACTCAAACAAGTCGTCTCATCTTTCTGAGCTGTTAGCAAAGGCAAGGCCATTTCCAAAACTACACTAGTTGCAAACAACATCAATTAGTGGTTTGGCTGCATAAATGTCATATTTTAAAACTGACAATAGAAAAAGAACATCAAGCACTGTTACAAAATATATATTGTGACTTCAACCACATTTGTGTCAAGGTCAAAAATGGCCAAACTATATAAACATCAGAAAGTGAGCTAAGACCTTAGATGAGTTAGCTTAGTCAAAGGTCTGACTAAGCAACAACTTGTCTTTCAGTTGCAAAAGTTTTAAATTTTGGCACTTCTTCCGATAGAAATTAAATGATGGAACATTTTTCAAATTGTAAAAGTGAGTAACTTTGTGACAGCACCGGTATTCATGGACCTTATCATAATGAAAATGGTGTAATTGGTACAAGACAACTTTATATCAAATTCACAATATATTTCTATTGAAAAATTGCTGAGATATCCGTGAACATTTTTAGACCCATTATAAGAATAATAAGAAGAACAATAACACTGTTATTACAGTTTATAGAATACATTGGTACTAAAATAAATGGTCGTAGGCCTTAAAAACCTTTCTAAGGTACCAAGTATTTAGTAACATTCTAATTATTCTTTAAATTGAAGCCTTTGTACTTTCTCATTTATCAATTTTTATTGCATATTTTTTGGGACAGCCAAGATATTTTTTTTCCTTTTTATTTTTATTACTACCTTGTGGTGATGCCTCTTGATCCTGCAGGGTTTTCTGAAATCTTATGTGTGTTTCGTCACTAGTGTGGCATCCTCAGTGATATTAAAAACTAAGTAAGAAATATTTTTATTATATACAGTTCGTACAGCGACAATTCCCATCGCTACGAACGCAGACAGACTGGCGCTGATCAACTTGGCTTTTCGTCACTTCCTCCGTATGTTGTTGTTGAACTGGTAGCGAGGTCGGTCAGAAGTGGGAAGTCGGGTGACCTTCACTTGAAGGGCGTGTATGGGGGTGGGTTGCTTTGTTTTGAAAGAGAGAGTTGGCAGCATTGACAGGTTTCTCGTTGTTGTCATAATTGTCTCCTATTTCCTTGATGGTTTTTAAAATTACGTTGTTGTGAAAATCTTTCTTGTTGAGGAGGATATGTTGTTCATTATCTTGTATATATTTGTATATCGCATAGCTTTCATTGGCTCGTGCTTAATTTTTGTTGTAAATTCTTTTTAAAATGTTAATTGATATTTTATGAGTTCTATGGGCCTTTATATGTTTTGCTACTATGGATTCTGGGTTCTTTTGATGACTGATGTTGTGTTCATTGAATCTTGTTTGAAAGTTTCTGTTGTTCAAAAATTCTTGTTCCCCACTAGTGGCGAAATGTGCATATGATTCCAGAAAACCCTGCAGGATCAAGAGGCGTCACCACAAGGTGATAATAAAGTTAAATTACGTCCTGCCCTGGCAAAAGAAATAAAACTTTTTTTCTCGTTTGTGGCAAAGCTTTTTTTACTTCCAAAACTTTGCAAGTAAATTTCATAAAACAGTACTAGAATAGGCATCATAAAAGCCATCTATTTTCTGCTCTGAAACTCAATATCATTGTTCAGTTTCAAATTAATAATAATAACAAGAAAGTTTTAAAATGTGTAAAAATATGTAATATTAATTTAGCACGTTCAACTGAATCATGAAATATAATATATTCTTCTCTTGAATGTATACTTAAGAATTGTAAAAGTAAAAATTACAATACTGACTTGGTACACCAAATTTTAGTCTATTGGAGTTTGGAAATACAAGAAATACAGTTTTCTACTTTGGAATTTAGGGTACCATAAACCAAAATATGTAAGGAAAGTATTTGATGTTTAAAACCATTGTAGTAGAGGTTCATATTAAAGTTTACTTAGGTTTAAAGAAAGCAACAAACATGGGGAGTAAGATAGTATGAAGCCTTCACATGAATGGTCTATGTATGTCATTGCAAACGGTCAGTTTACAATTGCAATCCTGATGAATTAAATAGTTAATTGGTGTCTATTGTATTTCTTTCAGAGGGGTCTTTATAAGATAGAAGAGTAAAGCATTAAATAATCAAGAACTTGGAATTAGCTCTGTAGTGGAAGATCAAGATTTAATGACACAAGTACATCACAATGTACTCATTAACTTCAAAAAGTTTAAAACAGTTTATTCTGATATTTTTGTGGATGGCAAAAAAGCAGCCCAGTAATATGATCATTTACAGCTAAATATTCACTTTCCTTTTATTTATAAAATTCTTTACTGAATTAAATATTTTTCTTGTAAACAGTGCTCATTTAATACTGGTTTGTACTAACAAGTAAACAAATTAAAACTAAGTTATCATGCTGAGAAACAAATAAGTAACTGTTTGTTTGAAATACCACAAACTGATAAAACTTTGACGCTAACTAGTGATAGTAGGTTTTAATAGTAGTACTGTCAAATGGAGATAAGCACACAGATGAATATTCATTAAAGTGCACTGCTCTTAGCTATTACATAATTTTTGAAGGATAACCAACTTCATCAAATCATGACAACAGAACTCCCTTAGTTCTGTTGTCATGATTTGATGAAGTTCTTCAACAATTAATGTTAACATTAACAATTAATGGGATCTTCAACAATTAATGTGATTTCCAGAAAGTGAGGGAGGCATTTTTTTTTAGAGATATGAAAGGATGGGAGGACTGTGTAGCTGGGTCTTTCTTAATGTGTATCTAAAAGCATGCACTGAATTAGCAGAACTGAAAGTGAATTTAAAGAAAATACTAACTATTTAATGCATTTTTATAATTGACTTTACATCTACGCCTCTTGTAACGCTCTGGATTGCTCTCTCTCTCTCTCAATAAATGTTTAAAGAGTAATTTAATTTTACTTTCAACATTTTTGAATATATAGTGTACTACAATATATTTGAATATTTAAAAACATATGATTTTTAACTCCACATAAAGCATACAGTTTTGACAACAAGTGGTTGCAAATAACGCAATTTTTGAAAAATATTAAACAGAAAAGCTTTAATCATAGATTCAAAAGTACCTTTTTTTATCTAAACTTTTCAAGCAAATATTATTTCCGTTTATAATACTCAAATACTCCCAGTAAAATTTAACATTACCTTGATTAAAAAAATGTTTAACCTGATTTAAAAAATTCTCTTTAATTTCTAAACATAAACAGATGTTAATCATTGGAGATCAAATATGCTCCAGTAAGCCAAGGTGTACCTCAGGGATCGGTATTAGGACCTTTGATTTTCATTCTGTTTATATATAACCTTTAGTTATTCAGTAATGTAATTATGTATGCTGATGAGACAGTTTTTATCTTCTCTAGCCAACACTTGAAAGACCTTGGGGTACCACTTGACAAATATTAGATATGGGTGCTGCCTCTCAACAAAAATCTTAGTGGTGTACTATTTTTGCAGAAGAAGGCTCTATGGATAATGGTTGACCTAGACGAGAAGGAGAGTTGTAGAAATATATTTATTGATCAAAGAGTCCTGACTGTAATCTACTCATACATCCTTGAGGTTGTTACCATGTCCTGCTCAATGAGATCACAGCATAATGATGATCTTCGACACTTCAGTATGCATTATGCTCAAGATTTCTATCTTCCAGAACACCACAGCTGAAGGTTTGAGCTACTCTCATATACATCAGAGCAACAATTTTTCAATATGTTGCCTGAGGAAATTTTAAGAGGCCCAATCCTGAGATTTTGAAGACCAGACTCAATGATTAGCTGTTGCAACATCCATTCTACACTGTAAATGAATATTTGAACTGGCATGCATTGCAATACATCAGAGAATAACAGCCTATATATCTAGCAATGATCTTATTGGGCAGAAACTATCCACTACAACGTTCACACCTATATCGCTTATGTTATTAATATTTATATAAATAATTATTATTAACCCTTAATAGGGCGCATGGCGTACAAAGCTCCGCAGCAAATACTATTTGTATTGTAGGAGTCATAATGCGTGTGTTCCCGCCACTCATCTCCCATCATATCTACCCCACACTACCCCCCTACCAACCACACAGGGAGAGAATCAGTTCGCTACTCAGCTCTGGCTAGGATTGACGTTTATGTGAGTCGTGTTGTCTTTTGTACGCCGTGCGCCCTACAGTGTGAGTTTTTGTGCGGACATTTGTACGCCGCGCGCCCTACACCGTTGTTGTTTTTACAAACTTTTCCAGTTCTCATTTTAGCTTCGTATTGTCCGTTTAGTGTTTTTGTTTTTATGTAATATATTGTAAATATAATCTGTAAATAGACTTGTTATTTAGTAGCATTTTAAGGTAAATATTTGCTGTAAATATGGAAAACGAAGAAAGAAATCGATTGCTTTCTATACTTGACAGCGTTGAAAAAGAAATCCAGGAAGAAGAAAAAAATGCTGAACATGGGATAGAGACATTACGTAGACAGTTATTTGCAAATAACGAAGAGACTAGCCGTGATAATGAACATGATCAAGAAGATGCCATTGAACGGGAAGGATCTGATCAGTCCGAAGATGATTTTGAACAGATTGATCACGATACCGAGTCAGAAATGTCTGCTGATGACGAAATTGAAACAGAAGAATGGGGAAACGATGAACAAGTAAATCGGAATGTGTTAATCGGAAAAGACAATACGACTGAATGGAATGTCCATATGGACGATGCTAATCTACGTGGAAGAGTTAGAAGACATAATATAGTTCGGGCAGAGAGAATAGGAGTACGTCTTCCTACTCCAAAAGGTGAAGCCTTGGCAACAAAAACACCGTATGAAACATGGAAGATTTTTTTCCTGACTTGCTCATTGATGAGATTGTTGAGTACACCAACGTTTGGATCCAAAAGAATAGAGCAAACTATTCCCGGGAAAGGGACGCTAAAGAGACTGACAGATTGGAAATTCATGCTGTTATGGGTTTATTATTTCTTGCTGGTGTGTTGCGGTCCTCACATACACGTTTGGAAGATTTATGGGCTAACGATGGACTTGGCATTGAATACTTTCGATCCATGATGTCAATCAAACGATTCAAATTTTTGTTACGAGCTATAAGGTTTGATGACATAAGAACAAGGCGACAGCGGAAAGCAACTGACAAACTAGCCCCAATAAGGTCAGTATTTGAAGGATTTGTTCAGTGCTGTCAACAGTACTATTCAGTTAGTGAATATGTTACTGTTGACGAGATGTTAGAGGCATTTCGTGGAAGATGTGGGTTCAGACAGTACATACCGAACAAGCCTGCCCGTTACGGTATTAAAATGTTTGCCTTGTGTGACGCAAGAACTTTTTATACCGCCAATTCAATTCAAATTCTCTTTATTCATTGTAACATATAACATATACATGAATGGTGTCATACATTAAATAAGCTTATACCTAAAGTCCTAATAAATAAAACAACTTTCAATTTGAACTAACAATTTTACTTACAACCAATTTATTATTTTCTTAATGCATATTAAAAGTTACCAATATTTAAAATTCGTCAAATGAATACAGAGCTTTGCTGATGAGAAATGATTTAAGCAATTTTTTGAATTTTTTAAAATTTGGTTCTGATTGAATTTCTATTGGAATTTTAGTATAATATTTTGAGCCGATGTATTTAGGTTTTTTGCAATAAAGTTCCAATCTATGTTTATCTATTGCAATCTCTCTCCGATTTCTAGTGTTATATTGATGGTGATTCCCCAACAATTCTAATTGCTCAGATCTACTTTTTACGGATAGGATTGTCTCAAAAATGTATAGTCCATATACTGTCATTATGTTTAATGATCTAAAATGTTCTTTTACTGAATCACTTGGCTAAGTTTTAGGATTATTCTTATAGCTTTTTTTTGTAGTTTTAAAATTAAATCTAAATTATTAGTCGAAGTAGCTCCATATAGGGAGATACCAAATGAAATAATTGAATGAATAAAAGAAAAATAAATTGATTTTAATGATTCAATCTCACACAAATTTCTTAATCTGGATAAGGCATATAGTCCTGATGATATTTTAGAGATTACTTTTGCAACATGCAAGTTCCAAGAGAGGTATTTATCAATTTCTAATCCTAAAAATGTAGTATTTTGGACCTCAGTTATTAATTTGTTGTTAATTTTAATTGATGGTTTAATTGGAAATTTTGTTTGATACGTTCTAAAAGTAATGAATTGAGTTTTATCAGGGTTTAGCAGCAGATTTTTACTATTGAAAAATTTTGTTAAAAATGTTAAATCAGTATTGGACGCCAACTCCACTCCCGTCTCAGACGCAGAAGAAATTCTGAGATTTGCATCATCTGCATAGAGATAGAGCTGGCTAGAGTCACTGAGTTTTGGGAATTTTGCAATGTAACAAATGAATAGGAGGGGGCCCAAGATGGATCCCTGTGGTACTCCATGCTTAACTGTTCTTAATTTTGATTGTTGAGAGATTTTCATATTGGTTTTGGTGTAATGAATAGTCTCTACAAATTGATGTCTATTACTAAGGTATGATTTAAGCCAATCAAGGGGTTTATTTCTTATTCCAAGGTTGAATAAATGAGTTAGGAGCATATTATGATTTATGGCATCAAAAGCCTTTGTAAGGTCCATAAATATGCCAACAACTTTTTTCTTACTATCCAGGCAATCAATAATAGATTCAGTAAATTCTGTTAATGCTGTTAACACTGATCTCCCGGTACGAAATCCATGTTGACAGTCTTCAAGAAAATTATTCTCCTCAAGAAAATCAACTAGACGATTGTACATTGCTCTTTCGAATATTTTTGATATTGATGGGAGAAGAGCAATCGGTTGATAGTTCGCCACATCATTTTTATCTCCCTTTTTTAATAATGGTTTTAATTTAGCTATTTTTAGTCTATTGGGAAAGATTCCAGAAATGAAAGAGGCATTTATTATATGAATTATGGGTTTCATAAGGAAAGATTTAGTTTTCTTTATCAGTACCACAGGAACCTCATCATAGCCGGCGCTAAATGAATTTTTGAGATTGCTGATAATTTCATTTATCTCATTCTCATCAACAGGCTTGCACCTAAAATTATTACCACAAAGCTTATCATACGTCTGTGCATCATAATTATTTGCAGAATTTAGAGCAGGAATGACTGTGCTATCTATTAAATCTGTAAAGTAGTTATTGAACGTGTTGCTAATTGTTATGGGGTCAGAGCAAGGTCTACCATCAACAAATAAAATAGGGTTTTGATTTTTTTTCTTTGTTTTTCCAACCTCTGAGTTAATGATTTTCCAGGTTGTTTTATTAATGTTTGATGAGTTACTTATTTTACTTTTGTAATAATGTTTTTTTAAGTTAGTTCTGGAAGTTTACTGTGGAAAACAACCTGCAGGTCCACACAGGAGTAGTAACACTTCAAAAGATGTAACCCTTAGGATGATATCACCAATATCAGGAACAGGACGGCATTTGACAGTTGATAACTGGTATGGATCAGTTCCACTGGCAAAGGAACTGTTGGCCAATCACCGAATTACAGTTACAAGTACCCTAAAGAAAAATAAGAGAGAAGTACCACCCGTTTTTGTAAATGCCAGAGAAAGACAACCATGTTCTAGTTTGTTTGGATATCAAAGAGATTGCACATTGCTATCTTATGTGCCAAAACGTAATAAAGTAGTACTATTGTTATCTACATTCCACAACACAGATTCCATTGACCCTTCTAGTTTCGAAAAAAAGAAACCTTATCTTCTAACGTGTTACAATAAGTATAAAGGTGGAGTTGACACTGTCGACCAAATGAAGTCTGCTTACAGCGTGTCAAGAAGAAGCAACAGATGGCTCCTGACAATCTTTTTTTCCCTTATGAATATAAGTGGAATAAACAGCTTTGTAATTTTACGAAGCAATATACATGAAGGAGCAGAAAATAGACGAAATTTTCTACAGAGTTTGGGCCGAGACCTTTGCAAGGAACACATGGCAAGACGATCATCGATTCCAACCCTCCCTTTGCTACTGAGAGAAAGAATAAGGGAATTAGCTGGCCGACCAACACCCGCTCGTGCAGTTGAAGATGATGGAAACCAACCCTCAGCTGGAAGATGTTACTTGTGCTGGCGTGCCAAAAACAGAAGAAGTCGTATAAGATGTCCTCGGTGTAATCTCTATGTTTGCAGAGAACACACAAAGTTCACGTGTCAAGAATGTGCGGGAGGCAGAGAAGGTCAAGTTTCCTCATCTGAAGATGACTAAGACATTGTCCAGTAAGTGTCAAACTTATGAAACTGTGCTGTTTGTAATATAAAGTAATTTCCCATTTCATAATATTTTCTTTTTTGTAATAAAGTTAGTTTTTCTGAAGATTTGTTTTTTTTGCAACCTATAAAAGTTAGATAAGATAATCTAAAACAAAATTGTATCAATAAAAATATTCTCTAATTTATACTTTTCTAGAAATAGTAAAAAAAACAAATACTGTTTTTGAAAACACCTTAAAGTAACGTTAACATGCTTCTTGAGGCCAAATTAATCTGTGCGGTACTTTGTACGCCACACGCCCTATAACGTAACTTTTTCAAACGCACCCTATTAAGGGTTAATATTTATAATTATTTATTATCACTGTTATTGTTATGCTATTTATTATTTATTTGTTTCCTTGTGTTAATAGTGTTGATTATGTATGTGGCACTGGACTGGACATGAAATCGTGGACTTTAAATTAATTGCATGTCTTCTTTCATTGAACATGCACAGTGTAATTGGGTAAATAACCTGTATTGTGCATATAACTCTGAGTGTGCGGCGGAAAGTGGCTATGTTGGCTTGCCTGCATAAGCTTGTGGGTGGTGGGCTAGATGACTCGGCTCTATTATCAAAACTACAATTCAATGTTCCTCGGCCTAATACAAGGAGTCGTATGTTGTTCACTCCCTGCTTTTCTCGTACCAACCTGTCTGCTAACTCTCCACTCAATGTTATGATTAGGCTATACAATTCGCTTTCCGTAAGTGTTGATATTTTTAGTTTTTCGTTACATGATTTTTTAAAAGCTGTAAAAGCCAGTATGCATTAATTTAGTATATTGTTAAATTAATTTATTGTGAAATTTTTTATTGATCTAATTAACGGCATTGTAATTTATTAATTTCAAAATAATTTAATTATACGTTTTTATTTGAGCATGTGCAGAATAATTGTCTTGTAATATCTTATTTAAATATTTATTAACCCACTTTTTATATGTTTAGTTTGTTGTAATTATTAAATAACTTAATAGATTTTGTATGAGTAAATAAAAAATAAATGTTATGTTTAAAGAAGAGGAGGAGAGGTGTTGATTATGTGGTACTAACAAATTGAATATAAGAGCAATAAAAAATAACAACCTAGTTATTTATCTCAATCAACCTCACAGCACCTCCGTAGTCGATAAGGACGTTTACCAGGAATATATTTGAAGCAATTCTGTATATGTTCTATATGACAACAATAATACCATGGTAAAAGCTGGAACATAAAGTTATAACCCTTGTGCAGAATACAATGTTTTCATAACCACTTATACCTTGATGGAAATGTATCATCCTCTTGTAAATAATTGGGGTTTATACAATACAAGCCCACCAACAATTTATAGCTGAATATTGATATGTTTATATGCCTACATTTACATGCTAACAACTAATAAATTATAAATACATTTAAAGATAATTTATAATTTGGTTTTTTAAATAATTTCTTTAAAAAAAGAATAAGATAGTAAGAAAATTTTAAAAGACAAAACAATAATTCAAAGAGGATATACACAATGAGTAGCTTCAATTAAATATAAGAAAAGATGATCAACAGAATTTTGACATCTTGCTGATACAAATATTCTGTAAGAAGTTAAGGTAATATCTATATTTAGAGGATAGACCCAAAAATCCCTTCTGGCGTAAGACGTTTCAACATAAAATGGCATTTATCCCAGAATGTTTGTCAGGACACTGATTTTCTGACTTATATTTAGTCAAAAACTCAATAAAAAAGGTATTACTGTATATAATAAACATTTAAATAGCTGCTATTTTACAAATGACAATAAAAGGAAAACTGATAAATAACATAAATACAGTATATATTTGATTTGTTGTTGTTTGTAAATAATAAATATTTGATTGTTCATCGTGTGACCAATCTATATTCTATTATATATGTTTTATGGTCGCTTATCGTAATGCGGCCAATAAATGTACATATCATATGAATATAACATTATCTATATATATGAAAGCCAAATACCACTGACTCACTTACTGATCACTGTTTCTCAAATACCACTAAATCTCTGAGGCTGAAATTTTGTAGGATGATTGGTCCAGCCTTTTTTACCCTTAAAACTGCCCCAATGTATTTCTTAAGAGAAAATAAAAAAAAAAGAAAAAGTATTTCTGACCTAACTGGAGTAAAATAAACATTTCAAACCTTCAGAGTTCTATACAAGTAACAAACATGCACTTTATAAATTGAATTTCAGCCTAAAAACTTAATTTGGGGTATCGTAGGCCCAAAAACTGAAATTTTATTATACTGACGTCTACTCAAATGGGGTATCAAATTTAAGCTATTTTTTTCTTGAATCCAAATATACCATCAGATTTTGAAAAGGGCAATTAATAAGGGGCATTTTCCCCAAAAACAAATAAAAACCTAAAACAAAAAAATAGTAATATAAACCGCCTAAGTGGGGTATTAAACTATAAGTACAGACTGGGCCATGGTTCTAGGCGTGTAGGAGAGGTAGTACGAGCGAGATAGTGAATATTGGGGGATATTATCTCCCCAATATAAAGTTGGATGAATATTGGGGGCCATACTTCTCCTACGTCTATTGTGTACATACAGTCTGTTCAAAATCTTAATTAGGTTGGCTGCTATGATTATATAGTTTTGTCGATGGTGCTTGTGTTGATGCAGTTTAGTGATTTATAATATTATTTTTTAAATTCATAATTGAGTTGGTTTATATTAAATATTAACACAATCATTAAATAATAATAGTATATAAAAAAAAAAAAAAAAAAAACAGCTGATTTTATTCTATCCGAAAACACAGTCATTAGAAAATAGGGTAGGTATCACAAGACTGCACAGTAGACTGTGACGTTACATGGGCGAAATCAGCTGGTTTGATTATTCTATTAAATACTGGTAACTAAATCTACCAATCACGTGGAAGTATTTTCTATGTACCGTGTCTAAGATGTTTATTTTTTAACATGAATGTACAACTGTCGTTGGAGACAGAAATTCATTGTTGTGCATGCCTCAAACCACATGCCTAGAAGTATGGACTGGTCAATCAATATTCATCTCCCAAATCACATTATATCATTGTATTTTGGAAGAGACAACGTTTAAGGGCTCTGCCCTCGAAATAAAATAATATGCTCTAGAACCCAAAATTGGGTAATGTTAAACTAGTATACCCAAGTGAGGTATCAGATTAAAGGTATTCTTCAGTTGATTACTAATATACCATCAGATTTTAGAAAAGACTATGTTTATGGGCTCCACTGCCCCTAAAACCAAAATTCATGGTCAAACTGACTAAGGATCCGTATGCAGATCTCCCTCACGAGGCGACCTGCAGAGACCCAAAAAAGGGACGTAGCAGGCCGAACCTTTCACCGCGAGGCTGTAGGCAGAGTTTTACTAACAGGACTTTTAACAGAAAACCTTGCCGAGGCCATTGGCCGAGTTCTACAAAGGGGCCAAAGTTAGAGTCGCCAGCCTAAACCGAGCTTCCTTCACGAGCGTAACGATTGACGGCGTTGGCACGCAAAGCTTGCAGGGGTTACTCCTAGTACATTATATAACACAAATCTGGTTCCAAAGCTATCTTGGAAAAACCCCTTTATCACAAAATGTTGTGTAGTAAATTAGTGTAAAATAATAAAGTTTTTTTTAAACAATTAAAAATATGAATATTTGGTTAGTCATTTTGAGGTAAATTTTGACTATAGTATTTCATTTCCATTAAAGCACATAACAGATCATACTAATATGATTTAATAAAGCCAAGTATTGCAAATTAATTAGCATACAAAAAGTTCTATTTAAGCCTTTCTGGCATACACCTCATTGGCTTGCCCTAAACGACGTGGGTGATTTTTGAGCTGGCTGTCAAAGGTCTAAGTTAGATAATTTTAGGTACGTGAAAAAGTGTTTTACTAGTTAAAATAATAATTTTACTGTACAACCAATTACATATTCCTGTTTAGTATAAGAACCATACTCATTTAAAAAATTTATAAACAATTTTTGAAATAACTTTAAAAACAAATTTCATATTTTTCTACAAAAACTAAATTTCCTACAGTACAATATTATCTTCACTGATAATTAAACTTGTTCTATATAATTTGCTGTTAAGTGGTAAAATACTGCATAATAACTCTCTTTTGGATTTACACAGCAGATCTCTTGAGAATAGTTGTTCTTTTTATTTAAAAAAAAAACATGAATGTAGGATGAGTAAGGATGACCTATATGGTCTAGTTACGAACTGAGTTCATCTGTTCCTCAAAAAGGGCCATTAATTAATAGCCCAATAGGTGGGCAACAAAGGAACCTAAAGTTTTACTTGGAAACCGAACCATGTAGTGTTGGTCTGATTTTCAGCAAATTGGCAAGCCAGTTCTCTCCCTAAACAACAACAGGACACTGATTACTACCCAACATAGACACCCCAGACATCTTTAGTAGTGTCTATGTCGATAACAACCATTGAGTGGACGCCATGTCAGTATTAAGACCCAGCATGGAACTTATGGCCTCCACAACACTTTGTCCTAAATAGTTGGGTTACAGCACTGCACTATCAGTGCAGACATGGTTAAAATCCTCAGTTATTTATAACATACAGCATTAATTATTAGTAATGAGATGAGTTGAGTACAAGAGCGACTCGAGTCAGTCGTACTCGAGTATATTAATAATTCGAGTACTGGTCTCGATTACAAAGTACTCAGTGTTCACGTGGCTGGGGGTGGAGAGTGTAGCGCTGTCCGAGTCTGGAAACGCCATTTCTAGTTCTGTAAAAGAGACCGAGTCCGAGTACAAATTGACGAGATCGAGTCTTGGAACGCTTGTTCTGTTTCTGAAATCATTCATGAAACTGAGTCCACAGCTGAAAATTTAGTGCGAGTACGGAGAACAGTACAGACCTAACCTAATTTAATTAAATCTATTAACTTGTTCCATATATACTGTTAGTTTAGTATGTATTTTGGTAATAATCAATACATAAATATGGCACTTTACTTCATTTTAGATTTACAATATGATAATAATGATCCTAGTTTTAAAAACTGTTGAATTGAGGAAAAGTATATACATGTAACAATTCTAGATTGTAAATGTAATTATCATTTTAATGGTACTAATCATTTATACAACAAATAGTTAGCTCCTTTAGATGTTACAATACAAAATTAATTACATAATGAAAAACTAAGTAAATAGATTTAAGTCGGGGGGGGGGGGGTCATGGGAGGGAGAATTAAGAAAAAGTTCGCACCAGTTTTTTGGAAGGGGACAAAAATATCCGTGTATTTCCGTGAGAGATGACAGGCAATCCTACATAACACGGACAGGGTGTCCATATTCATATTTCGTCAAAGGTCGGGAGATTTCGGACCAAATTCAAGATATGATTGCTGATTGGCTGACCCACAAAAACTTAAGCCAATCACACAGCTTGGTTTGACTCGGCCTCGACTCGATATCGGGTCCACAATGACCAAACATACACGTACCTAACCTAATTTGCCTGTACCGCGCCCACTCAAGTCTATTCATTTTGACTCGAGTCCAGTGAGTACTTTGTACTCGACTCTTCTCACTAACAGTTATGCACTTTCTGTTCATATAAAATGACAATTTACTATTTTAAAGTGGTTTAAAAACAAGTTAGATTATCATGAAAGATAAAATAATATAATGAAACTCATTAACAAAAACTTTATAATTACCCAACAATATGACATATCCTTAAACATTGATATGCACCAACTAAATTTTCTTTAACCCTTGAATAGAAAGCCTCATTTTAGTTATAAAAATGGAAAGCTGTCGTAATATGTATAATTTTTAATGAACTATTTAAATATTGGTTATAGAAGTGAGTTTTCAGGATAACAGTGATTTATTAGCAACACTAATTTCACAAACAAGTCGAATACAAACTAAATGTCACCCTAAAACTTTATAATATACAGTACAACACTGCCTAGACAGATTATAATATATGGCCAATAAAAATATATCACCTATAAGCATTTTACATTTTATGATGGCTTTCCATCTCAGGATTAAATGTCAGATCGTTTTTTTGCCTTCATACAGATTTTTGGTTGAAGATTTGGTTAAAATAATTGTCCTATGAAATTTAGCTATATTTGGTACAGTTTTGATTACAATAAACCGGGTAACTATAAATTATTATACAAGTCATACTATAAATATTTTAATTTTGGTGTAATAAGTTGAATTTGATGTTAAAGATAGCCAAAATCCTCTAAATTTAGTCTCAATTAAAATAATGTATACTGTTATAAGTTATACCTTTCATATTAGAGACTGAATATTTGTTACCACAGATAGAACAACATTTAAATATTCACCAAATAAACTGCATTAATACTATGTCATTTTTTTTTCTCTAAAATGTACAATAAGGTATACAGTATATTACAGTTTCAGATATAAATATGTTTGTTCCTTTAATGAAAAAAAATCCAGAAATATTTTGCGAAATAAGACATAGAAGGTAAAGTAACCTCTATAAAAACAATGCAATTTGTATTTATTATTCACATAATGATGTTTTAGGGGAAACAATTATTTGTTCTCCATAAAATGAAAATTATGGATTAAATTTGTGATAAGTTACCAGTTTATACGCATTTAAAATAAATAACTTAAGTGTACAAATATTAAATCATTTTACTATAAACAATATTTACTGTACATTCTATAAAAGGGTTATATAAATATTAGCTATTAATTTAAAACCATGATTTAATTTAATTTAAAACCATGATTTAATTTAATTTAAAACTATGATTATTAAAACATATCAACCTAATAAAATACTATCAGAGACAAATACTACTCTTTTATCACTAATCACACTCTTCAACACAATATACAAACTAATAACAACATTAGTTTCTTCAAACAACTAAAAACTAACATGAAAACATTGAACACTACTTAGAATTTTACTAAAATGGCAAGGGGCTAACGTTGGCATATACAACACTAAATTTCCTTTTTCATAAAAAATAAAAAATGGTAAGAACAAAGTTAAGGCTTCATTGGATTCAGTTCAGTAAAGATCACAAGTATCACACCTCAAAACAAGTTATTTGCTGCCATATGTTTAGTGTACAAATAGAAGCTTATTAGCTTAGTTCTTTAATTGGTGGACAAAAAGTGTTGCATAGTCAGATGCACGTACGTGGTGTAATAATTGCAAGTGTGATAAAATTAGGAACAACTTAAAATTTTATTGTATGTATCTGTTTCACATTCTGTGAATTGCATCACTTTCATCTCCCCCCATGTTTCTATTATACTATAAGTTACTACCTCTCCAGCACGTGTATTGTCCTAGCATTATACTTACTAGTTTATTTTGCAAATCATAAAGGACTATGCTTTCTGTAAGAAATAAAATTAGTGGCACTAATGTAGATACAACAGCAGAACTAATTTTTATAAAGCATACAGAGAGAAGACTTGTCAATTACTGGTAAGTTAATTCAATTCAATCCTTAAAATTATTACATAATTTATATTAAGTCAGAATGTGAGCGTACATTGAAAATTCTTACATTTTTATCTGTTCATTTAACGACAAGAGCATTTCAAGAAGACTTTTTATACAACCTAGTAACTGCCGATTTTGATCTGTCGCTATTCAATATATCAATATTTACAAATTATTATAAACAAATGTTTTGTACAGATGTTATATTTTATTTTAAATATTAAAAATATAAAAAAGTTGAGTTATGTTAACCAAGGACATGGTGATTATTTCTTACAATTGTAGTAAATAATAAGTTATAATATTATGAAGATACACAACACAAACCTAACCTAACAAGGCCATATCTATTAAGATAATTTTATGGTCTTTTATAGTTAAATTAGTAGTTGGTTTATTATCATCTGCTGGAGATAAAATACGGAATCCAACAGAAATCAAATTAAAATTGCTATTTAACCCTAGAATCATAATCTTTTGTCTCCCAGACAGTGGTAATTTAAGAATTTTTTGTTTAGTATGAAATCGTTATACAGAAAAACTGGAATTCTGTATGAGCCCCAATCACACCACTCTGTAATCAGAGATATTTGTGATTATCATTTTAATGGTCAACTTAGAGACACATTTTTCAAAAAAGTAGACCCACAGATAATTGTTTGTGTATGATTGGTGTTTACAAGTGTTTATAAAATTGCTTGGTAAAATACATAGCAATTATTAAAATATCCCAGTTCTATATGCAATTTAGGTTTTTAAATTACTAATTACAAGGATTTCGAGAAAAAAATCCTTTGATCGACCCGCCATTGGTCGAAGGATAAGCGGAGTGCTCACATCTGTTTTCAATTTTCTATAAATCAGCAAGGTTTGGAATTTTCTGTTGGAAATTTATATTATACTATATATATATGAAGGCCAAATAGTACGCAATGGCTTCAGAAAGAAACGGATTGAGGAGAGAGTGTCACAAAAGATTATGTTTCCTCTGAAAATGAAGATGATTATTTAAGTGACAATGACCATGAATCTAACAGTAAGCAGTCCGTGGGAGAAGGAGAGGAAGAAGGGATAACTTTCTTGCCTGGCCAACCTATAAGGCAAGGACAAAGTTACAGTTTAGAATCAACATGCACAAGATTAGCAACCATTACACGATTATTATAGAACACCAACTATTAACCAAAATATCCAAATTCACATATATTTATGCCAGGGGCCAGGCACTTGAATTCAATGCAGGTCTAGAATTCTTGTGAAGGATATGTTAACCCTTAAAGCGCCATTTATCCAATGCCTACTTTCCATTAAGTGCTCATTTATTGTAAAAAAATCAAAATTACAATTTTTAGTTGCTCATTTTTTCTTTGTTCTGTACAGGAAAGTAAAAGATATAATTTTAAAACTTTTATTAGCTTATTTTATCTTTTTCCTTGTATATGAATATGTAAATAAGCAAACTTTTTACTTGAAAGTAAGCCTCAGGCACTATATATGAATCAATACAAAATATTATTACTATTAATAAAAAATGTATAATTGAGTACATTTACATGTACATAAATAGATAAAGACATTAGGGGTCTGCACATAAAACATAATAAAAAAAAAGTAAATACATATAGGACTTGAATACAAAGTATTTAGTACACCTTGCACAAAATCGTAAAGAATCGTCCGGATTATTTATATTGACACTTAAAACCAATAAATAATTAACATATATTAAACTAAAGTATTGATAAATACAACTAAAGACACAGTTTCAAAGAGGTGAGGCGGCGGACAATGACGACTGTTCGGTTCAACAGTCACTGCATGTATATGCGCTTGTGGTGTTGGGCGGCGCAGCGGAAATGTACACTGCCAGAAAAAAAACCAATCTTATAATGATTGACAGGCCAACAAAAGGTCACGTGTCACACAATGCGTCTCTCATGAGCCACCACCCATAAGCCAAACGTACTGACAAATTAAATTAGAAACATTATTTAGAAAATATTATTTTTGTAATTATTACGTGTATATGCCCTTACAGCGTTTAAAGCAAAGTCAATATAAGCATGTATATGCGCTTACGGTGTAGTAAGGGTTAAGTAAGGTTATCTTAGGTTAGGTTTGTGAAGTGTTTTTATAAGTTGAAACAACATTTTGTCACAAAACCAACTTGATTTTAAGTTACATGTTTATGATCAGTGTAAAAAATATATTAAATGAAAAAAACATGTTTTCCATATAATTGTTATCTTTTAAAAATTGAGTTTTCCGATTATCCGGCAAATAACAAGTTTGCCACATGATTAAATTCTCTTATGATAATCAAACTCATTTTGAACCATGTAAAAACAGTAAATATTAATTATTTTGAGGTGACTAGAAAGTGCATAGTTATCAAATTTTTTTTCTTTGTTTTGCACAGTACAGTAATATGAAAATTGGTGCAAACAATGAGTTTAGCAAAATGAGCTAAATTAGGTAAAACCAGTTTATTTTGGTCAAGAAATGACAAAGTAAATTAAAACAAGTAATATATTTATTTTAAATTAATTAGTATTATGTAACTCAAAAGATGATAAGTTATTCATATTTCGATGAAGATTTGTTTCTAGAAGATAGGCCTAGACTATGTCCTGTAGGCTATTTATGCCTTTAAGCAAACTGTGATAACCAAATCGGATTATCTAAAGTAGATTTATAATATTATGTGCAGCTTATCAAAGTATTCCCTTTAAAAAACTTAAAAATTATGTACAGATATCGAATATGAAAATAATTAGCCTACTTTAAAAACCTTGTTCTAGAGTATTCCTAACAAAAGAATGACAAGTATATTTTGCAAACTTATACATACCATTCTCCTGCATGAATTAAAACACCTCCATTGGCGTGTGCTGTATTTAACGACATAATGTTCAATTAATCATACAAATTTTGAGTATTGCACAACAGTCAAATATAAAATAGAAACGCTATGCCTAAACTTGCTTACACGGTACTCTTATGCTTAGTAATTTGCAAAGTTTCACGTTATCAGCTGATTAGATGGATTAATTTCCTTTATGTGTCATTTATGCACTGCTGTTACCATATCGTTGATACAAAATATATACTATATGAAATTGTTATATTAATTAAATATTATTTTTGCTATATGTTTGAAAAGTTATTGAATTTCAAATGTATGAAATTGTTATTACCAACAACTAATTTATAAATTTGAAATATATTTAGTAATTTACAGATAAAAGTGTAAAAAGATTCCAATTTAGATCCGTCATTATATTTAACGTTTCCATCCATCTTTATTTTAGTCCTTGATGTTTTACAAGAGAAATAAGTGTTACTTTGAGTCTCCAAGCCGGCAGCCTATAGTTATAGTTGTCGTACAAATTTCCCTATTCCTAAATACAATACACCATTTTCTCAGAAAAACATTCACTATACTCCATTCTAACTTTACCTCTCAGGGGAGCCCAACATGGCAACATTGTATATCTTTAGCACTTGGCTCCTTCCTGTCCTAATCGCAGATTAAAAAAAAGCGATTAGGGCAGTTTTTAAGAAGCAATATCGATACTCCTGTAAACAGATTTTTAAGGATTACAGAATTTTTGCATTTTCCTCTCTATATATTTCCCAGTGTATAAAATTTGTTAAGAAACACACCCAAACCTTCTCTAGTACAACAACCCATAGCCATAATATACGAAATAAATGTACACTCGCCATTCCGAAACACAGAACATCATTTTTCGAGAGACACTTAACATACACAGGAACTAAACTCTTTAACGCTTTACCTGCATCAATAAGGGGGGACACTTATGCCAGGTCGTTCGAACGGAGAGTTAGAGACTATCTTCTGGACGGGGCCTTTTATGGCGTTCGGGAGTATTGTCAGGCAGATTCTGACAGTAATCTGTAGATTTGTATATAGATTTAGAATTAGTTAGTAATATTTTATTTTTAACAACATTTTCGTTATGTAAACTGACTCATTTCATGTAATTTTACATTACCAACGAAATAAAGAAGTTTGAGTGTCATACGGCTAATTTATTTCCGGTCTAGATAAGTCAAAACTAGGGCATGATAGTTTTAGTAAAAGTTAAAATTGTCCCATTGACTTCGTTTTTGATATTTGTAAACAGTCAAAAAAGTACTTCCCAGTTAAACAATTAAACGATTTTAATTCGCATAAAAAAATTGTACCTTCCTACATTCTGTCAACTCAACGGATGTAAAATTTAGAGGATAGCTGTGGTGGTCTGGATGCGACGTTGCCTATGTCGATTGTTCAGTTTAGCCCGCAACCTCAGAGGCAAAGTTAGAACGGCTGAACTATACTCCTGTACAATGTTGTTTAATGCCTTACCTAATCACCTCAAGGAAGCAAAGTCAGTAAGTAGTCTGTAAAAGCATACTTGACAAGTAAAGCCTACTAGAGTGTCCATAGTTAGATAAATGATAAGCAATAATGTAAATAGGTTATTTGGTTAGTTTCTTAAGATTAGCATTTAAATAGTTCTAATTTCTAATGTCTATAAAGCTGTATGTGTAACTTACCCACTCACTCACGTGTACAAACTATAACCCACTTAAAATTGAGCTATAAACTTGAAATTTGACACACTTGTAGCTTTTACCGAGCAACCAAAGGGAACATTCCGAAAACTAAACATTTTTAATTTTTAACCCCCCAAAAAAATCAAAATGCAAAATGACGGACGGGAATTTTGAATTATGTGCAGAGGTTTACTTACGGCTTGATTGTGGGCAAACCATTGGTTGTGGAGCAAATCTGACAGCTTATTCCAGATTTGTAATTAAATTTCCTACAAATTTGGTCAGTTGACATTTTTTGGTAATTTTGATAATAACTACGCAAAAAATCGTTAATTTTCACATTTCGTTCAAAAAATGTTATTTTTGTTTTGTTTTTCGTATTTTACTGCATTATTACGATAATTTAAGAACTTAAAAATCTACACACTACTTACTTTTACGAATTTAAATTCGATTTTTCACTGTCCATAACCTAGAAAAAATCCAAAATGGTTGACGTGAAAACGTTAACCTGTTTGCAGAGTTGAGGTTTTTGTTTTACCGATACTTTAATTTTTAGTTTATTCAACATCAAATGATATATTCAAATTAACAATTAAATTCTGCACAAGAAGTGTCTGTATATTTTTGTGCTACATAAAATAGTTTCCTAAGAAAAAGTCAGTAAACTTGAGTTTTTTCGAAAACATGTGATTTTTTGGAATAGTTCCTCTCATTTAAGCATGATTTAAAGGAGCTAGAAACTTAAAACCCTACACGCTATTTACCATTAGTACTTTGTTATCAAACTGCTATAAACTTTGGTTTTTCACTTTTCGTAACCTAGAAATAATTCAAAATGGCTGACGTGAAATTGCTGTACTGTTTGCAGAGTTGAAGTTTTTGTTTTACTGAAGCTGTAACATTTAGTTTAGATAGCATCATGTTCAGCCTAAAAATTAAATGCTGTACAAAAAGTGTAATGTACATACTATAGTTTCCTCGAAAAAAGTCAGTAAAACGTTTTGTCGAAAACATGTGATTTTTTAGAAGAGATCCTCCTATTTAATCATGATTAAAAGGAGCCAGAAACGTACAACCTTACATACTATTTACCTTCACATTTCTGTTCATAAAATGCTATACAATTAGATTTTGCATTTTTCATAGACCAAAAAAATTCAAAATGGCTGACGAACAAATGCTTACCTGTTTGCAAAGTTGAGGTTTTTATTTTACAGAATCTGTAATATCTAATTTGGATAACATCTAATGAAATATTCAAATTAACAATTAAATTCTGTACGAAAGGTGTTATATACTTTTTTGTGGTATATTCTATCGTTTCCTCACAAAAAGTTGATAAAGTTGAGTTTGTTGTCAACAAATGTGATTTTTTGAATATATCCTCCCATTTAAGGATGATTAAAACAAGCTGGAAACTAAAACCTTACACAATATTTACGTTAATCACTCTTTTTGACCAACCTCCGTTATCAACTTCGGTAGTATCCCATCAAAAGCTAAGGTAATTTCTTATGATCATCTTGGATAGAACCCCCACCCCCCAGATCATATTGGGAGCCCCCTGTGATCAACTTGAATAATCACCCGTTATCATCTTGGGTAGCCCCCGTGATCAACTTAGTTAGTCTCCATGATCAACTAGGTTAGCCGGCCGTCAACCACTTAGGCCCCCCGTGATGATCTTGGATTCCCCCGTGATCTCACTTTAGTAATCACTCTTGGTTAACTTGGGAGCCTGTAATCAATTCGGAAAGCCCCTGGTGATCATCTTTGGTAGACACCCGTTATAATTTTTTTAATGGTTTTATACTTCTATGCTGTATAAATTACACTTACCTCACAAAAGTCGGTAAAGTTGAGTATTTTGTTAAAAACATGTGATATTTTAGAATGTATCCACCCATTTCAGCATGATTACAACAAGCTGGATACTTAAAACCTTGCCATTATTTATCTTGACCTCTCCGTTTAACTGCTTCTTTGGTCAACTTTGGTAACATCCCGTCATCAACTTAGGCTACTATCCGTGGTGACCTTGGTTAGCCCCTGTGATCAAGTTGGGCAGATTTCCATGACCAACTTGCTTAGCTCCCGTGATCATGTTGGGAACACCCTGTGATCAACTTGGATAATCATCTTGGGTAGCCCCCTGATCAATTAGGTTAACCGGCCGTCAACCATTTAGGTAGCCCCCATGATGATCGTTTATAGTCCCCATCCACCCACCATACACGTACATTGGCAGTGACCCACCCGCCCGCCCATACTCATACATTGACAGTGACCCACCCGCCCACCCATACACGTACATTAGCAGTGACCCACCCACCCACCCATACACATACATTGGCAGTGCCACCCGCCCACCCATACATGTACATTAACCATACAACCATACAGTGACCATACAATACACGTATTGCCCATCAATACCACTGTGTATTGGTGGGCAATACAGTATAAGAGGTTGATATTAAAAATAATCTTATAGTTTCAATCAAGGGTCTGCAGAAGCTGTCAGCCATGTTGGTTTTAGTCCCATAAGAATAATGTTAATTGTGAATCCATATTTCTCCGTTATTTATTGACCAACAGTTGTTTATGAGGTGTCATTTTAAACGTATTGCGTGTTGGGTTTGCTTTTCATATTTATATATACGTATTATTGTGATCCACTATGGTAACCACCCGTAATGATCTTGTGTAGCCTGTGATCAACTTGGAAAGCTCCTGGTAAACAACTGTGGTAGTCACCCGCCGTCATATTGTAAAGCACCCGTGATTAGCCGTAGGTAGCCACACGTGATCAACTTAGGTAGCTGACTATGATCAACGTATGTAGCCAACCGTCCTAAACTTAGATAGTCCCCTTGAGCATCTTAGATAGTCCCTCGGGGTCAACGTGTTAACCACACGTAATCATTTGGGGTAATCCCGTGATTAACTTTTGTAGCCAACCTTAATTATCTTAGGCTGCTCCCTCTTGATTAACTTACGTAGCCTCCTGTGATCAACAAAGGTGGTTCATCTTGATCAATTAACTTATGTAGCCCCCATGATGAACTTTGGCAGCCCTACTTGATAAATTTGGGTAACCAACCATTATTAACCCGTAATTAATTTGGGTAGCCCCACCGTGATCAACTTGTATAGACATACGTGATCTAGGTATGTAGCCTTCATGATTAACGTAGGTAGTCCTCGTGTTAAACGTAGGTTGCAACCTATCATCAACTTGGGTAACCCCCGTGATCAATGTAGGTTTCCCCGTGTTTACTTGGTAAACCGTGATTAACTTAGGTAGAATCCGTGATCAAATTAGCATTCATTATATATCACGGACCGACTATGGAGCTAGGCATCCCTTCAAGGACCCAGGACAGTGCTCTACGTAATGTTAGGTAATAGAGAGGACTGTCTAGTCTAAACCTTGTCTTATAAAATAATGATTTTTTCATTTTATTCTGTTTCAGTTCATGAGAAGCTTGGGTCTTCCCCCTTCATTATTAACTTTGGTGGCAGCCTTGTTCAACTTGGGTAGCATCTGTTATCGCCTTGAGTACTACCGTGTTCAAATTTGATAGCATTCGTGATACATTTGGGCAGAAATCAGCTTGGGTTGACAACTGTGATCATCTTGGGTACCCTTGATACTTTCACTGAAAGGGGGTTTGGGGGCGAAACAACTGAAAGGGGGTTGTTCTATTTATAAGTTCATTTGTATTTGACTCATGCCAATGCTTACTCTAAGTCTAAAGGTAATACAGAAAATTTTGATTGATTGATTGACATATGAAATTGAATCCAAAACTTGGAGATAATTTAGGTAGCGAACTTAAACCAGAATTAGTGAACATTCAGAAAGCTACTGGGATCAACAAATTCATTTGTAATATTTACGAAAACACTTCTTGCCGCCTGAACATTTTATTTCAGACCATTCGGCAGTAATCTTCGAAGTACGGCCTTAGGCATACCCACCACCAAGAACAAATATAACGATTTAGTAGATAGAGATACTGTTCTAAAAATAGTATTGAAGAATTAAAGGGTTGGGTTGGTTAGGGGAAATTAGAATATTTTTTAAAGCCACATCAGTTAATAGCAAATATTTCGATATTATTGAAACCTTCTCTTGTTACATGGATATAAACAGTCCTTTGTGAACACTTTATAGGCTTCTCAAAACTAAGAAAGTAGAATGGACCACTGATGGTATTAAATCCACGAAAAAAGAGTTAAGAAATAATTATTCTAAGCGTATCTACACAAAGCATAGAATGTTTAAGCAGCAGTATTATATTAAAGAGCATAAGACATCTCTTTTGCCAACCAAAGATTTAAAATTACCTAAGTATTGAAAAGTGATCCACTATTGGTTGGAATGGCCTATAGTTTCGAAACTCAGGGTTTAATAAAATTAATAAGCTATTAAACACGAGCTCACATCAAGGCGCATGCCTCTTCATCACTTTTTGTGTGGTTAAAAGTCGTTATCCGTATAAACACACTCATACACACGACCAAACGCCAACAATTACACGACTAAATAATGATATAAAAACATAGTTGACGAAACGAGACTCTTCACGTGTGTTACCGGCAAACGTAAATCCATGACTCAGTTGGGTCGTTCCAAATAGTATTGATCACTTAAAAGTACCCAGGTAATTAAAAACATTTTATTGATAAATTAATTCATTAGCTGATAAATTAATTCATTCATCATAAAATCTTATTTGACAAAATAGACAAGACATCCACAGTCCAAAAATCGAACTCTAATTATAGTTTTATTTATTAATATTTTTTAAAGAATTGTGTCATTTCTGCTTGTATAAATCACCACAATGCAATAAAATTCACATTGCATTAAAATAAAATAAAATAAAATAAGATGCAATAAAATATGCAATAAAATAAAATAAGATTTCACATGAGTTAATTTGTTTTCTAATTTTCCAATAACTTTAATCACCAATGTCAGTCCCATCATTGAATAGAAAAGCATCCCAAATATTCGCATATTTTTTTATCCAAGCCAATTTGCAAGTAGCAATCATAAACGATTAAAAATAAGTTGTGTTGTTGAAGGACATCAACATACATGTAAATCAGTATTTTGTTTCGTTTTATATATTTATTTTGTCCCTAAATTATTGTATGAACCCCTGACAATTCCTCAGAGTTTATTCCTAAGCTCCATTTAGCTCTTTTAGAAATGCAGTTAATTAATCCTTTGATTACATATATTTTAAACTGTGCAATTTAAATAATGTAATTTTAAGAAGAGATTAGTTTTTATATCTCGTATATTAAAAATCTTAAATATAATGGTTCAAGAATAAGAACTAATATGGTAATTTTTAAAGATAAAAGGAACTGGGGGAATTTAATTCTTATCATAGTATACATTACGGTGAGCATAGATTTACTATATTTTAAGTTATGTACAATATATACGGTTTTATGTACTGTTTGTAAGTATATGGTTTGATGTATCATTGGTTAGTTTTTTTATAGGTCTTTGAACAACCTTCTCCCTCCACTTTGAAGTCGTCTATTTCCGAAATCCGTCATCTGATGCAGGACGCAACACACTTTGATCTCGATTCTCGAATAGTTCGGCGGGCGTGCTTTGCGTTCACGGGGAACACTGTATGCGCAGAAATCAATGATATATTTTCAAAGGCATGCGTGTTCCGATAAAGGGGAATAACAAGGTGTGTTTTTAAGTCAATCAAGAAATTGAGATATTATCTGCTAAATGTGATTTTTATTATGTCAGTCTTGAAACGTATACATATTAATTTATATTAAATTATGACCTAATACAGTGTAATTACAATGATTTTAGACCATATTGTATTCAACACTTTATGTGCCGTAAGAGAGAATACTAAAAACCATACTGAAAGTAACATCACACATACATTGATGGATAATTTCTAAGAATGGTGTTTGAATATTAAAAATACATCACTTCCCTAAACAAAATGGATGAAAATTTAAGCAGAGGGTATATTCAACTCGGAAAAGCCAGGGGAGGTAATGACTTCAGGTTTTCAAATGGTTTCAGCCATCTATCACCTCCAGTGGACAAATTTAATGGAATTTATTTGTCATTGGTATTGGCTGGGGTGGGATTTCTTCTACCATACAACAGGTAATTTATTTAAGATGTGTTCCATGAAATGTATTCTATGGCTTAGTTTACTTTGAAAAATATTAAATAATTAATATTAGCTAGTATGAACATTATTATTTGCAAAACTTAATTAATTAATTAATTTTGGCCTCTAAGTATTTATTAATTAAATTAATAGTTAACAATAAATAAATTAAATAATAATTATAATTGTGGTACCTATGCATTTTCTTGCCACAATTTAAAAAAAGTTAATTTATGAAAGTGGGGAAAACTCGTTTTTTACTGAAAAATCAATAAACTAGTTTTATCTCATAGTGAAAAAAACTTTTAAAAATCATTATTCTTCGACAATTTTCTTTCATTTCTCGTGTTTTTTTATGCTGAACACAAATATGTAACTGGTTTTGTATTAAAATTATTTTTTTCAGCCCGAAAAATGCATTTTTTACTGACATAACCTAACTTATCCTAATTGTCTATTTTCTCAACAAAGATTCGTAATTTGCGTTAAATTCGAGTGTATGACCTCCGTGACGGCCTGCCGGTCGTCACTCCGGCGGGAATATAGGTGAATTCAGTTTTTGTGATTAATAGTTGTATATAATGATCGCGTAATGGCCGCTAATCGCGATTCGCCGCGATAGTAGTTTTTCCATTATATCTCGAGAAATAGTCGTAATATACCAAAATAGTTTTCAAATTAGTATTCAGCACATAAAAACACATCAAAATAAAAAAAGATGATTAAAATATCATTTAAATTAACGGAAATATGACAAAAATACTTGAAGTTGTGACATTGATTTTTTGGAATTTTTCGGTAAAATAAGTTATTTCCGCGGTATAAAAAGCATATCTCGTGAAAATACAGCCAATTCTATACCCATTTAAAGCAAAATACTCAAAATTTGTTTGGTGGCAAGAAACTGCATATATACCAAAATTGTCTCAACAAATTCATAAATAAAACCATCATAATATGAGTAAAAAAGTCAAATCTTAATCCAAAAATATCACAGTTAATATCTGTAACTGAGCTGAACCGAAAATGCTCATAAATTATAAACAATCTTAAAATATATTAGGCAGTTGCTTTTAACTATTGTTACACTATTTTTTATCCGTATTTAATTTCATAAACTTATCACACCCAAATTTTACAATTCTTAAAATCTCATACAAAAAAATTGTGAAAAAATCAGCAATTAACTGATGTATAAAACTATTGAGTTTCTTTTTTCACTTTGATTGGTTATCTAATAACTTGTGATTAACACCTACATTATTACTATCACACATCATCAATTTCTGCTCCTAACCCTTATTATGGCATTTGACATTTTTATACTGACAAGCCGATTTTTAGAAAATTGCAAGTATATTAAAAATCGAAGCCTACAATAAGCACTCACCTGTGGTTTATAATCAATTATTGATAATAAATTGATCTTAGATCAGTCTGATATTTTCCTAACACTGTAATTTTACAATACAATACATACGATAAGAATCTTGTCACTGCTTAGAATAGTGAGAATGTTCATATCTTCCCCAATTTAATCTTTTACATATCTTCAAATATGGTTCACAATCAGTAGATATTCCGAATTCTCATCTCAAAATTGCCATGTATCAATCGATAACGGTAGCATTGTTGGTGTTTTGTGTGAAAATGAGAATTGGCCTACCATTTCAAGAAAAATTCCATTTCCAAAGCTACTAAGTTTTATTATTTTTGGGCAGTATTTTATTTAGATTTTTTTGCCATTGTATTAATATCAGCTGAATTTTTCTCAGTTCAAATTCGAATAAGTAAATGTAATATTTCATCACTAGACTTAGCGCCATCTGAAAATGACCTAATATTACTTTTTGACAATATTGTGAAGTACGGGGCAACAGTGTATTAAAAATATAACTTCTATTTAATAATACTAACAATGATATTTTATTTGCATAGTATACAATTTTAAAACTACCACTTTTTACTTTCTCCCATATGCGTTATAGCATAGAGAAAGTATTTTTTTCTTATTTTCTACGCCAGAGGCATTTTTTAACTTGTGTAAACACTTTGTTATGGGACAACGGTCCACACCCCTCAAACAAATTTTAGTGGACCTCCCGGGATTTGAACCCGTGACCCTCTCTGCAAATGAAGCAGAAGTGCTAACCACTAGGCTAGCAAGAGTCAAAATATTGAGTTCGTCAAAACAAATTTTGTTACAAGTTTATAAAAATCCATTTTAGGGTCCCCTTAATCAAAAAAAGTGTTTTTTTAAAAAAATGTTGTTGTCTGTCCATATGTATAGTCTATATAAACAGTTTGATGGAGACCAAACAGATGGATCAATTTTTATGAAATTTTGTATGTAGGTGTATTTAGCCAATATCTCCAGATCACTTTCTTTTGTTTGAAATTTAATTTTTTTTATTTTTATGAGAAAAAACATACAAATATGCAATTTTATCAAAAACCGCTCTTAACGGTTTTGATTACATTTTCAGGAATGATGTGAACTACAATTTAAAATATTTTAGTAAAAACCGCATGTCTCTAACGTGACTAGTTTTTCAGTTATGGAAAAAATATATTTGGGAATCTAACTGGTAATTTTCAAAGTTTTTAATCTGTAGTGTTTAATATGGGATAACATTTATGCCAATTCTTTGGAACCATTTATTTTACTAATAATGGCTTTTAGGCTTCTACTCAACACAATCAAATAAATATGAATAAATGAGTATATTTTCTAAAATTAAAACAATCTCCAGTATAATTATTTTGCAGGAAAAATACTAACAGCTTTTTATTGTGCTGTCTGCACTTACATTCTTCATCCATAACTAAGAAGTGAGTGAAAGAATAGTTTATATAAACAATGTTCATTACTAAATAACTCACACATTTTTATAATTATATCTAAAACTATACTAATAACTTATTTAAATTGAACATTTTTAAAATTAATTAGAGTCTCCTTTATAAAGATATCATAGTAAATATAATTTTTATCTTTTATGAAGTATAATTTACAATTGAAATAGATGGCTTGAATTGTTAATTTAATTTTTAATTAATCTGATATAAATATCAATATCCATACATACACAAATAACATTCATACCTATATACAATTACTTTAAACATATAAAAAGTATAGTATTTAGAACATGAGAAAAATCATCCATTTCTTTTAAACATTTAAAATAATTTACATTAGCTGATTATATTCTCTTCTTGATTTCCCAATTTTGAATAAAAAAAATTCCACTCCAACAATGCACAGCATACTGCAATCTATAATCTACCAAAGGAAAATATAACATCTTAAGCATGTCAGTGCTACAGAAATGTCTTAAAATATAATTTTGTTTATTTTATTGTTTTTTGTTGACATACCATTTCATATTAAATATCCATCCATATAATAATATTTGTTTATTTCTTTCTTGTTAGAAAATAATACCAGAAAAGAATCATTGCCTGTGCAACAAAATTCTGTTTGGTAATTTTGCTTGCTTTGAAAAAAGTTATGAGTATGTACTTTTAAATTATTTTTTTTTTTTAATTATTTGGTGTAAATAATTGCTACATTAAAAACAGAAAACTTGTTCCTAAAATTAACTATGTGTTTATCTTATAAAGACATGAGATTATTAAGAAAACCCTTAAAAAGTTTAAAAAGAAGAATTGTGATAGCATTAATGATAACCAAAAAGTTTCAATGCTAGAGTGGTCGACCATGCACCTACTCTTCCTAAGGCCAACATTGAACGGTTCAGTCGATTTTTACCTATTTTTCAGATAAAATTATGTTTGTTAAGTCATTTTATAGGTACTGTAAGTTTTGTAATTGAGAGTGTGAATTACTTGGTGTATTTTAATTTTTATTTTAATGTTTATGCTACAGTACACGTTTAAATTGTTCTAATTTAAAAAACTAGTTGGGAAGAAGACGCCAAAAATTTGAAAAACCCATAATCAATCAACCCTACGCATTTTTTAAGAAATGTTTAAGATTTAAATGGTAAAAAATAGCTAATGGACAAATAATTCAAAGGACTATTAGAAGAGATATGTTTCTATTTAGTTTGAGAAAATAACGTGATCGATTTCAGTAAATTATGTTCACCTTCCTCAGAATTATAAAGGGATTCGTAGGAATTTATAATTTACATATGCCTTTGTCTCTGGTCGAGGATGGTGAACTGTTTACCAGAATGTATCACTGTTCAATGTACTGTTATATTTATAATTTCTTTCCATTTAAGTTGTATTATGATTATTTTGTGTTATATTAATTTATTTAGCATTACATTAACATTTAATTTAAGCTAATTAAGAGTCTATTTGACGAATTAAAATTAAAAAATTCGGATGACGTAACTATTGGTGAAATACAGATTAAAAGAGATGGCATCTTGACCATGTGTTAGACTGCCCAAAACCAGGTGGCCGCCAGTACAGACTTGCTTTAGATTACTCATTTTAGAGTATCTACCAGGAATAGATTTAACAAACTGGAATATTTCATATTTCTCATTTAAATATATTTATATGGAAAGGGTTTCTGGATCTTCTTCAAAAGAGAATATGTTGTTCAATGCAGTTTATTTACAAACAAAATATTAATTACAAATCGGTATAACATTAAAAAAGGCTAAAAAAAATAAATCTAAAATCTATGTTTCCTTTTTAGCTTAGTTTATCTGCAATCAGATGCACATTTTGCCACTAGTGTGGCATCCTCAGTGCTTACTAAAGTAATTGTAATAAGTAATTTTGGGAAATAAGCCTGACACTCTTACCTACAAATTAGAATAGAATAGAATAGAAAAGTTTATTGGCCACAAAATATTTTAAGCAAATACATAGGCAAGTCAGTACAATAAATCTTCTAAAAATACAATAAAAATTTTAGAACCTTCTGTTATGCATGCATTTTGTCTTAAATTAATCTACCTTAAAGTAGGGATTACTTTTTTCTAGAGTATTGATGATGTTAAATCAGTAATAGTTTATACATGCTATGTATTTTTTTATGTTTTTGCCAGCCACTATATCTGTGTTTCAGTACTTTTATAAAATTTGCAAAGAGTACTGCATTAACTCTGAACTAAAAGTCAGCACTAGAGGCGCGGTGCTGTAACACAGCTAATTATGGGCAAAGTGTTGTGGAGATTGTAGGCAATAGGTTCTATGTTCGGTCCTATCGGCGTAGAACACCTCGATGGTTGCCATCGACGTAGACACTACTACTGGTGATCATTGTTCGGATGTTGTGTAGGGGAGAGAACTGACTATCAGACTTGTTAATTAGCTGAAAATCTGACCAAAACTACGTGGTTCGGATTCCATATAAAGCTGTAGATCCTTTAGTTGCCCTGGCTATTGTGCTATTAATAAATGGCTCTTTCTTAGGAACAGCAGAACTCAATTTATAACCAGACTACATAGGTCATCCGCACCAATTTTACACTCATCTAAGCATTCATATTCACCTTAAAATACGCACAAAGTTGTATTGGTATCTCATATCTCTGAATCTAAATTGTTTTTCAAATATTGCACAAATTAACACCATACTAATACAAGTAAATAATTTTCAAGTGTAACATACATGTTACAATACTAAGTAATTACATTTGTACATTCAAATATAACAATGTAATTATGTTTTTGTTTCAGTTTTATTATTGCAGTGGATTACTTTCAGACTCAGTATCCTGGCTCAACAATTGTATTCGATATGTCCCTTGTATACATTGTCATGGCCTTCTTTGCAGTTCTGGCCAACAATATTCTTGTTGAGACTCTTTCACTTAATACTCGAATAACATTTGGTCAGTATTAGTTGTAAAAGTTATTTGCAAGCTTACTTTTATTTTTGTTACAACTAATAAAACATATACAATAGCACAACTATATGTTTGTTGACACAATTGCCCTTCAAAGAAATACAGTCTGTAGTGGAATAAATCTACTTTGTGAAATTTATTTAGAGTGCATTAAGTGCATCCAATGATTCTTAATGAAATAATATAAATGAAATACCTTAACCTTTTTAGTGCTATTCCGCCTGGCCTATGCCTGCCCAAACTATATTTGCAAAAATGTAGAGTTTTGGTAAAACGCTCATAGATTTGATATTTGTTGTCATATCTTCATAACTTTTGTTTTGTATTGTAACACAAAAAAAAACCCCCCTATAACAAGAAAATACATATAAAGGTATTTTTTATTTATAAAAAATAAATAACTTTTGTTTTAATTTAAATTGTTTTTATTTTTGTAATTATGAATCAAATAAGACTGCCTAAATATTTTTAAATATTTTTTTTTACCTATTCCACTGTAAAGAGCATCTAATGAATATAAAATTTCATATATTTTAAGTTCATTTTTATAAAAAAATAAGGAATATAAAAAATATTGTCCTCGCAAAAATTAGTTGACCTCGATCACAGATAATTAACTCTACCCAGATAGCTCTTACCGATGCTAAAGAGTTTTATCAATTTTTTCATAGTGTGTCAACTGTCCGCTTTAAAGCGTGTCGAGCGGCTGTCAACTGGGCGGCGTTGCCAGATTGAACTCAATCAACTAACCATATTAACAATGAATATTACAATAATATCAGCTGATAATAATAATTGAGATTTAATACTTATTCAATGCGGCAACGTATCATCCTAAATTCACAGCCCTGCAGTGTTGCCTACATACTCCTTAAACAGCGCATATGCTTTCCATGTATACTGTGAGCCATCTGGGTAGAGTTAGTTATCTGTGCCTCGATCTCCTTCACGTGAAAAAAATATAAAAAGCCGATTGTCGGCAATCGAATGGCCATATATCGATTTGGAATAAAATGGAATAAAAATACCTTTGGTATAAAATGACATCAATAACGGCCAATAAAATAAACAAGCTTGTTGTGTATATATATATATATATATATATATATATATATATATATAAAATATGTAGCGTCTACTATAAGTTGTATTTAAGCTGCAGCACTAAAGGGGTTAATAAGTATTGTACAAATAAATTGGACAGCAATGTTAATGGGGCTTCAACTCCAGCTTCATTTTCTATGAGTACCCAATTTCATCCCAATTACAGTGACGTATAAGCTGTTTACCAACAAAATATTTATGTACCAACAAATTGATGAAGATGTAGTGGTTAGTAGTGACGAAGAAAGTGATATTAAAGCCGAAGAATTGCAAACTACTAATTTATTAGATTTTTCATCAGGTAGCGATGATGATTACATTCCCGATTATAACGACATTTCTGATGATGATCAAGTGAGTACCAATCAAAATAATAGTATTAGACCTAATCCTATTGCTCAAGTTATGCCCAATGTTCAGAATCCATGGATAACAATAAATCCACCTGAACCTGAGATAGATGTAGGCCCTATGTTCAAGGTTAGGAACCCAGGTCCTAGAGATGGCCCACCCTAAATACGTGCATTATTTCAGTGTTTTGTACATAACTTTTGTAAAAATGTAAATAGAGTGCTGAAAATTTATAGTGTTTTTCTCTGAAATATTTTGTAAATAATGGCTATTTCGAATTTTTTGTATAGTGTAAAGTTTTTGATTTTTGAAGTGTAAGAAATAACTTGGTTACCAACCAATACCTCTCAGCAATTTATGTTTATCCAAACCCTTATGATTTACATCTTAAGAATGAATGAGTACTACAATGCAAAATCAACTATATATGCCCACAAGAATACTTCATTCATATATCTTATGTTACAGTTGATGAACACATTAGGTTAAAAGGCAGGGAGGATTTTTAAGTCCTAATGACACCTTTAACTTTTGATGATGATTCGCCACTGTTTTATGATCCAATGCACATAGGCATGTGGGAATCTGTGTGCGGATGGGTATAAGACCGAGTTGATATGAGCTTGTTTTGCCTAGCTAGGAATGAAATAATGTGCTGTTATGAGTATCTGTAAAAATAATATATAATATATAAGAAAAAGTATAAAAGCTGCCATTTACTGCAAAAGAATTGCAGAGGCACACACCGTGTTTCTTGTTGCATCCCCACTTCACCCGCAGTCAGTTGTGAGGAACTAACTGATGACATCCTCCTCTCAAACCCCTCATTGCAGAGGCACACACTGTGTTTCTTGTTGCATCCCCACTTCACCCGCAGTCAGTTGTGAGGAACTAACTGATGACATCCTCCTCTCAAACCCCTCATTGCAGAGGCACACACCTTGTTTCTTGTTGCATCCCCACTTCACCCGCAGTCAGTTGTGAGGAACTAACTGATGACATCCTCCTCTCAAACCCCTCATTGCAGAGGCACACACCGTGTTTCTTGTTGCATCCCCACTTCACCCGCAGTCAGTTGTGAGGAACTAACTGGTGACATCCTCCTCTCAAACCCCTCATTGCAGAGGCACACACCGTGTTTCTTGTTGCATCCCCACTTCACCCGCAGTCAGTTGTGACGAACTAACTGATGACATCCTCCTCTCAAACCCCTCATTGCAGAGGCACACACCGTGTTTCTTGTTGCATCCCCACTTCACCCGCAGTCAGTTGTGAGGAACTAACTGATGACATCCTCCTCTCAAACCCCTCATTGCAGAGGCACACACCGTATTTCTTGTTGCATCCCCACTTCACCCGCAGTCAGTTGTGAGGAACTAACTGATGACTTCCTCTTCTCAAACCCCTCATTGCAGAGGCACACACCGTGTTTCTTGTTGCATCCCCACTTCACCCGCAGTCAGTTGTGAGGAACTAACTGATGACTTCCTCTTCTCAAACCCCTCATTGCAGAGGCACACACCTTGTTTCTTGTTGCATCCCCACTTCACCCGCAGTCAGTTGTGAGGAACTAACTGATGACTTCCTCTTCTCAAACCCCTCATTGCAGAGGCACACACCGTGTTTCTTGTTGCATCCCCACTTCACCCGCAGTCAGTTGTGAGGAACTAACTGATGACATCCTCCTCTCAAACCCCTCATTGCAGAGGCACACACCGTGTTTCTTGTTGCATCCCCACTTCACCCGCAGTCAGTTGTGAGGAACTAACTGATGACATCCTCTTCTCAAACCCCTCATTGCAGAGGCACACACCTTGTTTCTTGTTGCATCCCCACTTCACCCGCAGTCAGTTGTGAGGAACTAACTGATGACATCCTCCTCTCAAACCCCTCATTTGCTTTGGCCTGCCAAAAGAATTGCAGAGGCACACACCGTGTTTCTTGTTGCATCCCCACTTCACCCGCAGTCAGTTGTGAGGAACTAACTGATGACATCCTCCTCTCAAACCCCTCATTTGCTTTGGCCTGCCAAAAGAATTGCAGAGGCACACACCGTGTTTCTTGTTGCATCCCCACTTCACCCGCAGTCAGTTGTGAGGAACTAACTGATGACATCCTCCTCTCAAACCCCTCATTGCAGAGGCACACACCTTGTTTCTTGTTGCATCCCCACTTCACCCGCAGTCAGTTGTGAGGAACTAACTGATGACATCCTCCTCTCAAACCCCTCATTTGCTTTGGCCTGCCAAAAGAATTGCAGAGGCACACACCGTGTTTCTTGTTGCATCCCCACTTCACCTGCAGTCAGTTGTGAGGAACTAACTGATGACATCCTCCTCTCAAACCCCTCATTTGCTTTGGCCTGCCAAAAGAATTGCAGAGGCACACACTGTGTTTCTTGTTGCATCCCCACTTCACCCGCAGTCAGTTGTGTGGAACTAACTGATGACTTCCTCTTCTCAAACCCCTCATTGCAGAGGCACACACCTTGTTTCTTGTTGCATCCCCACTTCACCCGCCGTCAGTTGTGAGGAACTAACTGATGACATCCATCTCTCAAACCCCTCATTGCAGAGGCACACACCTTGTTTCTTGTTGCATCCCCACTTCACCCGCAGTCAGTTGTGAGGAACTAACTGATGACATCCTCCTCTCAAACCCCTCATTGCAGAGGCACACACCTTGTTTCTTGTTGCATCCCCACTTCACCCGCAGTCAGTTGTGAGGAACTAACTGATGACATCCTCCTCTCAAACCCCTCATTGCAGAGGCACACACCGTGTTTCTTGTTGCATCCCCACTTCACCCGCAGTCAGTTGTGAGGAACTAACTGATGACATCCTCCTCTCAAACCCCTCATTTGCTTTAGCCTGCCAAAAGCAGTCTTTCCCAGATGATTCCATTTCCTGACTTGCGTGAAATAATGTATCCTTAGTGTGTTATTTAATTTATGGGAACCTGTAGTTTTTTTTTTTTTTTTTTTTTTTTTTTTTTTTTTTTTTTTTTTTTAACAAATAATCCTGAAATTTCAGTGAAACAAGTTTTTTGTTTGTTCTATGAAATGTTTTACAGCTAAACAACAAGGTATAAAACTGTCAGATAATTATTGTTTAATTAAATATCGTTTGATATTTTTCATTAGCAAAGTAAAACCAATCCCCTTATAATAAAAATATTATAAAAGATAAAATGTTTAGTGGGTAGTTCTGAAATGATCTTTAAAGGAAGTACACCCGAGAGTCTGGGATAAGACAAACAGATGCTTCCTACTGCGTTATAAGTGTTCAACCAGGTGTCCAGTTGAGCGCTCCAAGGGATTTAGTTCTAGATTTCATCGCCACTGTCACAAGGAGTAGCAAAAAGAATACCTCACTACACACACGCACGCACGCACGCACGCACGCACGCACGCACGCACGCACGCACGCACGCACGCACGCACGCACGCACGCACGCACGCACGCACGCACGCACGCACGCACGCACGCACGCACGCACGCACGCACCCACGCACGCACCCACACACGCACGCACCCACGCACGCACGCACGCGCACGCGCACGCGCACGCACACGCACACGCACACGCACACGCACACGCACACGCACACGCACACGCACACGCACACGCACACGCACACGCACACGCACACGCACACGCACACGCACACGCACACGCACACGCACACGCACACGCACACGCACACGCACACGCACACGCACACGCACACGCACACGCACACGCACACGCACACGCACACGCACACGCACACGCACACGCACACGCACACGCACACGCACACGCACACGCACACGCACACGCACACGCACACGCACACGCACACGCACACGCACACGCACACGCACACGCACACGCACACGCACACGCACACGCACACGCACACGCACACGCACACGCACACGCACACGCACACGCACACGCACACGCACACGCACACGCACACGCACACGCACACGCACACGCACACGCACACGCACACGCACACGCACACGCACACGCACACGCACACGCACACGCACACACACACACACACACACACACACACACACACACACACACACACACACACACACACACACACACACACACACACACACACACACACACACACAATTTTCTCTCCCTTCTCTCTTCCTCACTGTCCCTACCTGATTTGTCTCACAAATTGTACAAAAATACATAACTCCCTCATTTTATAAAACTCTTGTAATGAAGTTTTTATTTATTATTAATCTACTCTTTTAGCCAAAGAAAATTGTATGAATGTCAACTTAAAATTTGAACAAATATCAACTATAGAAAAATAATTGGTTGCACTTTAAAATAATTAATTTTTTAAAGTTTTATTCTACACTAGATTGTTTAGTACCTTTTGTCCACTATATTCTCAAAATTTGAATAAATATATCACACGGTTCTTTAATGAGTTATGTACAAGAAAGGTCAAATTAGCCACTTTAAGTAATGGCTATGTTCTCCATATACAAATTATTTTGAATTTCTCACCCACTAATTACATACAAGAAGAGTAACACATGTCGCACAATTTTTGCCTGGGACTTGCATAAATGGATAAGAGGCTTTACTAAAACTTTAAGAGCAGCTACAAATATCTAATTGTAATTTTATCAGAAAAATAATCAAAAGAAAGCAGAATAATTTTCATTTTTACTTGGATTTGTATTTTCTGTCTACTAATTTCCCGTAGTCTAATATGTCTACTCTCCTAGATAGAAAATAAATAAAGTTTATTTCCATTCAAATGTTGAAGATAAAATTTAACTTTGTACATCTAGGATTAAACTTAAAATTTTTATTCACGTAACTTACTTATGAAAAGTCCTGAAAATTATTATAATTATGAATTTTAATGGCAAGACTTACCCATGCTTGGAATTTTTCATGTATAGATTTCAAAATTTATAATCGAAAAATCTTGTTCTCAATTCTATTGTAATATATTCTCAATGATTTAAGTAATATATTTGTAATAAAAGTAGTTGACCTGTAATAAATGATGAACTGTTGTGTTAAAAACACAGATTGACTGTTTACTCCATTCACAAAAAAGTCATAAGTATATAAATTGATGGGTAATGTAGTGCTACATTTTATTGGATATTGACTTGTTGTGTTCACCTTTAGGTTACATTGTATCGTTCTTCACCCTACTGTTTGTGGCCACGTGTGAGGTCTGGTGGGGGGTGTTTGGACCTAACACGTCTTACACTATCAACCTAATTGCAGTAGCTATAGTGGCTTTAGGTTGTACTGGTATGTCTTTTTATATTGTCTACTATACAAATTATGAATTTTAATTATAAGGACTGAATGAATTTAATTTTAAAGCATTTTAAAGGAGCTACCCATTAGCGAAGAGAATAAGGAAACAGTGGTTGCATCCAATAGTGCGCTAAATGTATGTCGAGTTAGTGTATCAAGTACTGTAGTTATTTTTGCACTTTTTGCCATGCCATGAAAATCCCAGCACCTTGTCTCACATAAATCATACAGAATTTGTGCCTATGGATCAACATAAAAAAAATCAAGTATTGATAAAATTTTTAATTTATAAAAAAAGGTTACAAGGATTATGATGAGTTCAATATTTAAAATTTTTTAGACACATTTACATGTTTAATTAACCCTTTTGTTCATTAATTAACCCAGGAATTTCATGAGTTGTATGTCTTAAAAACCCGGCCATCTGACACAGGGTCTCCCAGGATCCCAGGGCCAAATTAGGAAATTAACAGCGTTTTAGTAAAAATGTACATAACATCTATTTATGATCGATTTTTTATCATTTTTTAAAATAATGTTTGTAATAATAACCTAATTTACACACTAATTTAATAAAAATTATGTTTACTCATCATAGGAGGAAATAATTTAAGAAAGAATTTTAAAATTTTTAATTTTTTATAATTCATCCTACAATAACAATATAATGAAAAAATCCCAAAGCAATTAAATTTATATGCCTAGAAAGGTAATTTTAAAATGAACCTATATACAAAAATTCAATTTAATATTAACACGTACGATGCTGTGAGCAAGAGCAGCTGACTGATGAATCTGTCGAATTACTTGCGCCACAGCCACCCAAATCAATGTTCGTTGTTGCTTGCATGGTGTGATTGGCTATAAACAATGTTGTGTCGGCGTCTCATATGTAAGAATGTAAGAATATATAGTTATTTTAACATATTAGTGTGATAAAACAGTTCTTTCTGAACATCGCAACATAAACACATTTCAAGTTGATAACATAGTATATTTTTTATAATTTTTTTCTTAACGTCCGAAAAGTTGGACACAGGATAAATTAGGAGATACTTCTGTTGTTAACGAAAGGGTTAAGCATGATCAGCAAATTAAAATATATGTAAATGCAATACCGGATTTAAAGTAGGGATTGAAAAACATATTCTATAATTATTGTTCAAGGAAAACAAACTGCCATAATGGAAGAAGAACTTTTATAACATTTACCAACAAATTAAAAATGTTAAGAGATAAAAACAATGTTTTTAAAGCATTAAAGGAATACTTACTGGCAAATCCTATATATTCATTTTTTGATGAATTGAGAGAAGTTGGTAAGAATGTTTATTATGTCTTTTACAAACAATGTTTTCTATTATGAAATAGTATCTATAAGATATTTAATTAGTACTTAGTATAAGGACACTATTATTGAACTGAAGAAGTTTGGACTGTAGACTATGACCATAAAAACATGAAAAAATAGTACTTATCTTAAACATAATAATACTGTTCTGTATTCATACTCATTTATTTTTTTACAGTACAGCAGTCTAGTTTTTACGGATATACAAGCATGCTCCCAAGTCGATATACCCAAGCAGTAATGGCTGGTGAAAGTGAGTAATTTCTTTTATTGTTTTGAAACAAGTTTAAAAAAATGTATATTTATCTTTTTCATATAACATCTTGATAGGATTAAAATCAATCAGGATTAATTATTGTTGCTAGATAGGAGTAAGGGGAACAAAATTGATTGGTTTAAAGTTACTTTAGTGATTTTGTACCAATTTTATTATGTTGCACCCTATCCCTAACCTATGCAGTTTCTCTACCAAATCGTTTCAATTAACAGACAAAACATTACCAGGAAGAACATTGACTATGGAATTTAGCAGGATAGTAAATTGGGTCTTATTCTTTTTTTAATTTGTGAATAATCTGGGTTGTTTGAACTTAGTCGGGTGTCATATTTTTCATTTTGCTGATTAATACAGCTTTGCTTTTTTGAGGATGGAGGTAAAGTCTCTTGGCCTTGTTCTCTATCTTAATGTTTTTAGCTAGTTAGTTAAAAGCAGTAGCTGAAAACAAATAAAATTTATTAAAAATTGTGGCTGCTATTTAACATTTGAAGTAAATTAAAAAAAAGTTACTTACATGTATTACTCCATTGGTATGTCATAATTACACACCAAATGTCATGACAACCAGTCAACATGTTTGTATGTAGTAATTGTATTAACAAATAAACAAACACAAAGACAAAATGTCAAATAGTCCAGCTTTGCTCTATAAATTAAGGTTTATTTTGATCTTGATGTTTCATTAAAAATTATCCAGGAAGTTCATACCACTAAAAAAAATTGTTATGTTGGAGTAGACTTTTGAAGGACTACTTTGAAAGACAGTCTGGACCCACCCACCCTTCCTATGTATACGATTAATGTGGGAACAAACACTACTACTTTTAACATTCCTAAGACAATGGTTGATGTGGGAATAAACATGCGGAAATTTATATGATTCATGTGGAAACAGGTGCAACTACTTATGGCCGCCTATCCTTCCTAAGAACATGACTCATGAGGAAACAGACACAACTACTTATGAGCCCTATCCTTCTTAAGTACACGATTCATCAGGAAACAGACACAACTACTCATGCTCCATCCCGTTTCTATGGCTAATTCATGGGTGGGCGCACACGACAACTTATGATCTATCTTCTAACCCTACGGACAATACAGTAATACTTAATTCCAAAATTCTTTCCTTATCTCAATATATGTGGGCACAGGTTTTTATCATAGCAAAATGTATGTATATATGAGTTCACTTTTCAACTGGGGTTTGTGTTGGATTCAGGAGACCATTGAATTTACAGGCATGAAGATAGTTTGTATTTTGGTCATAAAAATGTTCTTAAAAATTTAGTTACAAATTTACATACTTATTAAACTATCTTAAAGATACTTTTAAGATAACTAAATTCACTTTTTGAATTTAAAGAAACAAAAGAGTTTTTACTATGCCAAAATGAAAGTTTTACAGTTAATTAAAAATTACAAAATTTATAGTAAATGTAATTTTTTAAAGAACTATTTCCATTGCTATAACTATTTAGACCATTGTAATCCAGGTTATTTTAAGACTCGCTTAACCCTAGAATGGACGGGCTGGGTCTGTGAGACCCAGACGTTTTGTTTTTGATGAGTGCTCAAGGTCACGTCTGCAGAGCGGGCTGATGTGGCCTATAGCTTCCTGAATCTCCCTACAGAGTGCTCTGAGTTCACTGTCACTACGCCCCAAGCGTTAGTTCCCTTGTGGCAGTGAAGCAAAATGCGTTGGGGTCCAGTAGACCCAGCCCGTCTGTTTATGTGCCTGTTTTTTGCCTTCGGTCATTTGCATTTTTTATGTTTTATGTGCTTGTAAACCGTAAGATGCCATGTTAGGAGTTTAGAATTTTAATAATTACTAAGTTAATGTTTTAAATAACTGATTTTAACGACTCAGCATTATGAACCGTGAATATGTTGATCGCAGTAGTGAAATCGATAGACTTTTACAAGAAGATATTGATAGTGAAATTGATGACTCGGATGCTGATCCGGACTTTGAGCAACATAGTAATCACGCCACTGAAAGTGAGTTTGGGATAGACAATGAAGATGTTGACGAACATTCGGACGTGTATGTCGGCGGTAATGAGGAAGGTGACAACACTGAAGGTAATCTAGATCTACCAAGCACTTCCACTACACCACATAGCCGCAGGGGGACGTATTTTGTAGGAAGAGATAAAGAAACAAAATGGAAGAAGTGTTGTAATAACCTAAATGTTCGAAGAAGAGCCCACAACATTGTTTCGCTACATTTGCCTGGAGCTGTGCGAGAAGCAATGAATGTCCAAACTCCTCTTGAGGCTTGGTCATTGTTTTTCAATGAACCTCTCATTGATTTGGTTGTGGGATCGACTAACATATTCATAAATAAAGTAAGACCTAATTATCGGCATGATCCTAACCTAGCAAGACCTACTACAATCGAAGAGATGAAAGCCTATTTTGGGCTTTTATATATAAGTGGCGTTTTACATGGAAGTAAGATGAACCTTGTCGAGTTTTGGAGTACTGATGGGACAGGAGTCGAAATATTTCGAGCAGCCATGTCAATTAGAAGATTTAAATTTCTTACACGATGTATTTGGTTTGATGATGTTGAGACTAGAGATTTGAGAAAGAGGCATGACAACCTAGCTGCCTTGAGGGAATTGCTTGATATATTTGCATCCAATTGCAACAAATACTATTCAATTTCTGAATGTGCAACATTAGATGAAACACTTGTGCCTTTTCGAGGGCGTTGCAGGTTTCGTATGTATATACTGTACCTTCAAAACCTAAAAGATACGGCATTAAAATTTTTAACTTAGCGTGCCCAAAAACTTACTATGTAAAAAATCTAGAAGTTTACTGTGGAAAACAGCCCGATGGTCCACACAACGTAAGCAATAAGGTCAAAGATGTTGTTGACAGATTAGTAAGACCTACTAAAGGTAGCAATAGAAATGTTACCATGGATAATTGGTTTACTTCTTACGAAACTGCAGCAGACCTTCTTCTTAATCATAACAAATTAACAATTGTAGGTACAGTAAAAAAAAAAAAATAAACCTCAAATACCTCCGTCCTTTTTAGCTAACACTAAAAGAGAAAAATGCTCCAGCCTGTTTGGATTTCAAAAAGATATTACTTAAGTTTCCTATGTACCAAAACGCACCAAATGCGTTTTGTTACTCTCAACAATGCACGGAGATGATGAAATTGATGCAAATACAGGAGATCAAAAGAAACCAAGCATTATTACTTACTATAATGCTACAAAAAGTGGCGTTGATGTTGTCGACGCCATGTGCGCAGAATATACAGTTGCCAGAGGCACAAAAAGATGGCCTTTGAGTCTTTTTTCACTATTATGAATATATGTGCTCTAAATGCATATGTAGTTGTAAAAGGGAAGCAGCCTGGCTTAGTAAGGCGAGGAGCTAGGACGACTACTACTTCAACCCAGCATGCTGCTACGAGCTCAACAAGGTAACTTACCTCCCGAAATACGCAACTTGGCAGCAAGAATCTCTGGCTTTCAACATCAAGGAAGAGAAAAACCTCAGGAGGGAAAAAGAGGAAGATGCTATAAATGCAAAGACAGTAAAACTAAGTATTTTTGTAAGCAATGTAAAGTCTGGCTATGCCTTTCACATGCATATACGGTGTGCGAAGACTGCAGTGCAGAGTAAGATCTTCATTTCATAAATGACAAAATTCAAGACTTTGAAATAAGAAAACCATTCATTATATATTTTTAGTATTATTACACTTCTTTTTTGTGACTATTATCTATAATCAAAATCGTACTATAAATCTAAAATTAATTCAAATAGTATTTTTAAGTGTTTTTTAAATATTTTTTGTAAAAATGTGTATGATTATATGTATATGATTTTATTTATTTTATAGAAGTAACAGATGAATTTAATAACTAGTTAGTATTGCTCAAATATTGTCTGTAATTCAAAAAATATCATAGTTTGTGTGAATAATAAATTTTAAATTGAAAAAAAGTGTTTTTTATTGTGGGTCTGTCAGACCCCGCCCGTCCATTCACGTACCTTTTTTCCACCTGTCCACTGTAGGGTTAAATTACTTTTGTACTTATGTGTTTTGGCAGGTGGTGCAGGATTTTTGGTCTCAGCTAATCGTATTCTTACAAAGCTCTTGCTGGATGATCAGAGAGCTAATACACTCATCTTCTTTGGAGTGTCTGTAGTTATGGTAGCATTGTGTTTTGGATTACACCAAGCCGTCCGCCGAACAGACTTTGTGCAATTCTATTTAACTCTCTGCCGGGAGTCTCGAAAGATTACACTTGAGCCCACAGAAGATGCTGGTCTTGTAAGTTAATTCTAATATTATTTACCAAGTAAAATTCTTGTATACAATATTATAATTATGATGTTCTAGAATTTTTGGATCTTTTGGACAAAGAAGAATGTTGTACAGAAAAAAAAAAAAATTCAACATTTTAATTACGCCACTAGGAAATAATAGGCTGCAAAATTTTAAAAATTATTTACTTTGGCTATATTTGCTTAATCAAACCAGCCCGACAACTTCATTGACTGGTTGACCATGGCGACCAAATCGTTATGGATGTCAACACAATCCAGAGCAATAAGGATGTATTCTTTAATGTTGTTTAGTTAAATATAAAGTATACTTTCATCAATGTTTCGGAATAAGATTATTATTACTGTCTAAATAATGATAATATTTTAATTAGCTTAATATGTGTTGGTACATATTGGAACCAGAAATCGGAAGTAGAATAAAAAAGAAGTTAAAAATAAAATTTGAGACGATAAACGAACAACACTTATAAAAGAAAAATCTGATAAAAAGAAGTTTGTATACCTTCATTATAATGGACCGTTTACACTAGGAGCTGGTAATAGATTTAAGAAATTAAATTTACTAATAGCTTTTGTAAAAAGACTTGTAATACTATGTCCAACATTTTGCACCCAAATATTGAAAGTTGAGATAGATTCAATTATTCAAGAATATATAAGATTAACTGTAATGATTGTAATCTGTTTTGCATAGGTCAGACTGTAAATTTTAGCAAAAGATATAAAAACCATGTCTCTGCTTTTAAAAATAAGAAACCTAAAAGATCTAATGTAGCTAAATACCTTCTGAATTTTACCCACAGTTTGAATAAAATAAATGAAAATGAATGCTTGGGAAGAGTTATTTATTTTTAAATAAAAATGTAAAGATCGTTATAAACTAATGAATGAAAAGCTAATTTTGACTCCGAAATAGTTTTTAATAACGTATTTTCAGCGACTAAAAGAATAGAAGTAATAGCCAATAGGAATTAACCAATAATATCACAGCAGCCGCCATTTTGAAGATTCCAGCCAATGGAGTCACGTGATCATAGGCCTATAAATTGAGTTGTTGAACATCATTTTCCATTCTTTTGTGAATCCCTTTGGTCTGAGGAAGGTGAGCGTGGTTCACCAAAATTGATCACCATAATATTTGTGCATTGCGTGCTTATATTGTAATATATTTGTGTTGTGTGATGTACATTTATAAATAATAATTACCTTCAATGCATATCTGTTTTTCCATGCAGTTATAACAGAATTACCTATTCTGCCAACTTCTACCCAATCTGGTTAGAAGATAGTTTGTACTACATACTGTACGTGCATGGGTGGGTGGGAGAATCAAAAGCACTGTACTTTTATGGGTTGGTGGGAGGATTAATACCACTATACGTGCATGGGTGGGTGTGAGAATAAGCACTGTACTTTTATGGGTTGATGGGTGGGTCAATACCCCTGTACGTGCATGGGTGGGTGGGAGAATCATAAGCACTGTACTTTTATGAGTGGGTGAGAGGGTCATAACCATTGTACGTGTGTGGGTCAGTATTATTCGTGTTTAAGGTGAGCTCTCCCAGCAACTATGCTACTGACCAGTGCTCTACTAAGTTGCAAAAAATAGTTCCAACTGAAGCTGGATTCAAACTGACGATCCTAGGCTTTATATCCGGCCACATTACAACGCATTATATTGTTGTGGTGATCCAGTATTTTTGCAGTGATAGACCATAAAGTAATGTACAAAAATGCACAGAAGAACTAAACAAAATTATCATTTTAATTTACCACTACAAAATGTTACGTTACCGCTAACACGTAAGTGAAGAGATCTCAATATTTTTTATGAGTTATGAAATGTGAAACACTTGTCACCTGAGTCTGACGCTGGTTTATAAAAGACTGATTGGGAGGGGGGGGTTAGCTTTGGTCTTTGGGAAACCAGTTTTAAGCGCTTCTGATGTGATGCCTAGATTACTGGAAGGGACATCTTGAATTAGCAAACACTAATCACTAACTTGTCTGCTAATTATCATGGTCTTCTTCAATAGACAAACTGGTAACTAACTAAATGTGTAGTTACTTTCTTAGACATCAGTTAAAGTCTGTGTAACTACTCTAAATATTCAAGAATAGGTACAGCAAAGGAACAGCCTGCTTCCATTGCTGATATGATTTTTTTGAACTGGTTTACCTAAAATGAGAGTCAAGAGTGATAATCTTACTTTGAATCACCTTTCACATGATCCAAGACTTAGAATAGAAATCACCAATCAAAGCTCCTTTTGTGCCGTATTTCATGTAAAGTATGCTGCCTAATGTTAGCTCAATGATTCTGTGCCTCATCACAGGCATAGTGCAGATTCAACTATTCTGAGGTTCTCAGTTCGATCCCAATCAAAGTCATAACAAATTTTGAGTTGAGAGGAATCAGCTGATAACCATCAACTCTTCATTTTTCAATGGGCTTTATACAATTAATGACACTTTCTAAGGAATTATTGACCTTAGTTTGTAACACTCACCACACTCATTTGAAATCCATATACGCCCTTATCATAATCATTAGCGTCTTAAAATAAATAAATAAATAAAATATATGACTTCATAGTAAGCCAAACGCAGCTCCTCTGATGTATTAGAGATATTTTTACAATAAATACTACCTCTAATCATAATATTACAAAAGTTCATTGTGAACTGGCATATATGCAGATAGGAAACTGTTCTCTTTCACTATAATTAATTCTCTATCCAAGTCCTTGAACTAGTTCTGTTTCAAATTTATATTTTTCCACATATGACAATTTTATTAATTGAATTGTAAATAATTAAAATTCTGAAACTATTATTTATAGATTTGTTTGTATGAATTTGTGCAGTGTTGGGATTTTATTTTAGAAATTTAGCAGAATTTTCATTTTAGAAAATTTGAAGCATTTGAAGAAATTTGACATAAATTTCTATAAACACAATTGCCTCTTATCAACTAAAAGGGTTGAGGCAGTTGAGTAGCAATTATCCAATCCCTTTCAAATGGTCTGTCATACCCAATAACCATAATTGAAACTAATTACATTGAACAGGAATAGATGAAGATTATATCAGATGGTAACAACAACAAGTTAATTTTATTATCTCTTTGTGATTCTTAGTATAAAACCAGCTGTTTTTAATAAGTATTTATTCTATTTGTATTAGAACAAGCATTATCAAGATTGCTATAGCAAGTCTTTTGATATCTACAGACCCTAGTTCCCACCAGTTTCCTTTGTACATATTTTATTTAAAAGTATTACCTAGAGAAAAATTGGTTATCAAATCAACATTATATTTTGAAAATTGAATTAGCTATCAATGACAAATGATGGATTCATTTGACGAATTTTTCGTACAGCCATAAAATTAACATGTATAATAGCTATTTTATCATATTTACTATGGGCATAATATATAATTAGGTAATATAAATAATTTTAATTAATTGTATGATGACGCTATTTCGTGTTTGTATATGTATATTGATATATATATATATACACCAGGCATGTTTTTTAAGTAAATACCGTTTTGGAATTTTGCAGTAGTAGCGTTGCAATTAGCGTTTGGTACATATGTGCTGTTACCACTATCGGTTGGCAAGCCACAGCCGCCGTTTCGTATTCGTTTGACAGTGTTTAAGGTTGCTTAAGAGTGTTTAAAGTGCCTTCTACCATTGATATTGCTACCAACTCAAGTACATGCTGTGATAATTTTTCTTCTTTACGCTAAAGGCATTAAATCAGCTGACATTCATCATGAGATCTGGGAAGTTTATGGAGAAAACAGAATGAGTGATAGGATGATAAGGAAATGGGTGAGAGCTTTTAAGGTGGCCGTATTAATATGCACGATGAGGAACAAAGTGGACAACCTTCCCTCATTACTGATGACTTGGTGCAAAACGATTTTGAAAAATTCAGAGAGAACAGAGGCTTTACAATTGCATCGTTACCTAGTGAGTTTCCTCAAGAGTCAAGAAGTGTGATTGATGAAATTGTGACAGAACATTTGAAGTACATTTTTATGCTCAAGTTGGGTTCCCAAAATGCTGACAGAGAATTTAAAAAAACAAATGTTTAGCGAGAATCACGAAAGCAAATGTTTATGCAGTTCTCTCACATTCCTATAGCATTATAATCATGATTTTTAAAGAAAATCGTCACTGTGACAGATCTTACTATTAATCTCAAATTTCAGCTGGTTACACATTCCTTGTGTCAAAAATCTTATTACAGCACGGATTTCACAATCGGTGGAATCAGTAATTGTGTTAAACATTTTAAATGTTCACAGAAAACTAGAAACACAACATAGAGCAACCAAAATGTTGTCAGTCAACAGCCAGTGAACAAGGACGACTAGCATGCATGCTGACTGCAGAGCTGAATGAAACAGTACTTATTTTCTGAATACGCCTTGTATCTGTTATACAAGAGCAGTGAAAGTTGTTCCACCAGTAGGAATCTCTAGTTAAATCAGTATGTTTGTTTGTGTTGCAGATGGATCCCTTGGACCAGGTTGAAAGCTCGATTAAGAACCAGTATGGAGTGTTGAAGTTACAGCCTCAGAGTCCATTAGATTCTGCTGGCCCTCAGAGTGGTCAGCATTTTAGCTTTGCCAATCCTGTGTATGAACCCAGTGGTACGAATTCAACAGGTGGGCCTTCGTACAAGGTTGAAGACGTCGTTATCCGTATGCGGACCAGTTCTGCCTCAGGGACTTACAGGCATGCCAACTCCACCAAGGCTTGGACAGCTATTAAGAGTAAGCTTACTTTTTAAACAATAATTATATCATTATTTCTGCATTTTATATGTTTTGCAGGATAAATATTTTGTACATTTTTGGAAAAGTTCCATGTGGCTTTATTAGAGCCCCAGCAGATCAATAGTACTCTGTTCTGTTTTTGTTAGGCTATATGTGATAAAAATTAAGAAATCTCAGCATTATTTAGCTGTTCTTTTGGATAATAGCAGAGAGATGATCAAAGTTCAAAGCAAAACAGTATAGTGTACAGAGAATACCTGGATTAACTATCTTAATGATGAGAGAAACTGTTTATTGAAATGTTGCAAAAGAGACTCTTGGAGAGTGTCTGCTTCAGAGTCCCAAACTTTGGTACCAGGAACAAACAGGTATTCCTACTACCAAATGTTCGCACTGTTGCTCATGCATCCTTGCCTCTTTTCCAGATGATGAGGGATTATAATTTGATGCTTTCAGCGGGGATCGAAATAGACATATTTTTGGATACAGTTAAAGCTTTAATGTCTAACGTTTTTCAAGTCCCATTAATTACATAATTTATTTTCTGCAAAAATGTTATTTGCCTTCTTTTTTCATATATTCAATGTAAAATGTGCTTTTAAAAGTCTAGACCATTATTGTATATATATATCTTTTTTTCTAATCATACTATTTATTATATTTATATCGTTGTTTGTTTTAATTTATTGTTAGATAGAATTTATATTTGTTGCCTGGTGATAAGACTTTATGTAGACATATGTTTAGTTGGGTGATTATGCTGTAAACCTCCCACAAGAAAGAATAATGTATACCTGTATGAACTGCCTCATGTAATTGGGTCTATTACCTGTATTGAAATATGAAAATAAAATAAATACATAAATAAAAATTGATGAAAGGAGTCATTTTCAAATTCATAATTATGAATAAATTATTGCCAGTTTACTTTCACAGGATAAATCAATAAAACATAAAATGAGGTTTTTATAAGCTATAAATTAACCCATTGGCTACATAATTAATTACCAAAACAAAAAAATGAGCAAAACTGTTGTGTTGACTGGTGTCCTGGTGATTGCATTAGGTCAGTAGTTGCGGCAGGACGGTTCTAATGCAACTGCAATTATATCCACTAGACCTCTGAGGCGTGATGTGGAATGGGCTAAAACCGGTTCAAAACAGGTAGAATTCTTAGTGGGAGGATATTGCACTGCTATTTGGTAATGTATGTATATAGTTCTTTTTGCCACTAGTTCTGATCATAACCAATAGTGATCGCTTGTAAAAATGTTGTCTCTCTACAATTAACTGATTGTTTAGTGCGTATATTCACTATTTAAACAATGATAAACACAGGAGGAGCGTCGCTCTTCAGTCGTCGCCAATGGGTTAAATATTTAAATAGTTAGTTTTGTGCAATTATTTTCAGTTTTTAGTTCATTTTTATAATGTGCTTTTGATATGTTACAGAAGGTTTGGTAGCGAGATGGGAGGTGGCCCGCAACATCTGGCACTATATGCTATCAATTGCTCTGGCATACTTTGTCACTCTTTGTCTCTACCCTGGTATCGAGTCTGAGATCATCAGCTGCAAGTTTGGCAACTGGATGCCTGTTATCCTCATGGCAGGATTTAATGCTGCTGATCTCATGGGGAAGGTACAGTTATTGTGAAGAAGATATATACTCAAACTTCTGTCCCCCCTCTCCCTGTTTATTAAATTAGAACAGTGATCTCAAGAAAAACCTTTTCATAGCAAATTATCTTTTTCCCCACGAAAAAGAACTTACAAACATTTTTCAAATGATAGATTCATGATTTTAAATGTACACTTATATGTGATTGTTTTTAATGTAAAAGTAAACGAGAATATAAATCCTATGATATAAAAAATGTCTAAGATTACCTAAGCTTACTTTGTCTTAGTATTGACGAATATATGGACTGCCATCATACTAAGTGCTTTAGAATAATATTTTATTTTAAATGTTCTTACAATCAGGTGTAGTTTAATGATTATATTCATTTTTATAAATTAATGATGTCACTAAACTGTGTTAAAAACTCTGTAAAAATTAATTAATTTTGGTTTGATTTACAAAAATAAATATTTAAAGCACATTGTAAAGTTTATCATCACATTGGATACAGGAACCAGTAAGCAAGGAGACTGGAACAGGACTGACTGGAAAATTGAATTATGGAAAGTACAACTACATGGCTGTGTGACTGTGTGTGCTGAATGGGGTATTTTATTGAATCACACGATTTGATGTCACATCGACCAGTATATTGTATGATTTTAACCAAAAGTGGTCCAGGTAGATAGTCAATATTACAATCAATACATATATTAGATTATTACAATAAATTATACAATATACCTACATTAACAGTACTCTAATATTTAAAATTTGATGTGTCTACTAACTTGAGGAAGTTTTCAGTAGATTTTACATTTGATGTAGTCATTCTGGCTTTTCTTTCAGTTAATATACAATTTCTTTATCAACAATGTATTGACTCTTTCTCTTTAACTAAGCAAAGTTCTTTTTAATTAAAACTATGAGCTAAAGACTAGTTATATAGATTTATATCTAAATTGTTTCAGTATGAATCACACTACTTTAAAATACAGGGCGTTTCAAAAAGAATCATCCGATTTTAAAAATTTATTGCTATTCATCTATAAGTCCGATTTGATAGAACAATGTACTGTCAGTAAGAGGAAGCTCTCAAGTTTTGAGTGTTTTCCGCTAGGTAGCAGTAGCGCGCTTCTGTCAACGCCCAGCTCAGTTATTGACAAAATGGCATCTAAACAACAGAAGGCTTTTTGTGTTATACGGTTTGCTAGATGTGAGTCTGTGATTACCGTGCAACGTGAATTTCGTACCACATATGGTGCTGATCCTCCTATAGCCCAGAGCATAAGAAGATGGTATAAGCAATTTACTGATACAGGCTGTCTCTGTAAAGCAAAATCATCGGGTCATCCACGTGTGTCCAATGAAGACGTGGAGCGCATCCGCGACAGTTTCGCCCATAGCCCGCAAAAATCCACTCGCCGTGCTGGTAGGGAACTTAACATTCCTTCAACATCAGTATGGCGTGTTTTACGCCGACGTTTACATTTGAAACCATACAGGATTCAATTACTACAAGCTTTGCATGAAGGTGATAAACAACAACGTGTTCAGTTTTGTGAGTTTATCCTAAGCCAGATGGCAGTTGACGATGATTTGGTAACACGCATGGTGTTTAGTGACGAGGCAACTTTCCATTTGAGTGGAAAAGTTAACCGTCACAATGTGAGAATATGGGGAACCGAGCAACCACATCACATCGTACAGCATGAGCGAGATTCCCCAAAACTTAATGTTTTCTGTGCAATCTCACGGAATAAAGTGTACGGTCCCTTTTTCTTTCAAGAGAACACTGTTTCGGGATTGACATATCTCGATATGTTAGAAAACTATCTCTTCCCTCAGTTAGAAACAGATTCCAATGACTTCGTGTACCAGCAGGACGGTGCCTCACCACACTGGAATCTTCATGTGAGAGAGTTTTTAAATGGTAGGCTTCCTCAAAGATGGATCGGTCGTACTGGACCTAACGATTCCGCGTTACATCACTGGCCTCCAAGGTCACCGGACCTTACTGTTTGCGACTTCTTTTTGTGGGGATTTGTGAAAGACATTGTTTATATCCCTCCCCTTCCAACAACATTGGTTGAACTAAGGAACCGCATTAGAGCAGCCATCGAATCTATCACTCAAGAAATGCTAGCTAAGGTGTGGGACGAATTTGAGTATCGCATAGACATATGCCGTGCATCTCAAGGGGGCCATATTGAGCACCTGTAAATGGTATGTAAAAAAAAATTTTATTTTAACTATGTAAAAAAACTTTATTAGTTATCCTTTAATATAAAATTAACCTCATGTCCATATTATTATTAGTATTGAAATTATAAACCTACAAAATCGGATGATTCTTTTTGAAACACCCTTTATTATTAAAATATAAGTTTGACATATTTATATGATATATTTCTGTGTGACTGTTTTGTATATGAATGGTTCATTCTTAAGCTAGGTTTCCACTAGCATGTAGCAGTGCCGCTACTGAATCGCGCTAGTTTTAGTGTCATGCAATTAGAGGTTTACCACAAAAGTAAATGTTCTAGCCATGCACTGTTAATGGTGTAGTTTTATATGGACCTGCTGATTTGTTCACAAAAGATGATTTTGTAGTTCTTCTGTGATTACTTTTAAAATGTCTGATTATATTGAAAGTATTTTGACTGTGTTAGGAACAGTAATTGGTGAGGTTAGTGAAGAGTTATTGGAAGAAGCAAGTGACATTGTGAGGCGGATTAAACCAAGGAAACCAAGGTCCTGTTTGGAAAGGAAATGAATAACTAGAAGGATCCATTTAGGTGCTTCAAAATTATTAGAGGAACTTGCTATTGAATATAATGAAAGCTTAAAAAATCATCTAAGAATGTCAGAAGAAAAGTTGGAGTAGTTACTTAAACATATTTCACCTTTAATTCAAAAGTCAAATACAAAGATGAGGTCACCTTTGCCAGCTAGACTTTATATTCAGGGACTTTGTAATCTTATAAGCAGGGATACATTTAATACAATTTGAGAAATCTGTCAATTTCGGCCGGCTTCCACTTCTCTTCCTTCTTTTTACCTTGAACCTTAACTTTATTCTTAATCTATTCCTTTGATATGTTGATTCCTAACTCTGTGTATTCTTTCTGACTTCTATCGACTCCATAGTTAATTGGCTCCTCCATCACTTTCCCATCTTCTACTTCTGCCATACAGTAAAAAAACACAAAATATACCGATCACATGTCTGTCACTAGCATTGGCAAAGTGGTTTACATGAAGTGACGAGTCAGTACAAATGAAGCGTTATTCCAGGTAGCACGCCACTGCTCCTCTCCACTAAAAGGGGCGTGTCATTTAAGGTTTACACGTTACACTTTTTGCACCACTTGGAAGCCAGTAAAAGTGACGCCACTGTTAGATGCTAGTGTAAACATAGCTTTAGACTCGTTGCCTTTCTCACCTGCCACTCTCTGCCCATGGTGTATCATGGAGTGTGGTATCTAATACCTTCTTTCTGGGTGTGTACCCATTGCACTCCCATCTTTCCCATAGCTTATCTCCAAAACACTCACTCCTTTTCAAATCTTATTTAAAATTGCCCACTTTAACTCTCAATCCATTTTTTAGGCTTATTTTAAATTTAACTTTATTTATTTATTTATTCTTAAGACGCCGATCATCAAGATATGGCTTAAACCTTTTACAATAAATAGAACAGTAGATATGTCTGGCTACAACATTATCAGAAATGACCAAATCCACCTTCTTTGGAGATCCAAGCTGTTTGGCCCATAAGTTTTGTTAAAGTTTCATGTTTTCTTGATAAAAGAGATTTTTTTATCAAGCCTCATTTTATCATATCACTGAGCAACTCTCTGGCCCATGTCTATGGAACCTCTCTCTGTTTCTTGGCCATTCAATTTATTTCCTCTAATGTCTCAAAATACTACATACCACAGCCCTCGATCATCCGGTTATCAAGGATTTCTTAATCAATTATATAGTGTTAATTAATAACTTGTGTGTTTAGGTGGTGGCTTCGGTGCCTTACGAGTGGTCTCGCTCGCAGCTTCTTGTGTTTGCTAGTTTCCGAGCAGTTCTCATCCCTCTGCTGGTGCTTTGTGCTACTCCTCGGGGCTCTCCTATCATACCTGGTGAAGGCTACCCTCTACTTTTCTCGCTTTTATTAGGGCTTACAAACGGTTTGGTTGGCAGCGTTCCAATGATCCAAGCACCCAGCAGAGTGAGTGAAGAACACAGGGAGCTCACAGGTACTGTATTTATTAATATTTTGTTAAATTTGTTTTACTTACATCCAAGTGTTATTGTTCGTGTATTATTAAAGTCTCATTACCTTATTCATTGATGGCACGTTTTATTAAGTTATGTAATATTAAGGGCAGATCTACACTATGTTTATTTTGCAGATTCATATTTTGGCTGCGTACTTTCATGACGAGTTGCGTTCGCATGATGTAGATTTTTTGTGTCAATGTACAAAATGTTGGTTTTCAATTGATCCTCAGTTCATGCAAACAAGTTGCAACTTAAAGAAGCATTCTAAAGTAAAATTAGTTTGTGTTAAACATTTTTTCTAAGACCTACAAGAAGACAGTATTGGAATCATCCATATCTTCTAAAAAGCTATTTAAGTGAACAGTTTCTGGAATTTTACAACAGTATCAGAAAACACAATATTAGGCTTAAACATTTTAAAAAAATATTGCACCCATTAACTTTTTTTGAATTTTATTCACCAAACATCCAAACACCAAAAAAACCTAAGTCTAAACATGCGACACTTGAAAAATGGGACATAACTGGCTGAGTGTGAGTTTCTACTGCTTAGTATATGCTGCTTTAAGCATCCTTGGAAACCGGCCGTTATGGTTGTTGAAAAAAATCTAGGTTGTGAAGCCTATTTTCAATGTGAGCACTTCTGACCACTGGATTACATACCCCCAAAGCATTAGCAAACAAATGGTCTCTTGAGCGAAAGGTATATTCTGGGACTTTTAGACCAATAGCCTCAACTGAATCAGTAAGGCCATGAAGCACTCTGTAAACAAATTGCAAGTCAGTCACATCTCGAAGAGCTGATAAGGTTCATGACGACCTGCATCTGTGTACACCCGCTCACTTTTCCAAATAAATGTGACATATTCAAGACGCCTTCAAACTAGGACATGTTTAGAATTAAACAAGCATGCTTGTCATTGAAATGCCTGGTGATACTTATGACGACACCCAAGTTCCTCATAGTTTTCGATACAACACAGTTTATGTGTTCAGTGAAGATCAAGAATAAACGTATTTCCTATCGACTTCCTAGCAGACGGACTGCAGCAACTGCATTATTACTTGCTTATTTCCAACAGTATACTGAAGTTTTGAGTATGCTACTCTAAGTTATGAATACACAAATTAAAAAAAATATGCTATCGTATTACTGAAAATATACAACAAGAATATGCATACTGTAGATCTCTAACATATCTGTTGGTCAAGGGTGTGAGTTAAGATTCATAATTAAGAAAACAAAAAGTAATTTTAAAAGCCATCAATTATCCAGTTTTGAGGAAATTAGTATTAGTAAATACTAACAAGATTAGTAAATATTTTCAAACACACCAATAAAAAATGATTTTACTAATACAATTAACATTTATACATAGAAAACTATAATGATAGAGGATCTGTAAAAAGTACAAATTATTTAAAATTCTTCTTAGAAATCGATTGTTTACATTACTAGCTAACAAAGAAAATAACCACTCATCCTATAACTAAATCGTCCTATTTTATTGTCTACAGAAAATGAAATAAAAAATTGATAATGAACTATATTAAATTAAATATATATATTTATTGCAGGCAATATAATGACTCTATCATACAACGTGGGCTTAACTGGAGGCTCTTTGATAGCTTACGTGTTGGATGCCATGTTGGGGCCTCCACTGGCTGCGCCATGCCGACCCCCGCCTCGCTTTGTAACCCCTCGTACTATACTAACAAACCTCACCAGCAGCACCCAGGCTACTACTCTCATGACCGCCGCAGCGGTGACAGTCACCACTGTCCTGACCACCTCACCCTCCACGCCTATTACACTGACTACCCTTGCTGCCATCAGCCTCGGCAACTTCACCACCCTCTCTGCTAACCTTACAGCTCACTAAGTTTAGTCCAACTGCATGTAATATAAGGAGTGATGAACGTGAGTGTTAGTACAGATTAAGTTAAAGACTGATGAAGTAGATTTAGTAAACATAAAAAGAAATAAAGATCTTATTTCAGTGAAACCTTCATAACTCAAACAGTTTGTAGTTTCTTGGTTTTAATAACCTCAATATTTGTTTTTACTGTAGTGAGTGATTTCAATTGCATTTTGGTAGTCCTATTAATGGGTGTCAAACTCTAACACGGTTTTAAATTGTTTTATTATAACAATTAATTAACATTGAAAATATATTTTTCAGTCTAGGGAAAACAGACAGTAGAATATTAGATAAACATGTTTTACAAGATACTGCTTAACAATGTGCAATTATTAAGTATTATTTACCATGAAAGTGACTTGGGTTAATTTGTTTATGAACACATCTAGTTAATTTTAGATAGTAGCATAAAAATTGTTAGCAACAATTTGTGCTCTTATCATATTTTAAAAACAGAATATGGGGACTTGTTTAACAGCCCAATTTATGCTGGCTTGCTCACGCAAACATATATAAAACCATCACCAATAATACTAAAAATATTTAAAATACATGTATACATTTTTTAATTGACAAACCTTTCAGAAGGTGATAGACAGGAAACAACTCAAAGTTGTTACTTATAATTATTTAAGTGATTTTAAATTAACTGATACAAATATTCAATTTCTAATTTCAATCATATGAATTGTTGAAAAGGGATTTGATTGCTTAGGTAACATCACAAATAAATGAGAAAACAAGAAGACAGGGCAATTTATGTTGAAAAGTTTGAGATATCTTATTTATCATATCTCATTGAAGATCTCATTAACCCTAAATGCTGAAAGAGGTTGTTCATTCATGACAGTTGTGTATTACTTGACAGAAACTATTTACTACTTAAAAACAATTCTGTCCGTGTATAGCTTTAATCTAAACATATTATTTTAGTTTGAAAAACCTAAACAATATTTTCATATAAATAAAGAAAAAAAATTCACTGTTTATTAGATTAAGGCATTAAATTAAAAGGCACCTAGCCAAAGGGATTATTGAGGTAGGAAAGATAGGAAATCAGCAATCTTATAGAGAAAATATCTTATACTCGTTAAAAAATGAAAGATTCGCTAACATCACATTTTTGGGCTCTTTTTGTCATAACTAAGGAGGAAAAATGGTAGAGATTTTTATCAGAGTGAGAGTTTTGAGACAATAGAATTTTCTTCCATGCTAAGATTACTGAATTCCTTAGATAAATTTTTTTATAAGTGCCCTCTTCAAAAGATTAACTATTTTTTATCTTTTCAGAAATTATTAATGTTTTGTGATTTAACTAGGCATACTTTTAACACCCTTCAATGGTAGTTTTAACGTTTCAAAAATAATTAAGGTTGTCTAATAATATAACTAGATATAACTTTTCACGTAGTTTTTAATTTTAGAAAATAAGAAAAGCTGTCTGATACTACAGTAACTTAAACGTTGAATTGCAGTATTGATTTTTTGTTGGATAATGTACAATGATATCATTGTCTGTGAATGAGGGTCACTAGGCCAGATATGTTGATTTATACTGACTAATGTACTGTCTTGAAAACTACTTTACGAAATCAGATGTAGTTTTGGTAACATTCCAAAAAAACTATTTAGAAATTACAATACAGTAAAAACCATTAGTCTTGTAGTAACTCAATTCCCTTCCCACCTATATAGGGTGGTTTTAAGTCAGTTACCTCCTAGTTTGTTTCCACAGTTTATAAAAGATTTGCTTTCTGATTATGCCATTAAATCAATATTAACCTGTTCTGCATTTATAGTGTTTTAATGTTTCTAGGTATCACTTGGGGTCCAAAATCTAGGAGTCAACTTTAAAATTTCAAGTAGGAACTGAATTCTGATTGCATTATTGTTTTCAGCTTGAAATGGCAGTGTTAAAATGATATCACATGACCACGTTTCCACTTAAACATTTTTAAGTTGACTCCTAGATCTTGCACCCCAAGTGATCCCTAATAACATTGAAACACTCTAATTGTACTGTACGCTAATATCAATTTAACCCTTTCAGGAGTAAAAACGTCTTATGACGTCCTAATTTTCATGACTGAAAGACGTATTAGTTTTGAAAAAAACAAGTTGTAGAGGAGTAAAAAAAAATGTCAAAAAATGTTTCAAACTTGTTTATTACATTACATAATTAATTATTATATTAACATAATATAACACTAATGTAATATAAAAATAATAAATAAGAACAACTCTACCGTAAGATAAAAATAATAAAAGCAATCAATAACGTATTGAAAGTATAAAAGCGATAGCCAAGTGCACTGCAGACTCAATAAATGTACTGTGTGTAGCTGTGTAGCTGACAGACAACTGAGAGAATGTAAGTGAAAAGCGCTCCAATGGAGTGAAATGCGCGCCAAACGTTGTATCAGCTGCACGCCAGCTGATGACATCGGGCGGGAACCAAATCAGTTTAGAGAGAGAGGACAAATGAATGTTACCACCGACACGAAGAGTGCCAAAAAATGTGCACATCTGAAATTTGAGTTTGCCTGTGGCAGATAGTAATAGTGTAATGTGTTAAGAATATGCACAATTAATTTAATAAATTAAATAATTTACCATTACACAAGACGTCACATGACGCCCTTACTCATTTAGGCCAATTTATAAAAAGACGTCATGCGACGTCTTTACTCAATTTAGCTAAATTAACGCACTCCTGAAAGGGTTAATGGCATTTTCAAAATGCAAGGGGGCGACTGACTTAAAACTCACTGAATAAAGTTACATAGTGGCTGTCAGATTCAGTTTTGAATGAGAACTTCTATTCTCTTATTGAGAGTAAATATTTTCCTGCAGAGAGGCTCTTCAAAATACAAAAAGTGTATTCTTTCAAGAACTATTACTTTTTAACGAAACAGCTGTTTTTAACTGTATGTCAAATTTATAGATATGTAAGTGTTTGTAAATTGTATTAATATTATTTTCTATCAAAGTTTTCTTCTTTATATTATTCGTTACCTTTTTTATATTATATTTATGAAACATATTGTGAATAAACTTTATGAATATAACATACTCTTAGTACTAATTATTTTCAATAATCTGTTATTGTAAGTAAGCAAGACAAAAGTGGTGTAGAACTATGTGGTCTTAGCAACTAGGGGCGGCCCTAGTGTTTGTTATAATATTGTTTACAAAATAACAATAATGTTTAAACTCATTAAATAAGCAATTTTGAATTGTTCAACCTCAGATTATTTAGTGCATGGTATAACTTCTAAAAAAGACAAAAGATGTGGGATATCCAACCTACATCGATTCTGCTTGTAATTTTGAACGGCTTTATCAAACTACGAAACTTAAAAGACAATTATAGGGTAATTATTATCAAATCTGATCTAAAAAAAATCACATCTACGGTACATTCAAATTGTTATATGGACTGTTTACTAACAATGTTTTTTGAGACTGAAAATGTTTATGTTTTTTACCACTGTATAGCCTAATCTATCGATCTTTAAATGACGTATACATTGAAGAAATATGAATACATCAGCATAATGATTACTTACTCCACTGTTGAAATATTGCCGACTGGTCTGTTATGCCTGGCAAAATATGACTGTTTGAAAATTATAAATTTGAAAATGCTTTTTATTCGGGGGGAGTGCTAACAGAAGGTCATGCACCACTTGAACAATTACCTAGAACGGCCCCTGTTAGTTGCTAATCACTTACTTGCATAATCACTTTAAACTGTTAAATACAAATGTAAACATTCAATTAGTAAGTGCAAACAACAATTAATTTGTTTCAATATTATTTTATAAGTTTCAAAAGGTTTGGCAGCATAACCAAGCAATATATGATCTGCTTACAATGTCACAAACTGTGAGACTTGAAGTGTATAAAGATTAAGTCATTCAGATTACAAAAAAGTTTGAATCTACATTGATGTATTAAATAGTGTTTTAGCAACAATAATTTACCTTACTACTTACTGATTGAATCACATTAATATATTGTCTGTGTATTTTGTTAGTGTAACTTAAGTTTTAATGTTATTGTTTTCATTTTGTTCCTGGTTATATAAAAGTGAAGATGCACTTTTTAGTATAGTTTAAAACACTTCTTAAAGGAACAACCCTCTTGTTAGTGAACCAGTGACTATATACTGTTTGTTGAATTAGAAGCCCCTTGTATATATGATTGTTGCCTTTTGATTGAAGCCCCTGGAACTATCAGCAATATTATATTATTATAGATGTAGTACATTATTTTTACGTTAACTTATTTGTTATTTGTAAGAATAATTTAACTGTGTTTTCAGTTTTGAAAGGGAATTTTGTCTGTAAATATGCTTTTACCAAAGCTCATTTAATAGAGTCTACATGACAAGTGATTGGATCTCATTTACATTGATGTTCATTGGTTACCTTTAATGTTAAATAGTGCCTACCTAATCTGACATAACTTCTTTCATATTAGTGAGAACCCTTTTAGTTTGAATTATACATATAACATTTATGTTGTTGTTTCAAAGTTATTTATTAGCATTGGATTGTTCATGATATGGAAATAATATTTGGATATTTCCAATGCTTTGAGTGTTTAAAAAACAAACACAACGTTTCAACAGGTATAACAAACCCCTGCCGCAAACTGAAGACCGCAGGAGTTTGTTATACCTGTCTAAACGTTGTCTTTGTTTCTTAAACACTCAAAGCATTGGAAATCTCCAAATATTATCTACATATCATATAGATGTTATTTAGATAAAATTTATTTGTTCAAAAATCGGATCTAAAATATTCCGATTATATAATTTTGTAAATGTAAGACAATTAATTTTTATTGTTAATAATCATGTTTTGAGGATAACACTTGTTATCTAACATATTTATATCAATAACATCCTGATTAAGTTTCTATCTTTTTTAAAAGATAGATAGTTTTATGCGTTCTGCTTAGTCCTGCCCAGTCTTATGGCTTATTGTGCATCCTTTACTAGCAGATGCTTATGCACCATCCTATCCTAGATCTTGCAACAACAAAGAGATTTAGAGAGATTGGCCTAAAATGAACTCTTATTGATTGAGAATACTAGTAAAAACTTTCTGAGTTTTGAGCTTTTACAGACTTTCTTTTGCTTTTTACATGTTTATTGTAATAAACTTTATTTAGAATTAAGACTGTTTTGCCTTTCTTGTTTTACAAGAACAGACAAACATCACAATACACATGGAGGACAAACAAAAGCAATAAAAATAAATAATATTACGTTTCTCTTTACATGAAAGGGAATGAACTGACGGAGGTGAGGTTGCTCGTACTGCAATGGCTTAGCATTCCACAGTATTAATTTTATGATTAACTTTTATTTTTATTTCATTCGGAGTATGTTGTATTCTTGTTTTAACAGAGTCAAAATTGATAAATATTTCTGTTTCTGTACAGACTCTTATTTGGAACATCCAGATTATAGTTAATCTGGTCTTAAATGTTTTATATATACAGTTTATATATATGTATCTCATTTACATTGATGTTCATTGGTTACCTTTAATGTTAAATAGTGCCTACCTAATCTGACATAACTTCTTTCATATTAGTGAGAACCCTTTTAGTTTGAATTATACATATAACATTTATGTTGTTGTTTCATAACAATATATATATATATATATATATATATATATATATATATATATATATATATATATATATATATATATATATATATATACTGTATATTTAGCATATAGTTTGTTGTAAGCTACTAGTTACTATTGTAAAAAAAGTAGATAGTTGTAATATATATTCGCGCCGTTACGAAAGTCATTTTATTTATTAGCAAAAATATAAAGTGATCTTATGCCACAAAGCTTAACCCAATCCATAAAGCCATTTAAGTTCTCTCTCTTTCATTTTATTTATGCTAGCTAATCCCTCCATAAAAGAGCGCAGGGGGTACTCTATAACTATATGATCCAGCACATGACTGATCTAGTGTGAACCCCCAATTATACTTCAAGTAGTTACATCTGCCCATGCCAATTTGGAAGCGATTCAACAGTCTTCATTTCCCATGAGGGAGGTTCATCCCACCTACAGATCGATAATAAGGAACCTATTTTGTTCATCAATACTGTTCCACAATGCGGTCCAGCTAGTATTGGGCGATAAGTTTGATTTGCTTAACTGGAAATCATTACGTAGGGGAGGGTTTTGAGATTATAAACGGCTGTTCTGACATGGGACGTTCATTTTAAGTATCTGGTTTTAAATTGAATCAAATACTAAATTATGGTTAAATAGACATGTAAATATTCTGTGTATAGTAACTAGGATGCTGTCTTGTCTATTTCAATTATATATTATAATTCTATTACAATTTGATATTATCTTCAGTTTTATATTAATGTTATTTGACTTTCTCTTCCCTTCGCTTGTGAATCTTTACGAACCAGGTTCCTGCAGGTACAGTTGCTGTTGTCAAGTATGCCTTGCAGTCACACATTGTACTAGGATGTAAGCTATTCTTCTTCCCTACTCCCATGAATCATTGCCAACTATCCTCATGATTTGTTAGACCATTATTCGTGTGCAGCCAAAGATCAAGCCAATTCTGCTCATTGTACAGTCAGAACATTGTTTTTGCTTTTCCATGCTTTGATTGAGGAATTTTATACAAACGATACAGTTGCAAGATGCTTTTGCAAATAATTAAATTCAACTCTGAGAATGGAAAACATAGTATTACTGAGTCTCCAACCCATCCACACATGTACAGTGCTACTGGCTCTCTCATCCATCCACATATGTACAGTGCTATTGGCTCTCCCATCCATCCACAAGTTTATAGTATGATCACCATCATACGTGTATTTCAATACCACCATGGTGTATGAGTGGGTGGATCAGTCAGAACCACTGTTAGTGTTTGGGTGGGCGGGAGAGCCATCATCACCATAAAAATATCAATAATACTGTACATGCATGGCCGGGTGGATCAGTCAGAACCACTGTAAGTGTATGGGTAGGCAGATGGGTCAAATGCCACTTTATATGTATGGGTGAGTTGGTGCTTTAAAACCACTGAATGGTTACACCCATGCATGCATGGATGCAACCGTACATGTATGGGTGGGTTCAGGGTCCTCACCACTGTATGTCTATGGGTGGGTGGGAGGATCATCTACACTACATATTTGGGTGGGTGGGAGTCATCTTCACTGTAAGTGTACGTGTGCGTAGAGGGTTATCACCTCTGTACCTGTATGAGTAGCCGGGAGGGCTATATGGAGAATCATTGCCGGCGTAGTGGCTCAGTGGCCAAGGTTTTTAAATGCGGAGGGAATGGTCCAAGGCTCTAATCCCTACTGAGCCAATGGTCGGTACTTCACTCGTTGAATAATGTTCACGCACAGGCCTGCAGGCTCATGTCACTAGCGAATGAATTTAAAAAAAATTAATTTCTGTAAAAATTCTCTGGCAGTGTTTTTAGTGGATTGAAATAACTTATTGAGTAAACCCCTAATTTATTTTAAATTACAACATGTTGGAGTTAAATTATAAACTATTGTTATCTGGATTTGTCAATAGTATATTTTTATGCTTATCTAATTTCATTTTTTTTAAATAACAAGAAAATATATGTAATACTGTTTTGTTTAGTTTTACTAAATATGATCCTATGTTGATTTGATAGATTGTAGTAATTTTATAACATATCAAGTTCTTTAATTATTTACAACTTTTATTTTAATTTGCTTTCGCCTATTGTAGAAATATGTACAGTTACAATAAATTCCATACTAAGATAAGTTCACAGTCTCAGCATAGTTAAAATGTTAATGTGTACATTAAATGTATATTCCAATTAATTAATTCATTGTTATGTAATATTAATTCATTGAAAAAACAAGAATTGAAGGCTGGCACATTTTGAGAAGAGAAATATAAGTTTATTTTATAAAAGTATAATGCACTTATTAATTGCTAATTAACACCTCTTGCTCCAAATTTTGGGTACTCGGTCATGACTGCCTTGTTCATTACTCCTCAAGATAATAATAAAATAGTATATTTCATAACAAGAGTGGAAAGTGGGGTTTTGCATGTTCGAGACTATATGTTAGAAGTGCGAGACTTGTCGAGCACTTCAATTGGTCGAGAACATACAAAACACTTTTACTCGAGTTTTGAACGATACTTTTCACTACACTACGGAATAAAAACAGGTGTTGTTGACTGTGGAAAATTTTCGGTTGTAAAAAATGTTACTTTCGGTAGTAAACAATAGACAGCTGTTGAAAATATGATGTTTCGCAGGTTGTAAACACATAACGAAAACAGCTAAACTCATAGTAGTGTAGTGAAAAAATTCTTATCTCAGTGTTTACAAATGTTACAAAAGCTAATTTACTTTGGAGACTATCTGATTGAAAGTGGAAGTAAGCTGCATTTCACTCAATATCTGAATACTGATGTTTTCTGTAAGAAATAATTTCCCAATTGATCACTTTACTAATTCCCTTGTGTTATTAATAGATAAGTGGCCACTCACAATCTTTGAGAATGGCTGTTTACATGTTTTATAATATGCAACTTTAAAACATTATAAAAATGATGAGGTCATTTTGTATTGTATTTCACTATATTCATAAATATTAATGTTTAGTCCATTTTTATACAGAGATTTATTGTTACACATCATTATCAGTAAATACTGATTCTTACAATGGATTAAATAAGAATACAATAGTGAGTTACTAAACTCTTCAAAGCGAGCATATTTTATAGGTCCTAATTTTATTTCATATTTTTAATATATATCCTTTTTTATATATCGTTATATATGTTGAATTATTTATATGTCCACTATTAAGTACTTAGGAATAGTACTTAATATGCTTGCGACATAGTGAAAAATGGCCCTCCACTACAGAAATTTTAAGCGCCACTTCCAAGTTTAAATAGAATTTTACCATTTAACTAGTAGTAAATTATTTTAATTAAGAAAAGCATTTGAATTTTTACTCATAAAAAAATCATAAAGCTAATTATTTGTAAATTAAAAAAAATAGCTATGTGGGATTCCATACTGAACAGTAAAATTCCAACTTATAGGTTAGAAATATAACATCCTGTCTTTCCTCTCAGTCTAGTTGAAGATTATTATTGCCTTACCATCATTCTAACCGAAAGAAAGGGGAACGGGAGGAGCAAAAAATCACAGATATTGTTTTGATTATTTATTGTCTGCATATTAATCAGTAGAGGAATAACAGAGGTGTAAACTAAAAAGAAAATATATCAACAATATAATTAGATTTAAAATACTTGGACAAAAACAAGAATATTGGTATTTAATATAAACTGAAATGTACATAAGACTTGAAAGAAAAGGTTTAATGTGACCTCTTTTCGTCTTAATTAGTCTACTCAGGTCCTGCATCGGTACAACGTGGTTTGAGCAATAACTCTGCTGTTGGTATCAATACTTAACGAAATTGAAATGAGGAATTTTCAGAAAATACCAGTCGTTGGGTAGTCATTCAAAAGAAAAGTCACGGAAAAACTCATCCTCAATGTTTCGAACCTCATACCTTATACTACCAACAAACCTCTACATCCTTAAAACATATACCATACTCTTTGTCATACTAGATAGAAGGAGCACTTAAAACATTTAAATCTACCAGCCAATCATGATACAAGCGTCAATCATGATAGACGCCAGACCATGACACTTGCATGATTTGGATGGAGTTGGGCTACACATGTCCGCCATCTCTTATTTGTAAATAATTGTATGAATTCAAAAACCCTCATTAAAAAACTCATTAAGTAATTCCATATCGAATGTAGGTTATATACTTTATTTCAGTTTTCAGTTCTTTAAATAGGATGAATGGAAATACTAGATAATTAGTTATAAACATTTATTTATTTTGTACATATTTCAGAACTGGCTTTGGGCAAAAGTTGCCTGGAATTTTTTTCTCGAGAAACTCAATAATCTTTTGACCCATTGCTTCGGGCATACTGGGAGGGAATATCTCTATCATAGCTGGCTTCCTCATTCTTCTGTAAACTTCTACCATTCTGAAAAGTCATGCTTGATTAAATGTAAAATTTATTTGAAAGTTTTCAAAAACCTAAGTTCAAAAGTTTTAAAATTGGTTTTAATCCTAAACATTTCCCCTTGATTCTAGAAAGCTACAGAGATAGAGCAAATCTCATCATATATTGAAAATAGGAGTATGCTTAGAGAAAATTAAGCTCTAAACTTGTTAGAACTCTTTTATTAGAACTGATCATTATCCATTGAAGTTTCTGTTTTCTGTTTGGTCGTCCTACACAGCCTCCTCTGTTTTTATCCATTTCTCTAGGTTTCCTCTTCGTCCACTTGTGTTTTCTGCACTCATCTTCTCTCTACATCCTTTCACATTTGGTCCTTCCACCTTTCTCTCGGTCTTCCTCTTGGTCTTCTTCTTCTTTCCTCTTCTCCACGGCTATTATTGGCAATTTATTATTTCCCTCCTCTTCACATGCCTCATCCACTGTATCCTTCTTTCCATTGTCTTTTGTAGCAGTATCACTTTCAACCTTTCTCTGGTTGTTTTGTTCCTTACTCTAACTTTCTATGAACCTTCTCTATTCCTCTAAAAAATCTCATTTCTGTTTCTCTAATCTTACTTCTAAGCTTAAATCACATTTTTCCATGTCCACATTTCCTCTCTATAATTTATTAAAATTGGTTGGTAATACATTTTGTACATCAATATCTTTAGTTCCTTTCCAATATACCAATTTCATAACATTTTCTTTGCAGATCTATTATAAATATTCTAAAAATTGAAATGGGAAACCTCATGCACCTTCAGTAGGATTAAGAAATTTTCAGAAATTAAGTTATGTAGGTTTTTCAGTTTATTTAAATTTCAGGAGAATATCTTAATCTTAATAATACCACAATTATTACTACACAATGTATAATATCAGACCTAATAGAGTTGTATTGCTTAATATTCATTGTTGAAGGAGTTCAAGGTCAGGGTAATTAGAGCTACTAGCTATCAGTAGTCACTGTCATGGTAATCAGAGCTACTAGCTCTTAGTAGACAGTGTCACGGTAATCAGAGCTACTAGCTCTCAGTAGACAGTGTCACGATAATCAGAGCTACTAGCTCTCAGTAGACAGTGTCACGATAATCAGAGCTACTAGCTGTCCGTAGATAATATCCCAGTAATCAGTGCTACTAGCTCTTATTAGACAGTATCTCGACAATCAGAGCTACTAGCTGTCAGTAGATAATATCACAGTGCTACTAGCTCTTAGTAGAGAGTGTCACGGTAATCAGCTGACAGTAGATAATATCATGGTAATACTATTTCTCAGAAATCAGAGTTACTAGCTGGCAGTTGATAACATCACGGTAATTAAAACTACTCACTGTCAGTAGATAATATCACAGTAATCAGAGCTACTATTTTATAATGTCAACATATTTCTTAGATATTTTCAATAAATTACATGTTTTTTTTTTAGAATATATATAGCAGACAACTTACTCATACTAGCTCATGACAAACCAACCAGTTAATAGGAAGTATTCAATATAAATTAATCTCATAATTAATTAAATTAACATTAATTTGTCTGTTGAATGACAAACTAACAATTTATTAAGAGCAACACTTACTTGACTGTTAATGCATTATGAATGTGGCTATCTGCATTAGATTCATTGTACATGTTCGGATTAAGTGCTCCATTAATAAAGAACAAAAAGTCTGGAAGCATCAAATCCTTTGGAAATTCATAAGCACTGGATTTATGTGGAATAAGGCCTTCAAAGCTTCTAGCCATTACATACACAGCTTGGTCATGCCAATACCTAAAATAGAAAAAATCAACAAAGTATAAAATGTACTATTTGTTTATTGTTTTTAACTAGTAATACAGGGTCCGGCAGAAAAAACTCCCTAATTATCAAGTAACATTAAGCAGACAAGAGATGGAGCGGAGTATGCGTCCTTGAGTAACTGCATACTTGCTGTTTTCAGTGTGTTGTTGTTCAGGAACTGAGTCAAAGAGACTGTAGTGTCCGTGTAACATTATGCCAAGATCTTCTTCGGAACATCTGCCCAGAAGATGTTGTGATTTTTCCTGATGAAGCGGAGCAGTGAACAACCAAAATTGCAGGTACTGATCTGAACACAACCTCCAAGAACTCCATCAACAACCGCTGAATAGCCCCAAAGTAACCGTATGGTGTGCTGTTTTTAATTCTTGAGTGATTGGTCCGTACTTTTTTTAAGGAAATGTTGGGATAACCTTAAACAGTGAACGGTGTTGTGCAATGCTCCACGAATTCCTACGCCATGTTTGGAATTGAAATACAGTACTGCAATATTACAATATTATGATTGGATAATAAACACAAATGAAACAAACACACAAATCCATATGAAGCATTTAATAGTTAAGTACTAACTGTAAAACTTATGTAATGGAATAAAATTATCAATATGTAGGCTTATTGCTGCCATTGCAAAAATAATTCCTTTCCTTTGAGAAATGCTCGCCATAATAGATTACATTGAAGCAAGCTTTTTGATGACATTGAGAACGCGTGGTTCCAACAAGATGGCGCTACAGCCCACACAGCGCGGCAGTCACTGGCACTGGTAAAGGAAATGTTTCCTGGATACGTTATCTCTTTGCGTGGTGATATAGGCTGGCCACCACGTTCGCCGGACTTAACGCCCTGTGATTTTTTTTTCTCTGGGCTTACTTAAAATCCAAGGTTTATGAACATGGTCCTCAAACTTTAAAAACCCTAAAAGAAGTGATAACAAGAGAAGTTAAAACCATTCCTCCTGACATGACTCGTAAAGTAATGGAGAACTTCAGAGAACAACTCAACCAGTGTGTCAGCAGTGGGGGAAACTATTTGAGAGATGTATTGTTTAAAAAGTAAAGTAATAGTACATATTCTTAAACGGCAGAATATGTACCTTTAGTTAATAAGAATAAAAACTTCCTACCTTATTTTGTGTTGTTTTCATTAGCTTCTCTAATAGGGGAGGTTTTTCTGCCGGACCCTGTATATCTATGTTGATTGAATATAGAAACTTAACAGAATAGAAAAAAAAAACATTAAATATAGTGTGATTTAATCAAAATTGTACCTCTCTAAGATAACAGGAGATGAGCGACAGTAATGCATTGCCAGCTGGGCTCCCATATACTTCGACAAAGAGTAAAAGTGTTTTCGTAACTGATCATTGGTAAAGTATTTCCTCAGCCTATTAATGTTTCTTGTTGGGAGCTGAAGCCGCCTGCCATTGAAGGCTTGGGAAACCATCTTGGTTATTGTTGATCTTCCTGAAAATTCAAAACTGTGTATTAACAATCTTATCTCATTCTATTTTGAAAGCAGATGAGGTTTTGTAAAGGTCTAAAAAGTTTGGGTTCATAACAGAACTAATTGACCATCAGGTAAAAAAATCAGCTGATTTGGGCCTCGAAAAAAAATAGTAAGTTTAAAGAGATGAAAATAATATTGTTAATGGAAAAATTCTGCCATCAACAGTAAATAAGCTATGGTGAACTTATTGAATGGAATATTAAAATAAATATTTGCACACATAGATTGCATTAGCTATGAATTGAGGTGATGCAGTTTTCTTGAAAGGTCTGCACTTTTGGGAAAACTGTCGGAGTGGTTGTGTAGCAGGTAGCAACTGAATATAATTTTCAGCATTTATACTAGGCACAAGTGAGATGATGAGACACATTCATCCCACCACCATATCTTCCTACTCTATCCCTTTTATATCAACTCAGGTATTCCTTGTGTGCCTTTAGATGACATTTAGCCAGAAACTTGGATTTTTTCAGCCTTTGCAATGTTTTTTCATCCTATGTTGGGAAGTTATGCTCAAATTTCTATGGTGAAATTTCAACAAGTGATTCCAATCATCACAATATGATCTTTATTAGAGCAAGCAGCTCTCGATGATGTGTAAAGGCTAATGAAACAAGAGCTCTGTCTAAATGTTGCAACACCATCAAACCAGATCTTCTAACTCTTACTGATGACACTAATCAGAAAGATGGAACATTTCACGAGACTATGTTTCTGTTGAAGAAAAAGTCAAAACAGGAACAATAAAAAATGATTGAGTTTTGAGCAAATATTATGGAATGAGTCAGCACTGTCAGTAAATCATTATAAAATTGAGATATTGAACATCAAATTCAGTTTTGTTTCTAAATTCATAAATGAAGTTCTAAAAATTCCTTAAAAAATGTTGCTTGCTATGAGCAGTTTGGGAGATTGTAGGCGATAGGTTGGATGCTCGGTTCTCTTAATACCGACATGGCGTCCGCTTGATGGTTGCTATCAGTGTGGACACTAATAGAGAAATCTGGGGTGTCCATGTTGGGTGATAATCATTGTGCGGATGTTGTGTGGGGGAGATAACTGAGTATCAGGCTTGTCAATTAGGTGAAAATCAGACCAGCACTACGTGGTTCGGATTCCACGTAAAAGCTGTAGGTCCCTTAGTTGCCCTTTCTGAGGAACAGTTGAACTCAGTTAGTAACCAGACTACACTCATCTACACTCATCCTACACTCATATAACCATTCATATTCGCCTTAAAATACCAACAACGTTGTGTCGGCGTCTCATATGTAATAATAATAATAATAATAATAAAGGCTTGTGAGCTAGAGTACCCTGAATATTCTTACAAGGGTAAAATATAAGAGAGCAAGAAAATCATTTAGGTGATAAGTGCTAATGGTATTTCTACAGGGAGGAGGAAAGCTCAAGGTTGGAACTTGACAGAATGCAAGACAAACTTGATAAATGGTGTTTGTGTTCGGGGACTTCCAAAACTAACTAATGCTCAAGTCTACTTCATAACATAGTGTAAAATTTGGGATTATGTAAAACATGAATGTGCAGGTGAATTTATTTATTTTAAATTTTGTATTGCTGAACTCAAATACTTAAAGGAAAGCAATCTATTCAAACTTCCTTGTATATAGGTATTATTTATAAAAACAAAATCGAATTCACATTTCTAAATGTGTCAGTCGGTACATAGTGTTTAAGGTGGATCTTACACTTATTACTAAAAACACAACAATGGAAGTCCCTGCACTGTCAGAGCCTTTGTCAGGTCTAGTTTTGAAGATTCAGATTTAGTAACGTCTGCCCATGGAGACAATATATTTTTTGATGGAGGATTAATACTCTTGAGAGTTTGATCAGACCTTGAGTGAAAATCATGTCTCAAGCCACTTTAATGCAAGAACAACTGGAAAAATTAATCAATTTAAGAAGATCCATATTGGGAATATGGTAGTGCAAACATATATGTATGATAACACAATAGAAAATTGTGCGGATGTTGTGTGGGGGAGATAACTGAGTATCAGGCTTGTCAATTAGGTGAAAATCAGACCAGCACTACGTGGTTCGGATTCCACGTAAAAGCTGTAGGTCCCTTAGTTGCCCTTTCTGAGGAACAGTTGAACTCAGTTAGTAACCAGACTACACTCATCTACACTCATCCTACACTCATATAACCATTCATATTCGCCTTAAAATACCAACAACGTTGTGTCGGCGTCTCATATGTAATAATAATAATAATAATAATACTAAATAATAATAATAATAATAATAATAATAATAATAATAATAATAATAATAATAATAATAATAATAATAATAAAAATACTTAATACAAACATTGATGCTACGAATTGTTTTAATAAATGGTTTTTTAATAAAATCAATAGCTGCAGTCCATGATTTGTTCAAGAATCCTTCTAGCCAATAGAATAGATTGACCGTATAAAAAAGTCTACTTGTAATTTTTGTTACATTGAAAACATTTTATTTCTGCTATCAAATTATTGAAGTTATTATTATAAGTGTATTTCATTTATTTTTTAGACATATATATTTTAAAAGTAAACTTTGTCTAATGGGTTTGTATATCGTACCCAACATAATCAACCTAAAGAACAAGAGGGATTTAAAAAGGAAAAGTAAGATAAATATACAACAATCATGTTGAATACAAAACTCAAACAACCCTCTGGAATCATAGGCTTAAGCAGCCTGTATTATAATTATAGTCCAGCCATTCTAACTTTACCTCTGAGGTTTGTGGGATAAAGTGGAAAATTGACATAAGCAACGTCGCATCCAGACCGCCACAGCCCTTCTCTAAATTTTACATTCGGTGACTCAAATTGAGAAGAATGTAGGAAGGTACACATTTATTTTTTTTAGTGGGAATTAAAATCTTTTTAGTTTTTAGCTGGGAAGCCTTTTTTTACTGCTTACAAATATCAAAAAACGAAGTCATTCCGGACAATTTTAACCTATAAAAACTATCATGCCCTAGTCGTGATTTATCTACTCCGGACAAACAAATTATCCGGGGGACAGGAAGGAGCCAAGCACTCAAGATATACAATGTTGCCATGTTGTGCTCTCCTCAGAGGTAAAGTTAGAACAGCTGGACTATAGAATCTGTATTTTACGGTAACAACCGTGTCAAGGTGCTATCTACTCTATTTACAAGATAACCAAACGTTTTGCCATTGCTGTGATGTGGTTTCCTCAGTGGTATTATAGAGTCCAGCACCTTGACATGGTTGTCACCGGAAAATATAGATTCTAGTTAATCCTCTGGAAGTTGATAACCCAAATGACACAAGCAGTTGAAGTTTCAATGATAATTCACTGTAATTATTTGTAGCTCTAATATTTTAATATTTATTCCTGTAGATATATCTATAGTGATTAAATGATATTATTTGTTTGTATACCAACTTATCAAACTCATCATGTTGTAAAGTATTAGAAAACATCAAACATCGTGTGACAGGAGAAATTAGGTCAAATACACGAGTGATACTTTGAAAGATGTGTCTGCTTAAATTTAAAGTTGTGTTCAAGAATATGAACATTTGCCGTTCTATTACTCAAGGTAAACCATGTTATTTCATAGAACCTGAGACTAGCCTTATAACAACTGTAACTGTCACAGTGGACAGTAAATCATAATACAGTTCACTGATATGTAATAATGAATTTATTTCAATAAAATATTTATATTTGCTAAATGTTTCTACTAAACTCACTAACTGAACTGACCGCTAATGTAATCAAAGTACATATAAGATTAAATAATAACACTTTGTGAGAAAGTATACAACTCACATCTAGTTACCATGAGTGAAGAATCCATCTATGGCTATTATTGGATGTCTCCGAATTGGAGGTGGTAGAAATTTTGGTGCTACTTGTTTGGCCTCTTCAAATTTCATCAACAGAATTTGTACTGCTTCATCAGATCTGAACTGTAACACAAAACACCATTATTTACCATACTTGTATATCATTTTACTCATAAACTATTAGCATTTTTAAATAATATGTGTTTAATTTAAATGTACCTTACCTATGTGCAAATTCAAACATAACGAGGTTTTTGGCCTCGCCAATAACTCTTCGCCATCCTTCTCGGTCTTGCATAATTTCTGGTGTTACATTCAGTCTTCTCATGTCTTTCATTATTTGGTCTCCCCACCGTAGTATTGGGGGTCCCAGTGGTCACACCTTGTGGAACACTTTCTGTAATTATCCTTAGCATGGAGTCCAGCTCCCTTCTCTTGATGTGGCCAGCCCATCTGAGCCTTTTGCTTTTAATTTGGGCAACAATGTCATGGTCTTGGTAGAGATTTCTTAGTTCTTTCTCTAAGTCCTTATTCTCTAAGTTCCTTGGTGGTTGACTGGGCCAAAGATAGTGTATAGTATTTTATTTTCAAATTCTATAAGTTTCTTTTCAGATTTTTACCGAGTGCCCAGATTAATTTGAATGTATGAAATTTTATTGAATTATGTCTAAAAAACAGTGTTTTTCCTCAAAATTGTATTCTTTGATATAAAATTGCTGTTTTCTATAAAATTGATATTTACTAAAAAGTTTGTTGATAATACAATTGCTCATACTTAAACAAATTCATCAATTAATATTAAATTTTGTATCATTTAAATGTTTTAATTTCTTCTCTTTTAAAAGCATTTTTAAGTCTTGTTGAAGTTTTATTCTTTTGTAAATTGAACAATTTAATCAAAAAATATTAGATTTTTGAACCATATTTAATCATTAAAATCACTTAAAAATTGAGTATATTATCCTAAAGATCAAACATATAAATAAATAAAATCTCTGAATTCAGAAGGTTGTGTTTAAATGTTAACTACGTCATGAAGCTTTTGGGGTTTTAAGCATATTTTGAACTCTAATTTTTAGAAACTATAAAAATTGGCATGAACTTAATGGATCTTCACATGTACGTGAAGAAATAATGTTTTATTAATTGAATACTTTTTTCATAAGTACTAACAATTATGCTCAAAATATTTTATATATTCACATCAACAGGATATCACATATAAATAAAATTGGTGGCAAAGTTCATTGTTGATTTATGGTTAAGCTTCAAAATTAGTAAAGTTAAATATCAGAAAAATAAATAGTTGGCAAAGCTTTTAAATATGAAAGTGTTATAAGTTTATTTGTTTGTCATTGTGATACTCTTGTGAGTAGAATAATAACATAAATTAACAAATTTTCTTCACATTCTTTCTGTAGAAAGTTATCAACTAGAATAACAAATTCTTAATGAAAACTAGTAAATTTTGGCTTTAAAATAGCTAAAAGAAAGTATTTTAATTGTTTGTACCCAATCTTTTTTTAATAATTTCTCAGAAATAGTAATAAGAAAATTAAGTCTAGATTTTAAAATTGAGTTATGTGTATATTTTTAATCGATGTTGGCTATTTAAAAACAATACAAATTTAAATACTATGACAGTTTATTATGTTATAATGCGATTTGAATCATTAAGGAATGAAACTTGCCAAAAATATAAACAAAATTCTACCTGAGGATCATTAAGGGCCCGGAGCACAGATTGGAGGTCATAATGGACACCATATTGACTGAGCCGATTCTTAATTTCATCTGTAACAAAAAAATTTTACTATTCAAGATGATTTTGAATCAGTAATCAAAGATTAATACTACTGTACCTGTATGAGTTTGTTATCTCATAATAGGTTGAAATTACACAATGTAAACTGACCGTAGGTAGTTGTTGGGAACACACAAGGTTCACATCACTAAGCACCTGCAACTTATGTTGTTCTGTGTTTATGTGCGTAGCTGTGTCATGTGATGTATATTTTGTTTTATAAGATGGACACGTTTGAAGAAAAATAATTTGGCAAAAAACTGGCTCAGGAAAAGAAATTATGTATATTTACACATGACTCTTTTTAAAGAGTTTAAAGACAGCCATCTAGAATTATTAAAATTGTTTCATTTATTTAACAGCATATTGTTCAAGAGTGTAAAATATGGAATTACATTTTTTTTTTAAACATCTTCATTGACTGAAAAAGTAAATACAAATATGAAAACCTTTGCTAAATATGAAATAGTCACCTGCTTGTAAGGAAGCATGTGCCGGTTGCTGGCAATTTTTTAGAGCATATGGCAAAAGAGCAAATTTTGGCATAAACCTTCTAGGGAAATAACTAAGCAAACTGACATGACATTAACATTGGCTATTGTGGGAAGTTCAAGGGGATTTTGAAAAATTCTATTTATGAAGTATTTTGCGTTATCAAGGTTTATCTATACGTTATCTATACTATTTCCAGTTCACCCACCCATACACATTCGGTGGCATTAACCCAACCGCCCACCCCTACATGTACGGTGGCATTAACCCACCCACCCACCCATACACGTTCGGTGGCATTATCCCAACCGCCCACCTCTACACGTACGGTGGCAGCATCGCCATAGCAAACAAACCACCTATAACAACTTGAATATATAATTACAACAAGAAATACAGCAACACAATAAAAACCACACCAAATATATGAACTTTTCGTATGATTGCTACAAGAAATGCAGCATCGCCAATGCAAACAAACCACTTATAACAACTTGTATAGTTGCTGCAATAACCAACTATACCCACCCGCCCACTCATACACGCACAGTGATATTCTGACAAGTAGTCTCTAAGTTGTGCTACCTTAGAGATATAATTATAAATAGAAGAGCCTTGATTCATTGCCCAGTATACAGCAGCAGAGTATATATTTTGAGTTATCAAGGTTAGACTGTATATTCTGACAAGTAGTCTCTAGGCTGTGCTACCTTAGAGATATAATTATAAATAGAAGAGCCTTGATTCATTGCCCAGTATACAGCAGCAGAGTATATATTTTGAGTTATCAAGGTTAGACTGTATATTCTGACAAGTAGTCTCTAGGCTGTCCTACCTTAGAGATATAATTATAAATAGAAGAGCCTTGATTCATTGCCCAGTATACAGCAGCAGAGTATATATTTTGAGTTATCAAGGTTAGACTGTATATTCTGACAAGTAGTCTCTAGGCTGTGCTACCTTAGAGATGTAATTAGAAATAGAAGAGCCTTGATTCATTGCCCAGTATATAGCAGCAGAGTATATATTCACTAGTTTAGAAAATTTAGTCTCTTGTCAAGTTTCATATAACTATTTCAAAATGCTCCTCAGAATTTTCCAATCAGATAAAAGTCAAAATTAATGTAGCAGCAAGCTTGCAGTATGGTTTTTGGTAATAATTACATAATTAATATGTTAATCCTATAAAATCCTATACATACAGAAACAAAATGTTTATCTCTACCTGTATAGTTTAGGTATTTTTAGAGCTATTATCTGGCAACTGTCAAATGTTACACAAGGATTCATATTACAGTATTTAGTTGGTAAGGATAAAAAAGATTATATATGAAAAGAAAAACATATTTGAGAAGCACTATTTCCACACCAGTAATATCTTCTTCAGAGGGTTGAGTGGGAATTTATTAGTTTTTTAACATTCCCAGATATTGAAAGGCTTTACGACCTTTCAAATAGTAATTCATAGTTTGGTATTAAAAACATTAACTAAATATATTTTACCATCAGTATAATGAATCAGACGAGTTGAAGTACAGTTTTCAAAAGGAACCGATAGCATCTTCTCATCTTGAGCAGCTGACAGAAAAACACTTGTCAGTGATAGAAGTAATGTCAGAATGGAGAAAGTGTGTACCCTGTGTGTCCATGAAGCCAATGACCAATCTCCCACCATCATCTTACAGTGATATTTGGAGCCAGTTGTTTATTGTTGTTATTTAATAACAATCAAGATGGGTACTCATGATTATAGTTTATTGCAACATAAACATGACGTCAATGAACATATTTGATTCTGTATTTAACTTGTTAACTAAATAATTATGGCGTTAAATTGTTTGACATATAACTAATCTACTTTATTTGATGCAATTTTAACATACTAATATGGCTGAGCAAAGCTCAGAGCGATTGGTGGGAAAGGTCAAACATATGAAATGTTGTTGCTTATTGCTCCATTTCACCTTCCTCTTGTTCAAATTTGAACAACCGAAGCTGTTGTAAGTTTGACTGTTGAATACCTGATATCAAATTGGAGCTACTAGCTGTTTCGATCTTCTTAGATCTTATCAGGTAAATGTAGACTGCGGTTTTCAGCAGTCAAACTTATGACAGCTTCGGTTGTTTGAAGTTGAACAAGAGGAAGGTGAAATGGAGCAATAAGTAACAACATTTCAATTTTTATGTCACTTTGGTTGGCTTATTGCTTTCACACGAGAAGAAAAATATTAGTTTCAAATTTTAAAGCACATATATTTTAGTTTTAATGTAATTTCGGGATACTGTATTGAGTGGTTTACCATGAATGAAATAGCTATATAATTGGAAGCCCTATTCCTTAAGCCCTTTACATATTCAGAGGTGATGACGCCTAACCTTTCTCGCTCACATACAATGGTGATGGCACTACCATTCACACTCACACGTGTGGTAGTGATGACACTTCGCCCACACCCACGCATTTACAATGGTGATGGCTCTTCCACCCTCTTACCCATATGTACAATGCTGATGACCTTCCCATACAACCTGTACACATAGACCTACTTGTTGGGTGTATGGCTGTGTAGATACCGGAATTTTGGATGCAGCCCCCAAGAGGTTGACTTATAGTTAGGTAATTCTGTAATAATCTGGTGTTAATCTCTACACAATGTGGATTTGCTTTTAGGATTAGGAACTGTCCAAAATATCTGTTACATTGAATTTTCATTAAATTAAGTAAAGTAATTTTTGACAGTGAATTGTCATGGTTAGAGTTTATTTGCCTTGAGATCATTAGAAAGCCTTGAGATGGTAAATAAGGGCTCAAAACATCTACATGCTTAAGCATCAATAACTAACTAATCACTAGATATTAGCACTGTCTTAGAAGAAAAAAAAAATACAACACTGCTGTATAATCTCCAGCAGCATGATAAAATTACACAGACAGATAAAAGTCAACAAGAAAGCTATAGTGAGGCCTTTATTAATTATTATTCATTATTAATTTCTAAGACGCCGATCGTAAATGAAAATTTCCTTAAATAAACGTCAATCCTGTAAAGAATTCTTTCAAAATTATAAGGTTCTGACCTTTCCTTCTCTTTTTATTCTTGAAACCCTCACTTTTGTAAAATTAAATTTCCCTGTCTTTTCCACTTCCTCTAACCACTCTTACACTCTTCGTGTCAATCACAGTACCAAAGCATTCTACTGCCTTCTTTGAGAAACATACCCTTTATAATGATGTAGCTCTTTAAAACTGCCTTCCACTCTCACTTAAACTGGAGACTAACCATATAAAATTTAAGAAACAACTGAAAAGCCTTCTGCTTAACCTTTGTTATTACAGCGTCCATGAGTTTCTAGCAGGCCATAAATAATTCTGATTTACTGTGATTGTTGCAAACTTTGAAATATAAATAAATTGTTTTTGCTCTATCTTTTCACATGTTGAAGTCTTAGTTGATTATTGTTTTTTGCATTTACTATGACTTGGCTAATGTGTGCATATATGTTTACTGGCTTAATAAACGATTTGATTTAAAGATATGGGTGAATATGACGGGTGAATAACTGTTATTATTGTAGATGAACGAGTGTAGTCATTGTTACTATCTGAATTCAACTTAGCTCAGAAAGGACTATTTATTAATAGCCCAATAGCCAGGGCAACTATGCAATATGCAGCTTTACGTGGAATCCGAACCACATAGTGTTCGTCTGATTTTCAGCTAACTGACAAGTCTGAGATTCAGTTCTCTTTCTTACACAACATCTGGACCTTGACTACCATCCAACATGGACACTCCAGACTTCACTAGTACTGTCCACATCGATGGCAACCACTGAGCGGATGCCTAGTCGATATTAAGAGGACCGAGCAAGGAACCCATCGCTATTGATTTCTAAACAAATAGATTTCCCGTCCAATGTCAAATTTTCAGTCTCAAAATATCATCTGTTTTTGTGGTCCATTGTGGAGCGCTAGTGTAGTCTCATGTAAACGTAATGCAGTTTAAACCAGCTGTGGTTGTGGGCCTCACTAACTAACAAAATTACAGGCACAAATATTTCTATTAGATGGGATATCTATTGTAGGCGTATATAATCAAGGCTACCGCCTACAATCTCCCAAACACTTTGTCCCCAAGTAGCTGGGTTACAGCACTGCACCACCTGTGCCGACACCTTTCATCAGTATGAGTAGCGAATGAGTATGATTAGTGTAAATTGTAGCCATTTTTATCGACTAAGGTTGACTGTTCCTTAGTATGGACCATTTTATGATTAAATTGTTTATGGTTAAGTGTTAGAGATTACTAACATAGCCTAATCAATAAAGTGGTTTTCTTAATTTAATTTATTAATAACCCTATAATAATCCACAGAGACAGGGCAACTAAGGTATCTACAGTTTAGCATGTAATTTGAACCATACAGTATCAGTCTGATTTTCAGCAAACTGATCAGCCGAATTCTCAGTCATCTCCCCTGAACATTACCCTAACCCAGGCAGCCATAAGGTGAAAGCATTGAGGACTGAGAACAGAACTATTGTCAACAATCTCCACGTCAAAGTAGCTAAGTAACTGAATTATGCCACAATGTCAGATTGATAAACTCAAGTAGGTCAATTTAGCTATTCATTAGAACTACTGTATTTTTTTATTTAATTGGTCGGTAGCATAGTTGGTTCATGTGCTAAAGGTTCTCAGTTCGATCCCAATCAGAGTCATAATACATTTTGAGAAGGATCAGCTGATAATCACCGGCTGTTCATTTGTCATTAAGCTATTAATTAATAACACTTTCTAAGGAATAATCGGCCTTAGTTTGTAACAATGACTACATTTGCTCATCTACACTCATCACACTCATTTGAAATCCATATTCGCCCATATCGTGACGATCAGTGTCTTATGATTAAATAAATAATAAAATATTTGGTAAAAAACTGAGATTTTGCTGAACTTCCAAAGAGTAATTCTATAAGAATGGTGTGACATGAACAAAAATTGAATAAGAGCCCCTCGTGGCTGTGGAGGAAACCAATGAAAAAGTAAAAGCCAAGACCTCTGAGAGGGGTTTGGATTATGAGATGATTTGAGGAAGTTTGAAAATGTAATTTTAGTAGCAATAAATTTGCATTTCAAACTACTTGGATACTTGTTCCAATTAACAGATTTTGATGAAATTTGGAGCAATGTAAGCTTATGTATCATAGAAACTCACTAAGAAAGGATTTCTCAAAATTCCATTCCTAAGAGGTAGGAACAGCCTCTCAAAGTTTTCTTTTTCCACAAGTGAAACATTGGATTTAATTTACTTTAACAATTTATTTAAAATATCTAATACAAAACATATAAACATGACACAAAAGTTAGGATAGTTTGGTTTTCATAATGAAATGTTTAAGGTCATTTCTACTAACTCTAACATTATTGCAGTATTCTTTACCCCCCCCCCTACAGCAGACTTATAGGGTTTTTTAAACTATAAAACCTTCTTAACAAGGAGGACATCAGTGGGATGAGCCTTTTAACTGATGTTATGGGTTAGAGAGAAACTTGGATGGAAGAGTAAGCAAGCATAGAGAACCACCCCGTAGCGAAGCAATGGAATAATATAATTTCCATCCTATATAAAGTAATATATAGGATAGAAAAAAATATGGAAACGTTTTCACAACTTTTGAATAGGTTCACTTGTAAAAGTGAAATTTTGCATGTAGTCATGGTTACAAAGAACATACTTTTTGACACCATTAGTGACATTTTATCTTTTCAGGGGGACGTTCCACGAGGAGTTGAACGAAAATCTTCCATGTAAGCCTAGGTCGAATTTGGTATCAAATGAAAGTTCTATTCAAGAGAAATAAATTGACGCAAATTGGACTTCGAAATGTTTATTCTTTCCAAAGTAGTGGTAATTTGAATTTCAAAGTAACTAATTTAAACAGAATTATTGCTCCGCTATTTAACGGTTTTAAATAAATTATTCTGATCGAAAATTATACTTTATGGAACACAATTATTTAAAAAAATTAAATTATCTATGGAAAAAAATAATGTTGTGGAAGCGTTTCCATGTTTTTATCTACCCTGTATATATTGCCAATATATCAGCAAAGTATGTTTTGTTTTCAATTTTTAAAGAACAATTTTAGTAATCAATGTTCATAAATTGATAATTGTAAGCTAAATACAACTATAAATTACAGATTTTTAAACTAAACATATTGATTTTCATACACATTTTAAATAAAACATTTTGACTCATATCTTGGTGTGAAACACTAGAGAGAGGACTGAGAAGTATTATCATATTTTCAAATCAGCTGTAAATGCTTGGTCTTGATTAGAGTTGATCCATTATCAGCTGTTAGTATGTTGGTGTCGTACAGGCCAACACATTATCTGAAGATCTGGTTTCTACAGACATGTGTTCTGTGCCTGATAGTAACTGGCCAGGAACATGTTTCACGACAGAAAAGGAGCTATTCAATTGATCAATTTAGAAGAGTAATTGACGTTAAAACTGCATCTGATGGTATATATGTTTTCAATTTCAATATTTTTTGAAGCATTCTATTAGTTAGGCGACAAAAAAAGTTTTAAAAAAATACTAATGAGATTTTTATTTTAATTGATAAACAGGTTTTGTTCAAAACTCAATTGTTTAAAGTAATTATGTATGCATAAAAAAACAGTAATTATTTAATTGCAATTTCATTTCAAGTAAAAAAATTGAGAGGCAAAATTATCCATTTATTAAATGACTCTTGATATATTTTTAATGTACTTTTTCCGTTATTTAGCATTTTAATTGTGATGTGCCTTAGGAACATATAGATACTTATTAGTTTTAGAGGTTCATTTTAAATAAGAAGATGGAGTCAGGTTGTAAAACTAATGAAAATTATCTTTATATATATTAATAACAATGGTAAGTATAAAAATTAAAAATTCACAGTATAATAATGTTTTATGTCCATTTTGTAATTATCATGAAATGAGCAGTGAAAGATTGTTATTACAAATCTAATTATTTTATTTTCAGATGAAATAAAGGCTCACCTACAACATTATGGAGTTCATTACAGTAAACAATCTTTAATGGACGTTTTTCAGCAACCAGAGGTAAGTTATTCAAAATGTGTACAGCTTCATAGTTATTTAATTTTGTTTTTCTCTCTCTTGAAACTTATTAATAATTTATTAATAATTTTTGAGTTATTAATTAAAACCCTTTCTGTTAATTAATTGAACAAAAAACATATACATTAAATAGTAGGAAAAGTATTTTCTGAAGGATTGGCTGTCTTAGTTGTAGCTTTTATCAGTTGATCCTGTACCATATAATGATTTTTTTCTTGTATCGAGGGCTGGCTTCTAGTGCAATAAATATGACTTAAAAAAAATTAATTAATATTGAACAAAATTTAAAGACAATAACCAAACGGAACAGTAAAATGATTTTTCAATTCAGATTCACACTCTTCATTTTATGACTACCAAATAAAAAAGATTGTTATGTTTTCATGTCTCGATCCACTGTATACATTTTAACGGCTTGATAGATATCAATGAATTTACCTTAGGCCATTGCATTCTTCATATCATCAGACGTATCATGAGATATAAAAGTTTAATAATAAAAAAAACATCCCAAGTTGGTAATCTACTATATATTATGAATTTATAATATATACCCATAGATCCACAAATGAATTTATAGTATATACAAAAGTCCAGAAATATATTATTATCAACAGTTTTTTGTGAAACATATTTTTCAACTGTACTGAATAATTGGATTATCAAATTTTTTTAGATTCAGAAGGAAGAAACTGTGCGTTTTCTTCTAGAAAAATATGAAGAGATTAGAAAAAAGTCTCCAGTATTCTTGCCTAAGCCAGAATTTAGACATCCCATAATATCTATTGATGGCTTCTTCACACACGGTAACTGTTGGTTAGTTGGCTTGACATATTACTTCCTGCTTATAGAAATATCCATTTGCTACAAAGTAAAAAGATTTTAGCAAATGGGTGTGTCACTTTAACACATTCACTGCTGAAAATCACATATAATGAAATGCTAAAGAAATGTTACATTTTTTATTACTTAACATTAGGTAATGTTAAGTAAACGGTTGTTACAAATTCTCTATGAGCTTAGTTTAGACATGTATAGTTACGCCATTTTGAAGTTGTGGAAAGGATTGTTCTAAATACATTTGAGCATGCACTTTTTCAAGACTCAACAAATGTTGTGTCAACTAACGTTACTATGCGCACTCAGCGCCATCTACTCATGGCGCCTACCCACGTGTCCATCCAGCACCATCTACTCATGGCGCCTACTCACGTGTCCATCCAGCGCCATCTACTCATGGCGCCTACCCACGTGTCCACCCAGCGCCATCTACTCATGGCGCCTACCCACCATTGAATTATAGTAATATTGATTTTAAGATTTCCTATAGGTATCCTATAGTTTTAGAATAAGGATTAAACTTGACAATTACCTTGGCATCAATGTGATTTCCCATTAGTCAGGTACCATGGTAATAACCAACCCATACTCATAGAGTGGAAATGACCTACTCATCCATCCATACATGTACAATGGTATTGGTGAAGGCTCATGCATACAATTCTACTGACCCATCCACCTACCTATAGATGTACGGTGGTAATGAATACTCGTATGGTGGTAGTGGCTCGTTTCTTCCCTCTCTCCGCCCCCCTGCCACCCTTCCTCTCAACGGAATCGAACAGCAGACTGTAAGCATATTAAGTACCAACCACATTATATTTTCATATTTGATCTAGCATCTAGTTACAATTTTCTTACATGAAGTTTCAAAACTATCTCTTGTTTTTTATAACCACTAATACAACTGGAGTCCTTACCTTTATACACAAGTAGATGAGAACAAATTCATGATGCAAGCAAAGTAGATGAGAATTAAAATATGACATTTTTGAACTCCAGAGGTTAGATTTTTTCTAAAAGAAACAGACTTTGTGTATAGAATAATTAAATATTCAACGAATAATTTAAATGAAATATGATTAATAATTTACAAATTTAGCTGCCCTTTTTATATGTAAGTAATTAGATTGACATGATTTTAACAACATTAATGCTTAGCAACCAGTTAAGTTTAGTCTTCAACCCTTTACGATTCAAAGAGTGTTTCAGAAACTGCTCTCTCAAGAGGGATGACCAACACTGCTGACCATAGCCATTTATTATCCAGCTCTAAGTTATTTCAGACTCCTTTGTCTCTCCATTCAGATGGATTTCATTGCTGGACAAGGTTCTTCACTGGACTACCATGAAGTACCTTTTTATCAAGGTACCATGAGTATAAATGAAGCCACTCACTCAATTATACTGTGATTACTGAAAATCTCCATGAAGTTTATAATTTCATCAGCAGGTTTTTAAGCAACCCAAATTATCTATTATAATTTTTTATTAGAAGTAGTTACCAAAGTAGTAATTTGGTACTACTTCAAACAGAATTGGAGCAAAGTGGTTTTTAGCAGTGCTGGTCATGTTTGTTATGAGAGAACAAATCAATTTGGACCACCTGTGAGGCCAAGTAGTGACTCTATTATATGCAACTAGTCATCCAAGATGGTTGATATCAAAAGGCAACTTCTTCTTTGTATACTACAGTATATATATGTGCTCATTATAAATTCACTGACAGACTATTGCAACTTTGTGTTTTACTGTGCACTTTTTGTAATACATGTTTTTAAGTAGTTAATTCCAATTAGTAAAACCATTGATTTTATACACAAATAGATTTCCCATCCAATGTTAAATTTTGAGTCTCAAAATATAAGCTGTTTTTGTGGTCCATTGTGGAGCGCTAGTGTAGTCCCATGTAAATGTAATGCAGTTTAAACCAGCTGTGGTTGCGGGCCACACTAACTAACAAAATTACTACCACAAATATTCCTATTAGATGGTTTATCTATTGTAGATTTATATAATCAATGGTAAAACTAATTTGGTGTAAATTGAATTTACACACAAAAATGCAATATTTATATTTTTGTTATGTTATGAGAATTTTTCATTTAATTGTTTTAAGTCTTAGTTTGGTACTTTTATATTAAAATATTAGTTTCTAATAGAATATTTAAATCTTTTTACTTAGAAACTGTATAATGCCTACATTTTTTTATTAGTGTATGGATTTTATAACCATTCTGATTTGTTGACATAAATGGATTAAACTTTCTTGTTTATTGTTAAGTAAGACGTAATTGTTAGTTAACAGTTTTCATAGTAAAACGAATAAATATTTTCTGTTAAAAACATTAATTTGAAATGATCATTTGCTTTATTTCATAATTAAGAACCTTCTAACTACCTAGAATAACATGTACTAAATTGGTACATAATAGTACATAACAATAAATTGGTCGGTAGCGTAGTTGGTTCAATCCCAGCTTCATGTGCTAAAGGTTGTCAGTTCGATCCCAATCAAAGTCAATACATTTTGAGAAGGATCAGCTGATAACCACCGGCTGTTCATTTGTCATTGGGCTATTAATTAATGACACTTTCTAAGGAATAGTCTGCCTTAGTTTGTAACAATGACTACATTCGCTCATCTACTCATCGAATCACACTCATTCGAAATCCATATTCGCCCATATCTTGACGATCGGCGTCTTATGAATAAATAAAAATAAATAAATAAATAAAACAAACTAGAACAAGATATTTTCTGTTTAATTCCAGGGAGAACTAAGGTAGCAAAGATGGTAGCCACAGCATTACATGGTCGAAGAATCCTTCTCCCCACAAAACATGTGACCAGGTTAAGGACCTATTTTGATAGACCTGAGCTAAAGAAGCACTATTACTCTTTGTCTAAGTATATGGGTTCGCACCTGGCGTTGTCTTACTGCCGCTCAGCTCCAGTCGTCCTTGAGAGGTAAGACTGTGACCTTTCCGATCTAAGTTCACTCTGCTAAATCAGGCTTTTCAATAATCTGTTGTTACTTTACTGATTAGGCATTTGATCAACAGAGATATAGAGAGTTATTTTAATAAATTAACTTCTGAACACCTTTAACACGTTGACTGCTAAAAATATATGCATTATAATATATCGATGCTAAAAATTTAACCAGATGCTGAAAGAATGGATGCTAAAAAATAATAATCGGATACTGAAACGAACGAATGAAAAATGTCACTGAGATATGTCTTGAGTAGCAGCAAAAACACAATCCACTCCTGTAAAGTGCTCAAGGCACACACTGAGCCAATGAAATAACAAAAGGAGAATGGTAGGGATCCTTACCACTTGCATCTGGCGCTGCCCACCCATGGCCGGGATCCCTACCATGCGCATCCAAAGTGTTAAATAGCTATTCTAGTACCGCTGTTAAAACTAACAAATGATAAGACAAAATTAAGTTTAAATTCATATTTTCCTTTAGGTAGGGTTGCTATACATTTTTACAGTAAAATATGGAACCGGATATACTTCGAGGTTTGGTGGGAGTTATTTTGAAAAGTCTCTTTTGAATTACAAGCGATTCAGGTTGTTCATTGGGGAAAATAATTAACGACTTAGTGATACATAATATTAATATTACAACTATATTTTAATTTAAGATTTCAGAATAATACAATAGGGCCTATTAACAGACAATTATATTTTTTCTTTAGAAAAGTCATTCATTAAGTTTAAATTAACTCGGCAAAATTCAATAAATTGTCATAATTGTTCAGGCATCTCTTGTGCTAGTTGCACTGGTAGGCTGAAGGCTGAAACCAGTGATATTTTTCTGAAGATATTTAATTTTTTTACATGACATATCATTGTTAACTTTTTGATGCTCATAACAGCTTTGCCCTTCTCCACTGATAGTCTACTAATTCGAACAGGTGTCCAGACATTTTTCATTAGAATAAAACTCGTTCAACTGGTGCTGAAGGACTGAGTAGAGAAAGAGGAAACTCCAACAATCTTTCAAAATGTTCACACTTATTTTCGGCATTACACAACCTCTCACAAGTGACGATAGCACGAAGTAATAATAGTAGTACATGTTTGTATTTTTACAGTATTAAATATTTAAAATAATATATACTTATAATATTAATAGAACCAAAAATACGGACATTAATCTGTTTCTTTCTTTGTACGGTACAGACACGGACATTGAATGTAAAATACGAACAGACAACAGTTGCTACATAAACACTATATTTTAAAACGAAGTAAGTGTTGTCAACTTAATCAAAATATTCAACAATTATACAGTTCTCAATTCCTGCCTCTTAATATATTCAGTTTGGTAAGCAATAATGACTTTTTTAAATGGATTTCTAGATGACACTTTTATCACAGTCTTAGCGTAATTAAAATTAGAGTTATCTTTAAACAATGCTTTTCCTACTGTCTATTTTTACCTAATACTGTATAACATTTTATATGTATAATCTATAAGTTTTATGTTTGTTTAGGAAAGAAAAACTTTTTTAAATACTCCTTTGGCAAGCTCGTTGAAAGTTAACACAAAAAAGGTGAAACAAATCTATGTGTTTCTTAACTTTCAAAGGACTTACCTAAGGAATACTAAAAAAAGGAAACCTTGCTTTCCTGTCCTAAACAAAACCTAAATAATTCAGGCACTTGCTCTATTTAAAAAAATATAATCTACATTAAGTTAGGAAACTGTAGTTTTGCTACAATTGAATATTACATGAACTTATATCCAGGGTTAATAGGAGAGATCATCAGCTAACTTACCTGAAAACATAAGTACACAAACACAGAATGTAATAATAGAAAATTTTGCTGTCAGAGTCACTTCTCCCAGATAAAGGTGTCTGTGACGGAACATTTTATCGTTATTGATGTTATTATCACTATTATTGATAAAAAATATATTTTATCTTTGTGATCAGTAGATTTATCACCGGTGAAGTGATAAATTTAACAGAAGAAATAAGATCTTTCTTTTTAAATTTAGCAGTAGTAGAATGTTATAGTCAACATTAAGAAGTCACCTTTTTCAACGTTGTTAAATTAATTATTTCTCAATATTTCAGTATTTTTAAAACTACTAAAAAGTTGAGTTTGATGTTTGGAATATTATCCAATTTTATTTAGTCATAGTTTAGAACTTGAAATTAATCCTTATTTACTATTAAAGAGGATAAGGATTTAAATGATTTTTGGACCATTAGATCCAAGCTTTATATTGGCAATTTCATTTATTTTTTCTTTATTTTACAAGCATTATAGATTAGGTAAATTCATGAATACTTTTGAATTGAAATTTATACAAATTTAACCTTATACAAATTTCCTTACTTTTTGAATTTTACACTTTTTAACAGCAAAGATTTTAATGAAAGACATTTTATAAATCTCACAAAGCAATAAATAATTAGTTCCATTCAAATTAAACTGAAATATTCTTTTATAACTTATTTGTAATAGTATTTCTTTATTACTGACCTTATTGATGAAAATTTCAGTAACAAATATACCATGCAAAAATATGTCATTTTGTTATCTTTGTTTTAGGTATTGGCATGACCAAACTACTTATGTGATGGCAAAGACTTTTGATGACATTATTCCAACAAACTCTAGTGTGTATGACTTCCCAAAAGATCTAGTGATGCCAGATTTGATGTTCTTTTTGAACGGAGCTCTGAATCCCCAGTTACACAATGAGACGTCGTCAGTTCTGCATACTCATTCTGACTTGACAATAAAGTTAGTCAACTTCTTTGTAAAAACAAGCTGAAATAGGTTTTTTAACTTGTTTGAGGTGTAGTTTACATCAATCAATAAAGTGACGAGCACAAATAAAGCCTGTTGAGCTAATATTTGCAAAATAAGAAAACCCCTATTTCAAATCAAGCTAGTGAGTTATAATCTATGTTAAGAATTGCATTTTAATATATTTTAGCTGTTTTAATTCGTGTTTCAACAATTTCTTAAGTTTCATATTTCCAAACAATATTTTTGGCATCATAAAAAATGTTATCTCAATGGACTTCATTCGTGCATGTCACTATAAGTAATAATTTAATGAATCATTTAGTAATCCTGCTTATAACGAAGTGCGGATGAGTTTCTAGCAAGATGGTCTAATTAGCAGATTTTATCATTCAATCCATTTTGATATTCTATATATTTAATTCTGTAAGAGAAACGGTTCCTATGAAATTTCTCAAGTTAGGAAAAAGATAAGATACCTTGATTAAATTCATTTTAAGGCTTATGGGCCAAGAATGGTGGGGAAAATTTCAAAAATGTACTCAGTTACCTAGGCTCCAACCCACTGGTCCTAAAAGATATGAGGATTTTCAATCATCAAACCATTTTTTAAAATATATATTAATATAAAACAGCTTTTTATGTTTTATGCTAGTGTAAACCTTGCATATTTTTAGCGTGGATTTAAAAATGTCTAAATGTTTACATATTAAATAAAACAGCTGCTAAACAAAAACATAGAAAAAATTTGTTAATGTTGCTTTTAATAGTCCTCATGCTTTTACAGTAGTCATAAGTTACTGACCGAAGTCAAAACCTGACGTTACATGAACAGAGTGAACGATGGGACGTCTGGGGTGTTCCCTAGCAACTAATAAATATTTTATTAGTTGTAATTTAATCCAAATCAGTTTAATATGAAATCTGGTTACAAAATAACCAGATTAAGCTTTAAGCTTTCCACTGATTAAACCAACGTACATTATGGTCTGTGGTGCTTTTTTTCATAACTTCAATTGTTTCTATCTTGTTCCTTTTAGTTGAGAATTCATAATCGAGAGCAGAAAAAATGTCATATGTGTTAGTATAGGAACCCATATTTAACAAAAACCTTAATAGGGACCAAGCATACACTGCAGCATGAGCCAGGGCATAAGATTCTTTAGCATAATTTTGGAACGGACTCTTCTCAGGTAAAAATGTTTATGTAAAATTTCAGTTGGTGTTTCTTGGTCAACTCTTACAATCTTAGCAACCATATGGACATTCATTTGACTCTCTGCTCAGATAATCTTAAATTCTTTATCCAATATTAAGAGCTGCCCTGAAGATGAGTCATCATCAGTGTCTTATCACTCAACAACAGTGGATGAAAGACAATCATTACCAACACTTGTATCAACAAAGTATGAGACTCAGCAGCTGAATTTCTAAAACATTAGCAACATCTTCACTTCGTCACTTAAAACACATCATTTTTTTGTAACGGGCCCTTGACATACAAATCGGTAACCAGCACTGAGAAGTTGGTAAGCAGCTAGCCAATAGGAGTTTCCATGTATATCATGTGACTCTGACAGTGTAATGTTTGACCTTTAAGCCTGTGCTTTTGTCTGGCTGACAGTCAGTCTGATTATTATCTAGCCAAACCTTATATGCAAACATTGGTACATTTCAAGTGCTCTTACTAAAATACAGTCTATGTATTACAATTTTAGAACAATGTTTATTTTTTAATAAATTTTTGCTAATTTTCTTTCTTTTTTATGAATTCTGTGTCTCTATCTCTGTCTGTCTGTTCAGTTAAAAATTTGTAATTGATTTTTAGGTAAATTTTCAGATGAGTTTGATTCTTGCTCTTGTGAATATAACTCACAGATCTATGGCAATGTAATATTCTGGTGATTTGGAAACATTTGCGTTCAATTTCAATAAATATATTTATAATTTTTTTCATTTTAACACGTTGACTGCCAGCGTAGATAATTTATTGTGTCATTCTGAGGCCGCTGTAGTAAAACTGTATGTCAGCCTGACGCCATGAGGGCCACTGGTAGCCCACGTCATACATGCCGCTGTGCGCCATGTGGGCCACCGGTGGCCCCCGCGTCTTTTATAAATCAAACACAAATTGTAGCGCCATTTTTAGTATTACGTAATTTTTAATTATATATTCTGGAAGCTCATAAAATGTGATAGAAAACAGTCCTCTGGTTTTTAAATAAAGCAACCCAGTTTTATTTTAACTAGTTTTTACGACATTTAGACAGACTAGTTTCGGTCACAAAAAGAATCAATGTCACTTACTAAACACCTAACCTCAAAAGCTGATCAGTGCGCGGGAAGAAAATATAAAAATCACAACAAAACAGCTGTAACATAATATCATATGGCATATGTAAAGTTTTGCCCCCACGCCATGAGGACCACCGGTGTACCTCATCAATAACTTCACAAAATGGCGGCAAAAGACCAGATGTCGGCTATTTCTGTACTTGGTGGGTCATTTCTGATTGCATGGAACACAGAACTCGGAACAATGAATATTGAACTTTTCCGTAGAAACAGCTGTGGCGCCAAGGTGAAATCTGGTGAGGGCCACCGGTGGTCCTCATAGCAGTCAACGTGTTAACCCCGTGTCGAATATCATATTTAAATTCTTAAGAGTTATTACTTTGTAATCCCTCTAGTCTTAGGAATATAAACTGGGTTTACTGAAATCAATAACCATATCTGTGCATTTTGAAAGACACTTGTTGTCGTCATGATGTCAAATGTGATGAGGACCAATGACTTACATTGTAATACATTTTGTGTTGTCTGACATTAACTTGTATTGCTTAAGAGTTAGCCACATGTTTTTAAATAGAAATATATTTATTTAGTTAAAAAGATATAGTTTTTTCTTGTCTATATACGCCAGTGGGATTTTTAAACAAACGTTGTTATGGGACAACGGTCAAAACCCCTCAAACAAATTTTTAGTGGACCTCCCAGGATGCTTTAATTGCATTATATTGATTACAGATATTGTCTTTAAAACTAAAACCAAATAATTAATAATCTGAAAATAATCAAAAATTATAAACAATAAATGTACACAAATATATCAGTTTAATACTTTTTAGTAAGTATTCACTAAATATTGAATATTTGTATAGCAACATTAATAAAATAATCAAGTTTATTTTCCAGAATCCTAGAAATATTCAGAAGGATGAGGAATCCCAAGCTTATTGAAATTGGTCCTCCAAGCCTCCCAACACCAATGATGAGGACTATCTTGAGCATTGTGAAATCCGTTAACCAAAACTATCTTCCAAGGCCAGTGACTAAACCATACTGGCGCACTTGAAGACAGCGTCCATAACAGTTCAACAATCGTCATTAAATTTGTAAAACAGCTGCTATGTTTGTATTGACAAGTAAACCTCCTCATTGGACAATTACAATTTACAAAAATTACTAAAACCTGAATATTTGTTTTTTTGAATTAGCTATTTGTTTTATAATTTCAGACTACTGTATAGCATAAAAGATATAGGTACTGTATTTTCATAGGTTACTTTCTATAAGTTAACCTAATTTGAATAAAAAACAAACAATTAAAAGTGTAATCTAAAAATAAATTTGTGATATAAAATAATGTATTAAAAAAATTGTTGACAAATTATATATCACTGTTGTGAATATAACAAAGACTATTTTATATTATTAATTACTTCTTTTGAATGAAAATTAATTATAAAATAAAATGGGAATTTATATATTATACATTTCAAATTAGTCTTGTCTAATAATACTCATTTCAAACAATTAATTCTTCATTATTTAAACCCAGAAAGCCCAAACATAATATTCTTTTAAATTTAAATAAAAATAAGATTATACTTTTAAATGAATTAAATAAATATATAGAGAACATTATTTGTAAAGTTAATTTCATACAAATTCCGTTCTTTATGGCACTTACAATAAACATCTATGTAACATGTCTCTTTTCATGTATTGTTAGACAGTACTTTGTGTTGATTAATGCAAAGAATGTTTTGGAAGAAAAGGATTTGCTGATTGATAATTATCTTAATATAAATAATCCAAAAACGTTGTACTTCACTTAGCTAGAACCACTGAACAGATTTTGATTTTGTATCATACTGAGAAAGGATAACTTGAAATTCCATTCCTAAGAGGTAGAAACAGCCCCTCAATGTTTGTACTTCACTCATCAGACAGCTAGAACCACTGAACAGGTTTTGATTTTGTATCATACTGAGAAAGGATAACTTGAAATTCCATTCCTAAGAGGTAGAAACAGCCCCTCAATGTTTCCTTTTTCCATAAGACTAACATTGGCATTAATTTAATAATTTGTTTCAAACAACTGATACAAAAAACATAAACATGACAAAAAATCTTGGCTAGTATAGTTTTTATTGTGAAATGTTAAACGTATATTCTATTAGCCCTGACACGATTACACTACTTTGTATCCTCCTGAAGTCTTTCTGTAGTTTTCTAGACTATAAAACTTTGTTATCAAGGAGAACGGCAGCAGGCTGTGCTTTTATATTGATGTGATGGTTTAGAGAGAACCACTGAGAGAAGGATAAGCAAGTGTAGAGAACCACCCTGTAGCGATCAAGCCCTGTTATCTAGTGTTTATATACAATATAAGTTTTTGGTAATCAATTGTCTATTGCCAAAATACTACTAGAAATATTTAATACACTTTTAAGAAGACTTTTAATGCAATTTGAAATTGTAACCCATCCTGAAGGGAAGGATTCCTTGAGACTTGAATAAAGTAAAAGTATGGATTGAATTTTATATAAAACTTAGCTCTTGTTTGTATGATGATTTACACAATGCATCATCAACAATGTCGTAGATTATTTCTGAAAGGAAGCCAATCATAAAACAGAAATTCCTGATAAAATTATAGTTACTATAAGTATAACTTAAAGTAGATTGTTCATAAAATGTCAAAGTAGGCAGTATTTATTCTATTAATAAAGTGAGGCAAACAAATGAAATTAAAAATCAAAATCATTTATATCAATATCAAAAACCATTTAATTTATAAAAGGAAGTGTCTGATAGCTTTAGATCAAATTTATTTTGAATGTCTTAAACAGATATAAATTAATTTTTGTCTAAAAAATTATATATTTCCAAAGAAATCATAGAGTGGCTGTTTAGTGCTCAAACGCAAAAAAATTAATGTCAATGTTTGTTTTACTGTGGATATTGTAATTGTGAATTATACTAAATAAATTTTGTTTTATCAACCAAACAGTCTATTGTTGTTGTTGATTATTTCGATTTTGTACACATTGTTTTTACAAGTTCCACCCCTTTGGTACAGTGTACTTTCGAAAAAAAATCATCAAACAATGAAAAACTATGCAAAACTGTTAATTAATATGAGATTAACATGCGTGAAGAGGTTATTTTGTTTTACATCATTACATTCAATAATACATTCAATTTCTCATCTCCCTATATGTTAGAGGGAGAATTTCTCTTGTTGAAAACTATATGTTCTTTCAAAATTTCTCTCTCTTTAATGGTTTGACATAATAGCTTAATTACTTTGATGTTACTGATAAGAGGGCTTTGTTACTTTTCTTTATTGCAATTTAACTGTGTAAATTACAAGATTATGCAACATGGGAAATGAGAGATGAAGTCAAAATCATGGGAGGCTTTCTTTCATTGTGGTACTTTTGTTTTTGAAGTGAAGTTTATAATAATTAATGGTCATGAATGAGCAGCAGAAGAAATGTGTCTCATCATAAATTATATATTCGTATTGTGTGTTTGTATTCTGTGTTTTTGTGTTGTTCCTTTTGTATTTGGTCAATCTGATAATACTACAGAGAGCACTACATCTAGTCTGAGTTCCGAAACAGGTAAACTGTAAAAACAAATTTATAAGTCAAAACAATTATATATTTAGTTCACATATACATGAGCGATGATTTAACTAAACCATTGACTATTTAAATTCTATTGCAGATTTTTTTATCACTTAGGTTGAGTAGTAAGAATTTCAACAGTAGTCCCTCATTATAACGGACTAAAGGGGACTGAAGGTTGTCTGTTATAGTGACAGTTCGTTTTATATCACATAATCCTTGTAGAAGTGTAATTCAACACAGGTCAAACAACAATAAAAAAGTACATAACTGTAGTTAGGAAAGATAGGAATGAATATGCAGTATTTATTATATATAAAATATACATAGATACTTTATATAAATATTTACATTTTTTTAAACGTATATATTTACTTTTTGGAAAAATGGTACGCTTAATTATTATTTAAAACTGTTTTTGTTTATAGTCAATACTAGCTGTTTTTCAGTATAGAATTTTTTATTACAGTGATAGGAATAAAATTTTGTTTGGCAATAGGGAAGAACTTGCAACAAAATTTACAGGTGTTTTTTTAACACATGTACAGTGATCTATCTCAAATGAAGTTTACTGCCTAAATTCTATGATAAATAATATATATTTCTGAATAGCCCCACATTGGAACAGTAGATAGGTTACTTTGCATTTTGTGACTGAAATTTTTATTGTCACTTTACAAACAATCCAGCACTGTAATTTAACAAACTCTATACCAAATTAAATAATGAAATCTTCAGTTTATTCCTATTATATTATAACACAGTCTTTTTTAGTTGTATTTTTAATGCTAAACTTCAGATTAGAAAATCGTTGCTCTAAGGAACTATCAAAATCCTTTGCCAGTAAGGTCAGATCTGGTCAGAAGATCAGAAGTACCCTCAAAAAAGAGATCATAGGAGCCTCTATATTTTTATTTAGAATTCCATATTTTGTACAAAAATCTTATATATAGCTGAAGATATTTAATATTTCAAGATAGTATTTTTATTTAATAATTATTACGTGTATAAAAATTACACCATAACTTAAAATTTCCATAAAAATGTATTTAATTTCTTGGTTATTTTACAGACCAATAATTAGTTGAAGCAGTTTTCATAATCAAGTCTTATTTTTAATTTTAGAGAAATTTCTGGAAAATATTTTAACTCCATGTCTTTTTCAGAAAACTTATGCCAAGATGATAAAGATCTTTTTAACCTTCTTCAAAAAAGAGGCTTATATTACAATCTTCCATCGATTATGGAAGACATTAATAAAAATAAGGTAACTAGCTGAATATTCAAAAGTAATTGAATAAGGTGAATATTCAATGTAATTACGAGATATACATTTTATGATATTAAATATGAAGGTGCCGTACATTAAAACAAATTTCTTTTAAAAGTTATTAATTACTCTTGTACTTATAATTCTATGTAAATAAACAACATAATGTATTCTAACAAATCCTAAATGAAAATATATGGAATTATTTGTTAACAGTATAGAATTATTTGAAACTTAAATAAAACCAGCCTGTGTATATATATATATATATATATATATATATATATATATATATATATATATATATATATATATATATATATATATAAGAATGAAATGGATTAAATAATTTTCATTGATTTTGTTGATTTGACTTAGCATACTGTATTTTTAAAAAAAAAAATCATGTTAATTTTTTAAGAAAAAGTCACAGAGTTAAAATAATTATTAAAATATGTAAACATCAGTTTAGTTTTCATTTACATTTTACTAATTAGTCCAGTCAATAAATGACCCAAAATGAGGTGTAGAGTGCGTGAGCAGGTAACTAAGCGATTCCTTCAGAAACTTGTTCAGGGGGCTTAGGTTGTTAACATACCAAAAGTCCTGACTCCTAGATGATGAGCGGGGGGGAGGAGGGGGGGCTAAAGGTACGAATTTTGGGTTTTTCGCTTATATCTCGAAAACGGTGCATCGGAGAGAAATATTTTTGGATAATAAAATGGAGTTCTTAAAATTATCTAAAACTTTTATATCATATGTTTTTTTCTAATTCCTAACCCTTTTCGAGCTATACCCTCAGAAAAAGTTGAAATTTACAAAAAAAATCAATTTACGTCAAAATATTTATAAACATTGCATCATATTGTCTAAACCTATTAATAAACGAAAAGTATGAATAGGAAAGAAGTTGTAGATTTTTAAATTCCCTTTTAGAATATATATACATATGCTGATTAATGTCCAACCCGCCTAAAGTTACAGCTATTTTAAAACTTGTATAGCATTTTGCAATTTTCAGAAAATTAGTTTGTATATCATATTCTTAACCCACAACCTTTGTTCGTGTATTTTGTTTAAATTACAGATAACAATATCAGCAATTTGTTAGTCAATTAAATTTAATATTGTTAGTCAATTAATTAACTTGATGCTGTTCGAGTTGGTAAAAGGGCTATGAATTCAATAGTTGACTTGACATTTGCAGACGTAAAGTTATCGCGCAAGGATCGGGCATTGCCAATATCTTCTGTCAGCTCATTGATAAAAGTTCACGATGAAAGGGTAGTAGTTATCCAACATTGCTCTTTCAGCGGATATGTATAAGCAAACGGTCAGATGAGGATTTGATGACATATTTTGAGTATGAGTTGGCCCCATTTCCCTTAGCACTGTTCAACGAAAGTGGCATGAGAAAGACAAACAAATCAGTGCTGTACAACTTGTTTGAGCCAACCAAGAAAGATATTCTTCTGCCTCAAATGAACATTGTAGTCGATGGAGGATTTCTACTCCACAGAGTTATTTGGCCAAAAGATGCATCGGTTGTGACTATTTGTAATAGTTATATCACCTACGTCGACCACCATTATCCTGGGACTACTCGCACTTTGGTGTTTGATGGGTACGCAAACACAGCCAATAGCACTAAATCACAAGAACAAATGCGTCGTTACAGACTAAAAAGGTCAGCCAACATCAATTTGACATGGGACACACAAATACCTGTTAAACAGGAAGACTTTTTATAAAATCCTACCAACAAAACTAACTTCATCTCCTTACTGGAGATAAAGCTGCAGGAGAAAGGGATACATACTCTTCAGGCTACCGATGACGCTGACATCCTAATCGTGAAGACTGCTGTTGAACAATCCACTCACAACTCTGTGGCTGTCGTTGGTGAGGATGTAGACCTTGCTGTCCTGTTGATTGCTTCCACTCCTGCGACCCGAGATATCTTTATGCTGAAACCCGGACGAGGGAAAACCAAAACAATAGTACTGTCCACCCAAGAGATGCAGCACCGTAGATTTGAACACATCCTGTTCCTTCATTCATTTACCGGATGCGACACAACTTCTGCTACTTTCAGGAGAAGCAAGGTGGGCTTCTTTAAATTGTACTTGGAGTCAGAAATCATCCAGCAAGCAGCAATGACATTTTCTAACCCCTCCTCTACTTACGACCAGGTTGAAAAGGCTGGGGAGATGTGCTTTCTGAAGTGGTATAAGGTGCCAAAAAAACAAACCTCCCTTAACCAGTACCGCTTCCAATCGTTTACGAGGTCAGTGGCAAATATGAAGCCTGAAATCAGCTCCCTACCTCCAACAGAGAATGCAGCTAAACAGCACTCTCGGCGAACCTACCACCAAGTGCAGCAGTGGCTCGGTAATGAGCTGCCCCCTCAAGATTGGGGGTGGAAACGTGTAGGAGACACCCTGGTGGCAATTACAATGGAAAATCTACCAGCACTAGAGGTTCTTCTGAAAACTATATTTTGCCGCTGCACCAAGGATTGTGTAATTGGAAAATGTGGCTGCCGAAAAGCGATGATCACCTGTTCTGCAGTGTGCCTCCACTGTCAAGGGAAGTGCCTGAACAGTGTGCCTGTTGACGATGAGGACGATGAAGACGATGTAGAGCCCATTCAGCAAGAGCCACCCGCTACTGAGGAAGAAGATGCCATGGAAGAACAATCATTGCCTGGGCCCTCAAGTTCAAAGAGGATGAAAATTTGATTACTTTTAAAGTTGAGAGTAAAACATTAGGAATATATTGAGAACAATGGGGTTTACAATTATTATTGTAATGGTGTAACGAAACTATCTGTAGAATAAAGTGTGAAATTTGTCATCATCATTATTTTTTCTACTTAATTTAATAACTTGCTTATAAGTGGCCATATATGTTATTAGATGAACGAACAAAGGTTGTGGGTTAAGAATATGATATACAAACTAATTTTCTGAAAATTGCAAAATGCTATACAAGTTTTAAAATAGCTGTAACTTTAGGCGGGTTGGACATTAATCAGCATATGTATATATATTCTAAAAGGGAATTTAAAAATCTACAACTTCTTTCCTATTCATACTTTTCGTTTATGAATAGGTTTAGACAATATGATGCAATGTTTATGAATATTTTGACGTAAATTGATTTTTTTTTGTAAATTTCAACTTTTTCCGAGGGTATAGCTCGAAAAGGGTTAGGAATTAGAAAAAAACACATAATATAAAAGTTTTAGATAATTTTAAGAACTCCATTTTATTATCCAAAAATATTTCTCTCCGATGCACCGTTTTCGAGATATAAGCGAAAAGCCCAAAATTCGTACCTTTAGCCCCCCCTCCTCCCCCCCGCTCATCACCTAGGAGTCAGGACTTTTGGTATGTCAACAACCTAAGCACCCTAAACAAGTTTCTGAAGGAATCGTTTAGTTACCTGCTCACGCACTCTACACCTCATTCCTTGACTGGACTAAATGGCAACTTGTTTGTTTTTTATACAGACATTTTGTAAAAAACTGTTAGTTAAAATAGTAATAAAAATAAAATGTTATAAGTTTTAAATATATATTAGCCCTCTTAAAATCAATTAGTAAAACCAAATTTCTAACTTTTTTTTAGTTGAAATCTGGGATAGTTGACTTGATGTCTGTCCACAACAGATCTCAATGGATATCGACAATGAGGCAAAACTACCAGTCACGAGATCAAATTAAGAAGAAGAAAAGAATGATTTTCATTAATATTGAATCTGTCTACAATTCTAGTAAGTTTTAATGATTTACCAAAGAAATTGATAGTTTGGTCTGCTGAATGCTTTGAAAAAGTTTCTAAAACTAATTCTAAACTTTAAAAAATCCTTAGCCATCAAAATATTTATAATAAAGATATTGTTTGTACATATGTTGACAAAAAAGGTATTTGATTACAGTGACCATTAAGATCTCTTAACCAAATTTTAAGAGAACACAAAGTGGACCTCAAAAGTTGATATGAAGTAACAGTAACTAAAATTAAATAACAGTTATGAGGTGAAATGTCAATATTTGAAAACTATTTGAAGTTCAAATTTTATCTAAACAATGAAATGATCTTTCCACAATACTATTTTTCTTTTTTAGAAAAATGTTTTAATTGTATGTTTCCTCAATACAAAGTCGTTTGTTATAAGTGAAACTGAGTTCCCTATATCTATTATTACATCTTATAATACTCAGTTACTGATATTTTCTCTCAAAGCTTTTCTATGGCTCTCTGATAGAGACAGTATCTTGTTCCCTTTTTCGTTCTTGATTAATTTGCCTCCTTCCAACTTTATTCTTGATTTATATAGTTCTATTTTCCCATTCTTTCGTTTGTTATTTGTTCGTTTGTTTCTTGCAAACAAAAGCATAGTTGCTGAGCTGCTTTCATTTTCTTTTACAACTTCTTCTATATATTTACTTTATGGAATTTGTCCATGTAATTGTTTTGGAGAATTGGAAAACCTTTAAAAGAATCATATTATCAATTTAATTTTGTAATATTTTAACTAATGAATTTTGGTTTCTTCCTGCATTTCTTTAAAATTGAAGAAATGTGGATAAATATAATCACTGTGTTACTTTATGTTACTAATTCTTCATTTAAGAGTATTATAGTTTATTATGTTTTAGTTTTAGGGATAGGAGATCCTTAACTTTTATTATGAGAGGAGACTTTTTAGTTCCTGTCTCTTTAACCAATTCCTCTATTAGATATTTTTCTTCTCACAACTCTCCTGTACGCCTTATTAATATTTAGGCCTAATAAAACCATTAATATTAACATTATATTAATTCATTTTTAGATTCAAAGTATTATTTTTAATCCAACTAAATTCTTCAATGCACTTCAATTTACCAGTTTATCCATTTCTTCCTTTTAAAATACACAATTTAAAGTTTTAGGTTAGGTTAAAGGGCACTAGGCCAGGAATTAGTATATTGGAGAGATAGGACTTCAGCAAACTTACCTTAGAAGACAAGTTCACTAACCTTAGTGAACTTGTCTTCTAAGGTAAGTTTGCTGATGTCCTGTCTCTCCAATATACAATTTAAAGTTTGAAATTCACTTTAGAAACTGTGTAATGCACATATGTTATAAATAACTTTACTTAGTTATTTTAAGTCAACCAATGTTTACAGAGAGGGAAATGATAACCAAAGCAGTGGCCAGACGATACCGGGGCAAGCAAATGACTTCTCCTCCAAAGTTCATGTCAGACATCAGGGTGATCGTGGGCAAAGGTATTGCCAGAAAACTGTACTACTCCATTACCAAATATTCCACCGCTGTTCATGTCCAGCAAGCTCTGAGCACTCAGGCAGTGGTTCTGGAGAAGTAAGTTTTGAATATTAGAGGAAGAACCAGCATTTATTTAACTTATTTTTACTGATCATTGAAGTGTTATTGGGGACACATAAATGCTGAACATTTGTGTGGGGTCAATGAATAGTTATCAAATGAGACAATTTTAAATGAATACTATGTTAAGAGAGTCAGCCTCTTTGAATAACTAATTTGATGTTCTTCCGCTTCATTAAACTTTTTTTTGAGGATGTTCTAGTTTCACATTCCTTTTTACAAACAGCATCTTCTTTTGTCATTGCTACTTACGCTGACTAAGTACTTCTGGTATCTCATCTGTGTTGTATGTTTCTTTATAATTTACTGTTTCTGCAATTTGGAGCGGCCATAGCTAAGGGGCGAAGGCGGTGGCTTGCCAAGCAAAAGGTTTGAGTTAGATTCCCGATAAGTCCACTTACTGTCAGTTTTAATCCTGCTACTTCCATAGTTCGGAAGTCACGTTGAATTGTTGGTCCCTAGGTTAAGTGTTAGTCCTAACTTCGCCTGGTAAAACAAGACGATCTTAACTTAACTTATTGCTTATTGTTTGTAAACAAACCATTTGGTTGTCACTATTTCTTATTATGTATTTAGGTTAGGTTAAAGGGCACTAGGCC